>OZ010614.1:3573912-3633912 GCA_963932145.1 Acanthosepion lycidas | reverse complement strand
AGAGTTCAAATTCCAGTCGAATCCATTATATTCACTTACATGCTAATACCCTTGGTAAAGGTATGAATCCTCTTCTCCTACCAGCTATGGGTAAATAGTAGGACAGAGTGGGTTCTATAACCTTGGGTGTCAACCAGTCTAGAAGAAGGGAAAACTTTATTCAAAACCAGTCTGGGGAGGGTTGGGCTCCATCAGGCTATCTTGCCCAAGAAACACCACTTCTACTGTGGCTGCAGTACATGTGGTGCCTCTATGACCCTATGGGTCACAGGATAAAAAAATATATATATATATATATATATATACAGACCATATGCCAAAAGTTTCAAAACAATTTTCAGACCAAAGTTTTTTCTTTAAATCAGTGATTAAATTATCAATTCACCTTGAAGACAAACATTCTCATTAAGGCACATCAATATTCTATAATTTAAACTCAAACTATGACATAAAGAAATGAACGGAACAACAGACTAGTGCAGTCATGGGCAAACTGCAACCCACAGGCCACATACAGCCCATTTAGCCTTTCTGAATTGCATGCTTAATTTCATAAGCAAAAATAATGTTTCTTAAAATTTTATTTTGTTTCGTTCTCACTTGTTCACTCACACACTCTCTCATACATAATCAGAGATAAACAATCATTAAATACAATGTTTCTTGAATTTTATAAATTTTCAGGGCAACTAACATTGACAGTATTTGAAACCATTGTCGATTTTCACTAAGATCATGCATGTAAACATCTTTTTGAAAACAGGATTCCTTGTGGTTCTAAAGTTGTTCATAAGAATGTTTTCTCTAAAGGAAAATTGTTTTTATTTTCAAATGAATAAATTAGAAATAAATCCCATGCAGCAACATGTGTTAATCATGCTATCATCAGTGATAATATTAGAGCCAGACTTCAATTTTTTATTATAAAAAAAATTATTTTCTAAAAAATAAAATTTTCCTACTATTTCTAAGGTATATGCTTACATATATGGTCTTCTTTAGTGAAAATAGCTGGGGTACCTACTATGAAAAAATTACTTTGAATTCTTTTTAGTAGTGCGGCTCACCTTGTAGCGAGCCAAAGATCATGTGGCCCACTGCTTGAAAAAGGTCGCCCATGGCTGGCCTAGTACATTAAAGCAGTGGCTCATGAATTTGGTAACATAGTAATTGTGAGTTCAATCCCTAGACCAGATAATACCAATTTAAACTCAGGGTGAGCAATAACTGACAAGTACTAAATAAGAACAATATGAGAGATCCCTAGGCATGGAGAGTGGAATGAGACTAGTCTGCACCTCCTGTAGATTAAATAAATGTTTCAGTTTTAAAATTTCCTAAAAGTTATCCAGATTGACAAACATCTGAAGAGGGCTGGAGGGCACACTGGCTGAAACATAATTAATAACAACAAAGATAGAGGACATTAGTTTGAATGTAAATCCAATAACATAATCCCAACAACAATAAATGGATATATAGAACAAAATAAAACTGTGTGAGAGAGAGAGAGGGAGAGAGAGAGAGAGAGGGAGAGAGCGTGGGAGGGAGGGAGAGAGAGTGTGGGAGGGAGGGAGGGAGAGAGAGCATGGGAGGGAGGAAGGGAGAGAGCGTGGGAGGGAGGAAGGGAGAGAGCGTGGGAGGGAGGAAGGGAGAGAGCGTGGGAGGGAGGAAGGGAGAGAGAAAGAGAGTGGGGAGAGGGAGGGCAAGAGAAAGAGAGAGGGAAAGAGAGGGAGGGCGAGAGAAAGAGGGCGAGAGAAAGAGGGCGAGAGAGAGAAAGAGAGGGAGAGAGAGAGAAAGAGAGGGAGAGAGAGAGAAAGAGAGGGAGAGAGAGAGAAAGAGAGGGCGAGAGAGAGAAAGAGAGGGCGAGAGAGAGAAAGAGAGGGAGAGAGAGAGAAAGAGAGGGAGAGAGAGAGAAAGAGAGGGAGAGAGAGAAACTCAACTGAGAGAGGGAGAGAGAGAAACTCAACTGAGAGAGGGAGAGAGAGAAACTCAACTGAGAGAGGGAGAGAGAGAAACTCAACTGAGAGAGGGAGAGAGAGAAACTCAACTGAGAGAGGGAGAGAGAGAAACTCAACTGAGAGAGGGAGAGAGAGAAACTCAACTGAGAGAGGGAGAGAGAGAAACTCAACTGAGAGAGGGAGAGAGAGAAACTCAACTGAGAGAGGGAGAGAGAGAAACTCAACTGAGAGAGGGAGAGAGAGAAACTCAACTGAGAGAGGGAGAGAGAGAAACTCAACTGAGAGAGAGAGAAAAAAAATACATCCAACCATCTGGGAATGTAAGTTATATTCTTGTGTGATGAACTTGATACATGAGGGAAAGACTGCCTTCAGTGTGGTAGGTATTAGCATAAAAAAAAAGAAAAAAGAGGGGGGTGGTTATATTTATGTGAGTGACAGTGACCCATTTTTAACTAAGTTGATCATCTTGGAAGTCACAATGACTTCTGTGTTTAAAATATTTGAAGTTTAAGAAAAGAAACAAAAAACAGACCAGCCACAAAATGATATCAAATCTCAGAACAAAATATTTTTCAATAAAAAGGAAAGAAGGTATGCAATATTTGAAAATAAAAAAATGATGACAAATCAAAAAAAAAAAAAATCAAGAATTTGATAATGGCTAAAGATAGCCAAAAGTACTCAGGTTTTGGACTATCAGATATTGTCACACAGTCAGGCAAAAGTTTTGAGCCAACTATATAAAATGATTATACACTATTTACATTGTTTATCTTGTTTTGATCTTTATCATCATATTCACAACATTTTGTCCAGTGTACACTCAGGTGATATCTTGTATTTTCAAACCAAACCCTTTATTTTGTCCAAGGTGTTAGATTGTTCTAGTTCCATGTACCATGCCTTTTTTTGGGATATTTCAGTATCAGTTAATTCCCTTTAGTAACTCAACTCTCCAAGTTTTTGTTCCCCTCTGCTGTGGCCGGGTATTGAACTAACAACTCTGTGGGTCAAGTCACTTTTTGGATTACTCAACCAATTAAAGGATTCATTTCGAAATTCCAACATATATCACCTGAAGAAGGTCAGAGGGTGCAACCACCGAAATGTCATGAATACGGCAATAAAGATGAGGACAACAGTCCAGATGATGAAAATAGTGTAAATATTTACCATACATCATATCAGAAATATAGATAGAGATTATACACCATTATTTCATTTAAATCCGGAAAATATTTTTAGAGTGTAAAATTTTTTTTTCTTTTCAGATAATAATGACTTAGTGATACAAGTTTTATTAATTAACCCATAGCTGGGGGAAAAGAGGTGGATTCCCAATGGTATTTGCATGTAAGTTAATATAACAAACCTAATGGGAATTGAAACTGATTAACAATTCTGTAACATGCAGTGATAGAAGAAAATTGGTTAAAGTTGATAATAAACTTGCAGACACCAGCTCAGACACATTAGTGTTTATTCAAGATCTCCAAAACCCACCAGTTGTTTACACTGTAACTATGCTGAGCAGAACTCAATTATAGTTTGTCATAATCATCAGTTTAAACAAGACCAGTATGCTCAAACCCTCGGTCATGATGACTTGTGACTTTGTGCTAGGACAGACAATGATAACTTCCAAACAGTTGTCTGTACAATTTTACCCACAAGGCTTGGGTTAACCCATGCTATTAGGCACATTTGCTTTCAAACTGAGACCCAAGTTCAAATCTCAATTTGTCAATTGATGTTATTGGCCTGGAATGGCAATCCCAGAATGTGGAACCATTGAAACGTGCCAGCAGACAGGTTATACCAAGTAAACAAGTCATTATTAAACAGTAATTGACTCAGACTAGTAAACCTTGTCTTGGTTGTGATAATCAGACACGTGATAGAGAAATTTTTGTGTTGCTTCCCTGCTTTCTCTAACCAGAGTATATGACTTCTAGAGATTGAACTCATGGTTGCCAGGTAACTAGATACATTGAAAGTTTTTATTCTTTATCCCATGTGATCTGTAGGGTACAATGGCACAAATATTGTGCTGATGAAAACAAAGCTTATGAGTAGTTAAACTGAATTAGTCTATGATGATGATGATGATCCCTCATCTCTGAAATTTAGATAAAAATAAATCAGACATTCTTTTACACCCCCTATCCTATCATTCATCTCCATTTAATTTGGGAAGAAAGGAGAAAAGAGAAAGAAGAAGAGAAAAGAAAAAAGAAGAGAAAAGAAAAAAGAAGAGAAAAGAAAAAAGAAGAGAAAAGAAAAAAGAAGAGAAAAGAAAAAAGAAGAGAAAAGAAAAAAGAAGAGAAAAGAAAAAAGAAGAGAAAAGAAAAAAGAAGAGAAAAGAAAAAAGAAGAGAAAAGAAAAAAAGAAGAGAAAAGAAAAAAAGAAGAGAAAAGAAAAAAAGAAGAAAAAAGAAGAGAAAAGAAGAAAAAAGAAGAAAAAAGAAGAAAAAAGAAGAAAAAAGAAGAAAAAAGAAGAAAAAAGAAGAAAAAAGAAGAAAAAAGAAGAAAAAAAGAAGAAAAAAAGAAGAAAAAAAGAAGAAAAAAAGAAGAAAAAGAAAAGGAAAAGTCCAATAATCACCCGAGTAAAACTATTAGATTTAACCTTTACAATAATTTGTTTTTGGTACAAATGCATAAGTGGAGAGTTGAAATGGATGAGGTGAGTAAGGAGTGCTTGATAGAAGAGAATCATATAAATTGTGGTTTCATCAGCAAAAGACAAAGGTCAGCAAGAGAGAAAAAAAATGAAGGAGACATTACACAAAAGGTCAAAGGGAAGCTGTGTGTCTGCATGACACTAGTGACCACGATGTTTATTGGAAGCCAGTTTTTCTCCACACTTACAAATGAACAACACCAAAAGATTACAGAAACCTTCTGTGACCAAGTTAACAGGCAGACAATAAGTTGGTCATTATCTTGTCTAAAACAATGACGATGGCTTGTTCTTGATAATGACTGAGCAATCAAAAGCAATCAAACAATCCCAGTGTGCATATTATTGGAAAAAATAAAATAAAAAAATTAAATAGATAAACTGTCTATATCTCTGAGATAAGGTCTTGCATTATTTACATTATTCAGACTGTTATCATCATCTTCATTGCCATATTCACAAGGTTTCGGCCGTTGTACGCTCCGGACTTTATGTATATGTCTCTATATATCTGTCTATATCTCTGAGATGAGGTATTATGATTACTTGCATTATTTATTAGGTTGGTGCAAAAATAATGTCGTTTTCTCACATTAACATATGTAAGAAAACGACATTATTTTTTGCACCAACCTAATACATTATTTAAACTGTTATCCTCATCTTCATTGTTATATTCACAACATTTCGGCTGCTGTATGCTCCAGCCTTTATGTCTATGTCTATATCTCTGAGATAAGGTATTATGATTACTTGCATTATTTACATCATTCAAACTGTTATCTTCATCTTCATTGCCCTATTCACAACATTTCGGCCGTTGTATGCTCCAGCTTTCTTCAGGTGATTGGAATTTCAAACCAAACCCTTTATTTCATCCACCAGGGTAAATTGTTCTAGTTCCACATGCCATGCCTCTTCCAGATGTCTCTGTTATTTCCCTCAACATCACATGGCCCAATGGATAAACTTTAGTTAGATCCAGTGACTAGACCCAAAGAGTTGTGAGTTCAATACCAGGCCACAGCAGCGGTGAACCAAAAATTTGGAGAGCTGAGTTAAAGGGAAATAACTGAGACTTCCAACAGAGGCATGGTACAGGGAACTTGAACAATCTACCCTGGTGGACGAAATAAAGGGTTCAGTTTGAAATTTTAATTACCTGAAGGGGGCTGGAGTGTACAATGGCAAAAATGTTGTGAATATGGCAATAAAGATGAGGATAACAGTCCGAATAATATAAATAATGCAAGTAATCATAATACCTCATCTCAGAGATATAGACAGATATATAGAGAGACATAGACATAAAGGCTGGAGTGTACAACGGCCGAAACGTTGTGAATATGACAATGAAGATGAGGATAACAGTCCAAATAATGTAAATAATGCAAGATAAACTTTGTTTACACTTTTTACATGCAGATTATTGTCCTCACTTTTGTTGTTCCCTGAGAGAATGACAATGTCCAAAATATTTAAATAAAAAAAAAAAATTTGATAACAATAATAAAGGTAAGGAAAATTAACAACATATAAAAATTGTGTAAATAATGAGAAATTATCATCCCAGAAATTCAGACACATTTTGCCAGCTGAATTGAACAATTTCATTAGATGAATTCTTACCACCCAAATATTCTTCTTCTATGTGTCATGTACCTTCAGGATGTTGCCAATCATGGCTCTCCATAATTTCCTGTACTTTCTAACTCTTAATAAATTTTGTCTTGTTATCTCTCCTAATCCCCTTTTTCTGCCATCTATTTACTCACGCTCTCCAGGTAGATTATGCATTTTCTTCTGTCCCCCTTGCCTTCAATATGTCCCATGTGTATCAAATTTTCTAAACCCTCTTTCCTCTTATATGCCATAAAAATTTCAAATATCTCTTCCAGATGTTAGGTTAAGCGTCCTTTTTCTTTCCATTTTTTCTAAATCATTGTTACTCAGACAGTCTCAGCATCCTTCTGTAGAACTGTATTCCTGTTGGTTCATGTAACTTCATCTATGAGCAGATTGATCAGCATTTACTGCCATATAAGAAGACTGATATTTCATAACAGTTCAGTACATTTTTTTTCTTTGGAACAAATACTTATAAATAAAAAAATGAATATTAAATTTTTCTCAATGCGTAATTCACACTTTGGGAAAAATGCAGAGATAGTGCTCAGTGCTTAAAAGCAGAGCAACAATAAACTGATATTATTTGCTCCCTCCTTACTAAACTTTTGTATAACTTACGGCCTGAAGATTGTGTTCAAACATGAAACAGACTTGCCACTCACTGGTGATCTAAATGTCTACATTTATATTTACATATGCTCTATCTCTGATATTGAACACTTTACACTTTATTTTATCTATAAATATAGCATACCTTAAAACTTATATATATATATATATATATATATATATATATATATACACACACTGAATGTTATAGACAATGAAAAAGTATGTATAGAACATAATTTGAATTATTATTTTTCAAATTAACTTACATTTTCATTCAATTTTACTCACATACATGTGTGCACACAAGTATTTACACACACAGGCATGTGCATATAAGTATTTGCACGCATGCACGTGCACACACATATTTACACATATAACAACACACAAACAGGTATTTTCACACACAACAACACACACAGGTATTTGCACGCACAACAACAAAACACATGTAATAAAGTTAAATATTTGGAAATAGAATGATTTATGCATGCACACACGGAGTTGTTCATTTAAATTCTTCAGTAGAAAAGGAGATGGATAACGTATCTTTTTTTTGACTAAATAAAAATGACAGTTTTTATTTAAACCTCTTTGAAGTGGAAAAAGAGGTCAGGGGTTCAAATAACAGCAATTGCAACAGAATTTTAAAAAATGGAAGAACATCATGGAGAGTAATCTGGTAGCAATTCCTCTACAATGGGACCCAATTAAAGTTTTTTTTTTTTTTTTTTTTTAATTGCAGAGTTTCCGCAAAGCAAGTCTTCTTACCTAACAGCTAACCACACCCAGGAATAGCTTCCTTGTCAAAATTTTTAAAAAACCAGATGGAGACCAAATATACCCCCCCACCACAAAAGGGGAGGGGGGTTAATTTCCAGATTGCTTCTATCCATACCATCCTTTCTCAGTTCATATGTTGTAAAGATTTACTTAACTTTCCTTTGTACAACATGACACCAAATATAGGAGTAAGAAGATTGTGTTGCACTGATCTTCCAAGAAAGAAGGATCTGCCCTGAAAATCAATATTCAAAATTTTCGCTCTATATACTCGGGCTTGAATATTTATATCTCATATAATGTTACAAAGAAAAAATGTACCGAACTGTTATGAAATATCAGTCTTCTTATATGGCAGTAAATGCTGATCAATCTGCTCATAGATGAAGAAGTTACATGAACCAACAGGAATACAGTTCTACAGAAGGATGCTGAGACTGTCTGAGTAACAATGATTTAGAAAAAATGGAAAGAAAAAGGACACTTAACCTAATAACATGAGACTTAATTTTTCATGCTTAAATAATTGTTCATTCACTTCTGAACCGGTTTGTGGTTTTTTTGGTCTTTCTTCAATTATCATTCTTCTTAGGATATGAAGGTCATTCTCGGTCTCTCTCCTCTCCTCTAAGGTCAGGCATTTATATAACTTCCTGTTATCTTGCATGTGTTTATCCTAAATTCCTTGTTTATGTTGGTACACCCATGTCAGTGGGTGTACCAACATCCTTTGAGGCCCAATCCTGCACTTGGTGGCTTTTGGGTTACCTTTTATGTATAGGGGAACCCTTTTCTGACGAGATAGATAGCAAAATAAGCTTTGTACTATCAGGGAGAACCCAGTGGTTTTAAACTGTTAGATGCCCTCTGGTAGGGTGCTTGTCAAGTTGTCACAGGACATGACCAAGTTATTGGACACAGCACTGAGCAAAGGCATGGAGGATGATCAATGCTGAGCAGTGGTATGGCGGATGCTCAGCTGGACAGTCATCAAACCAGTGCCCTCTGCCAAGGGTTATGATTAGACTGAAATACTGTTAATAATATTTGGATTTAACAACCAAACATTTCTTCTATTGTAAGCCTGTCATGTCCATAAACAAATACATAAATAGAAATTTAATTATACTGTCATTGTATCATACCCATAAAAACAATAATTACAAAATAATTATGACAATTATCATTAATTCACTCCTAAGCCAATGAGAACTGACCCCAATTTTCTCCTCTATACACACAAACATGTAACATGTAACATTCTCCTTATTGGACAGGCAACCAACACGGACAGGCTGTCAACACATGCATCAATGACAATTTCATCTCCTTTTCCTTTTTCAGGCCATAATAGTAACATTCACCTTTTAGAAGTCAACAAAAATAACCCCAGAAACTTCTTGTATTTTTCCAATTATCTGGACACTCATTACAATAACCAAACATCTTTTATTTCACTTTTTGCTTTATTTTTTCAATTGTAAGAAAAAGTTGTCATTTACAGAGGTTTTATGTAATTAAAAGTAAAAAAAAAAAAAAGCATAGGTTTAGTTTATTTTGATTTACGGCATATCAACATTTCAATGGGTTAATTTATTCCAACAAGATTTTTAGGATAGGTTCACATGAATATGTATTCTTTGTAAGAAATCAGTTTTTGGATCAGGTTTCATTGACATATTTTTGTAAAAAAGAGTTTTTTTGTAGCAATTCAAATCTATTGCTGGTAAACTTTTTTCTCAAATATGTATTGCTGGTAATATTTTTTTCAAAAATTTATTGCTGGTATTTTTACTATAAAATATATTTTTACTTTCATAGTGTTTTGACCCCAGTTTGGGGGTTAACTATTTGCCTATAGCTGAGACCCTAACAGGTGCTATCACTTAAGATGTGGGAACAGCAATTAAGAGGTGCTTCCATGCTCCTCAAAACCTCCCAATAAGAGGCCTTGCTGCTGAATGTAGTTTATTATCATAACCAGGACGATAAAAATAAGCACAAATCGATTTGTGTCAGCCCCACTATGTCTTTCCAACTGAACAATGGTGAGAGGAAAAAGATCATTCAGTCCTTCAGCAATGATACCAACATCCATGCTCTGGCTACCATCTTCAAAATCCATTCAAGAACCATCAAGAGAATGATGAATAAGTTTTTAAAAAGAGGGAACAGTAGAGGATCAGGAGATTACAACAGGAAGAAGGATCATCATTTCAACTTAGAGATAAATACATTATTATTATTATTCAAAGTAGAGCCCAATAATGTTATAAAAATCTCAGAGAATTCCAGTAAGATATCTTTAATCATTTCTAAGATATGACGATTCAGAGTTTAATCTAACGATTGAACAATTTTGCTGTTAAACCCGGTATGTGCCAGCCATATCCTTTCCGGAAGTGAGAGATCATGGTCTTTAAAAAGAGGCTGATAAAACGCAATTCATTTTATCTTCTTTAAACCACTTCTAGGCTTACTGGAATCTTTCTTTTAATAAATGAAGAACTAGAAGAACAGGAGCTGCCAGAAGAAATTTTCAAAATTGTCTCTCCAACAACACATAAGACTCATTTTGTTGTTTCCATGTCTCCTTGTTTCTCATTTTTACAAGTATTTTTGTTTATATGAATGTTAGCGGCTTTATAATTATTTACTCAGAGTTATAACTCAACCTAAAAGCCATTTCATATAACTGAAAAGTGATTTGATGAAGAATTTTTTAAAGATATTTATTAATTATTGATTGTATATTTTTCATAATGTCAGTTAAGATGCTTATGGAGACAAACAAATAAACTAGAACTAAAATCAATTTTTTTTTTTAATTAATGCAATCACAATTTTGAAAAATAGTTTCCTTTGATTTCAAAAGTAGAATTGACTGATTAGTTTTTATGGTTTACCAACCCTTTGTGGGTTATTTAAAACATTTTAGATTGTTAAATAATTGTTTTTGGTGAGTGAATATTCAGAAGGGAAAAAAAAAAAAAAAAAGTAAAGTTTTAAAAGCTGGAACTGAATTCAAGATACCTGTTTTAATAGAAGACGCAAAAATCCTCTTAAGAAAAGATGCAAATAGATCAGAGAAAGATGCCTTTTGAAAGTAAACAAAGTATCAAGAGAACAACCATGTGAGTAATGATGAAATTTTAAGGAAAATGGAAACAAAAACATGTATACATAGATTCAGAAAGTGACAGTTGAAATTTTTGAGTCACATAATGAGGAAACACACTCGAGAGAGAGAGAGAGAGAGAGAGAGAGAGATAGAGAGAGAGAGAGAGAGATAGAGAGAGAGATAGAGAGAGAGAGAGAGAGAGATAGAGAGAGAGAGAGAGAGAGCTAGCTTGTGTAAAGAGATAGCAGAACAGGGTGTGGGAGGGTTAGTAAAAAGATAAACATTGTCAAGAGCTACAAAGGAATGCTGTGGAGAACCATGATCGTCCACGTCCTGAAGAGATATCGTACACAAAAAAAAAATTCTTTTAAATTTCTGCAATCCCAAATTTGATGAGTAGAAACATTTGTTTTCAGAAGCCAAAAAAAAAAAAAAAAAAAAAAAAAAATTTCCCCAAAGCAAAATTTTGAGAGGAAAAAAAGAAATAAAAAATATAAATAACAAAATTTCTTTGTGCTGTTTGAGTGTGAGTTGGGGGTACAATACTTTGTTGGGGGGGGAGTCAAGATAAGGGATCCTTTTTCTCATTTGCAAGTGCATCTCCTTAAAAGCCAAGTGTGTAAGAAGGCAGGCGGCACGTGTATGTACTTACACAAAATGATGAGACATTGCTGGCAAGTACGAGTTGGATTTCGACTAATATCCTCATCTCAAGAATATGTACTTTCAGAAAGAAAAAAAAAAAAAGATCGCTGTGTTTTCCTCTTTGGGCACTGGTTTTCCCAAACTTTATTTCAAAGTGAAAACAACTTACTTTTATACCTAAATTATAAAAAGTTGAATTCTGAAAATTCTTTGTTAAATGTACCTAAAATGAAAATTTTTTTTCAAATTATAGATATTTCTAAAGAAATAATAGATTTATTTTAAATTCTATATTGTTATTACTTCAAACATTATTATAGTAAATACTTCATATTTGAAACAGACGACGCATTTTTATTTATTGAATAGTGTGTATTACGTTTATCGTCTATTGGACGGTGCATTTGAGAAATCTTAGAAAAGATAATGTGTCCTAGAGTAGGGATCAAACCTGTATCTCTCTTCGTAGGAGAAACCACCATTTGATCCTTAAAATTTATTTCCTTAAAAAGGGAAAATAGAGCTTTACTATGACATTCTTCATGGCAAAGAGTGCAAGAACAAATAGTAGTTTCCCCCCCACCTACGAAGGAAGATGCGGGTTCAATCCCTGTCAGAAGACACATTTTCTTTACAAAGTTTTCTTGAATATACAGACCAATAGATGAAATAATACATATTGTTTAATAAATAAAAATGAAGCATCTATTTTAAATATGACTGATAAATAATGCTTTGAATATATATATATATATATATATATATATGCTGGGGGTACATAATGCAGGGTTAAGATAATTCAAGTCATTCTAAGTAAAAAGTACCCTTTACTGAAATGTTTTTTTTTTTCTTTTTACTTTATTTGCAGATTTTAAATGGCACACATATTGAATAACATTCTGCTGTTCACGTAGCAACAGAAAGGATCTAGGCTACGGGAACAGGAACAGGCTAAAGGAGTTTACCTGTACCATTAAGAATAGTCAAAGGTACTGTGAGAGTGTGTAGGCCTTCCAGGTAAGTTATGATCAACAAATATACATGAATTTTTAACCACTCCTGAAAAAATTTACCTGTATAAACAGTGTATCAACTCTTTATGGGTTATTCAATGCTGAAATTTAACTTTCTCTGAAAGTCTTCTCATTCTCTTTCACTCCCAGTAATCCCAACCCCCACCTGCTTCTTGAGTTACAGTCTCATCATGTTGAAACTAGTTCCTGTATAATCACCAAAGTTAAGCCTGGCCAGTATCTAGATGGGTGACCACCTGGGAATAAATACCAGGTGCTGTAAGCTTGGATGTGCGGGTGATTTAATTGATAATGGCTTAGAATTGTTAATCGGAGAGCAGAGTTTTAATTCACATCAGGTTTGTTATATTCACTCACCAAGGATAATTTGCATGTATGAACAAAAAAAAAAAAAAAAAAAAAATTTCTTAAAATCTAAAAATTATTTTCTGGCTTTAAACAACCTGCAAAGGGTGGATAAGCTGTAGAAAACAAAATCAATCAATGAAATACTGATTCGCTACACAGGCATGTCTTTTAGATTTATTTACATTCTCTGGAATAGAAATGGATATAAACTACAGTGATCACAAAGTGAGGGATCAGTTTATATATTGAATGTAAACTAGAATTGATCCCCCAGTTTATATCCATTTATAATTTCTTGGCTTGGATGTTGATGAGCTGTAGAAACCAAATCAATCAATGAAATACTGATTCGCTACATAGGCATGTCTTAGATTTATTTACATTTTCTGGAATAGAAACTACCATGACCACAAAGTGAGGGATCAGTTTATTGATTTTAATACACCTATAATTTCTTGTTTATCAAATTCTGATTAGGTATGACTCCACCTCTCCCTCCAGCTATGGATTAAGTAGTAAGACTTGCATCACTAAATCATTAATATCTATAAAAGAAAAAAAAAAAAAAAATCTAATCTAAAAATATTTTCTGGCTTTAAATATCATGCAAAGGGTTGATAAACCATAGAAAATGAGTCAATCTATCAAACTCTTGCATTATCACCTTGCTTTGGGCAAAATGATTAAAAGAAAAAAATTTTATGTATGTATGTATGTACGAGATATTTCCTAAAGCACACAGATACAACACAGCTTTTATGCAGAAGTGCTGAGAGGATATTTTTAGGCAAAGCCTACAGATATTTTTGATGTGGACACAAATAACCCACTTGTTTTTAGACTGGTACAGTGCAAATACGTCGATTAGCAAAAAGTATGAAAAAAGAAACTCATTCTTCTTCATGCCATTTCTTTCTATTTTTTGCCTGTAATTAAAAATTCAACAAAACAGAGAAAAAAAAAAAATCTTTAGCGGCCCACGTGGAATTATGATTTAATTTCGTTGGTCATTCAATTGAACATTTCCTGGGAAATGTTTTCCAACCTCTTAACCATTTTAGAGGTGGATTTATTTTTCACTTCAATTCTTTTCCTTCATTTCTTTTGTTCATTCTTCCAAACATTTTTTTTTTTTTTTTTTTTAATTCATTCCTTTTGTTCATTCTTCCAGACATTTCATTTTTTTTTTTTTTTTAATTCATTCATTCCTTTTGTTCATTCTTCCAGACATTTCATTTTTTTTTTTTTTTTTTTAATTCATTCATTCCTTTTGTTCATTCTTCCAGACATTTCATTTTTTTTTTTTTTTTTTTAATTCATTCATTCCTTTTGTTCATTCTTCCAGACATTTCATTTTTTTTTTTTTTTTTTTAATTCATTCATTCCTTTTGTTCATTCTTCCAGACATTTCATTTTTTTTTTTTTTTTTTTTTTTTAATTCATTCATTCCTTTTGTTCATTCTTCCAGACATTTCATTTTTTTTTTTTTTTTTTTTAATTCATTCATTCCTTTTGTTCATTCTTCCAGACATTTCATTTTTTTTTTTTTTTTTTTTTTTTAATTCATTCATTCCTTTTGTTCATTCTTCCAGACATTTCATTTTTTTTTTTTTTTTTTTTTTTTAATTCATTCATTCCTTTTGTTCATTCTTCCAGACATTTCATTTTTTTTTTTTTTTTTTTTTTTTAATTCATTCATTCCTTTTGTTCATTCTTCCAGACATTTCATTTTTTTTTTTTTTTTTTTAATTCATTCATTCCTTTTGTTCATTCTTCCAGACATTTCATTTTTTTTTTTTTTTTTTTAATTCATTCATTCCTTTTGTTCATTCTTCCAGACATTTCATTTTTTTTTTTTTTTTTTTTAATTCATTCATTCCTTTTGTTCATTCTTCCAGACATTTCATTTTTTTTTTTTTTTTTTTTAATTCATTCATTCCTTTTGTTCATTCTTCCAGACATTTCATTTTTTTTTTTTTTTTTTTTAATTCATTCATTCCTTTTGTTCATTCTTCCAGACATTTCATTTTTTTTTTTTTTTTTTTAATTCATTCATTCCTTTTGTTCATTCTTCCAGACATTTCATTTTTTTTTTTTTTTAATTCATTCATTCCTTTTGTTCATTCTTCCAGACATTTCATTTTTTTTTTTTTTTAATTCATTCATTCCTTTTGTTCATTCTTCCAGACATTTCATTTTTTTTTTTTTAATTCATTCATTCCTTTTGTTCATTCTTCCAGACATTTCATTTTTTTTTTTTTTTTAATTCATTCATTCCTTTTGATCATTCTTCCAGACATTTCATTTTTTTTTTTTTTTAATTCATTCATTCCTTTTGATCATTCTTCCAGACATTTCATTTTTTTTTTTTTTTTAATTCATTCATTCCTTTTGTTCATTCTTCCAAACATTTCATTTTTTTTTTTTTTTAATTCATTCATTCCTTTTGTTCATTCTTCCAAACATTTCATTTTTTTTTTTTTTTAATTCATTCATTCCTTTTGTTCATTCTTCCAGACATTTCATTTTTTTTTTTTAATTCATTCCTTTTGTTCATTCTTCCAGACATTTCATTTTTTTTTTTTTTTTAATTCATTCCTTTTGTTCATTCTTCCAGACATTTCATTTTTTTTTTTTTTAATTCATTCCTTTTGTTCATTCTTCCAGACATTTCATTTTTTTTTTTTTTAATTCATTCCTTTTGTTCATTCTTCCAGACATTTCATTTTTTTTTTTTTTTTAATTCATTCCTTTTGTTCATTCTTCCAGACATTTCATTTTTTTTTTTTTTTAATTCATTCCTTTTGTTCATTCTTCCAAACATTTCATTTTTTTTTTTTTTTTAATTCATTCCTTTTGTTCATTCTTCCAGACATTTCTTTTTCATTCACTTTTTATTCTTTTTTTCATTCCCTTTTCCCTTTCTTTTCATTCTTCAAGTCATTTTTTTCTTAATCAACTGTCATTCCTCCTCATTTTCTTTCTCTCTAAATATTTCCCATTCAATCTAGTCTGGCACAAGGCCAAGTAAGGAAACTTTATGTCATACTCCCAAGTAGGGAGAAGCTGCTTACTTGAAAAAACAGCATTTGAAATTCTGAATTCCACCAAGACTTGAAATTCTATTGTATATAACAGGTTGACAAAGCTAGAGCCTGGGGATTATTTCTTTATGGAAAGCTAAGATCCACAAGAGATTTATTCAGCTTAATTTTGTTTCGTGCTAAGACAATATTGAGGCAAAAAGTGAAATATCAATCAATATGGTTTGTTAACCATTGCTCTACAGTAAATATCTTATGTAAATATTTACCAAGTCTTGCTAAGTCTTGTGAAAGCGCCACACTTAGGAAGGTAGAAATATGCAACTATCTCATGCACTAAGCAAGCACTCTTTTTTCCTAAACTTCAACTTCCCCATTTTCCTTCTTTCTTGTTTCCCCCCCTCTCTCACAACTCTTCTCCTTCCCTCCCTTTTCAGCGACTCAACCCATTAAACAACCTTTGCTAAAGAAAAGTTCTTTTTGCTCGCCTAAAACTGAAATATTATCTCCCTGACTTTACCCGTAATTGCAAAAACCCCAAAGTGTCTGCCTCCCTTATTGCCTGTCTGTTGGTGACATGTAATGTGTAGGGACCCAGGGAACCTCTGAGTAAGGGTAGGTATTAACAGTTAGAAAAAGAAACCCATAGAATTTGACATGCATGTTCCTCGTCAGCAGGAACGAAAAAGAATTTGAAGAAAATACTTTGTTGCATTTATGTTTTCAGTACAAAGAAAGAACGACAAAAATAAAAGGTTTAAGAATAAAAGGTTTGTTTCTGGCTTTGAAATGAAACAGAAAAATAAAACAAAGATTTAAGATTTTACAGCATAAGCTTGAAAAGATGGCAGAAAGATTTTTAGAATTTTTTTTTCTTTAACCATTTTACCCAAATCAAGGCAATAAAGCCACTAAAACACAAGGGATAACATAGAACAAGGGAATATGAGAAAAAGAAAACATTATTAAAGAAAGAGAAAAATAAAAAGAGAAATTAAGAATATAATGATTAGCAGCACATTTTTCATTTTTGAAAGTCAAAATTGACTGGAAAGCAAGAAGCTAGAAAGTTCTTCAAGTGTAAAATGCGAGTGAAAAAAATGTTAGCAAAGAACTTATGGTTACCACAAGGATGGCCAATGCAAGAGTCTCATGGGCTTCACCTGAATCTATGACACAGTCCCCACCGTACTTAATCTCAGTTTTCAGAAGGTTGTATTCATATAAATTTTATTGCAACCTAATTATATACAATAATGGATCATATGCAATATAGGTGAACAATTCAACTAGAAAAATTTTTTTTTTTTTAAGCATTTCATTCCAAGCAAGGCAAGAGTGCCATTAGGCACGCAATGGGTTACAGAGAGTGAAAGCAAGAGTAAAGAGCATACGGGAGAACAGGGATCCAGATCAAGGAACAGAAGATGTCAATTGACATTACATTTGAATATTTGAAGATTATAGCTATCAGGGAAGCAAGTAAGAAGAAGGGAGTTCCACTGTCAGGAAGTGTGAGAGAAGAAGCTGTTAGAGTAGAAGAGGCGGTTACATGTAATTGTTTCAGCAGTGAAAAGGTGGGACTGAGATGCCAACCTAGTAGCATGCTTAAATTCATGCAGTTGGGGTACCAGAGAAAGTAGTTTGTACAATATATCGAAATGCAAATTAGCGACCCATTATAATAGATCATTCTATAAATATGTTTTGCAACAATTTTTAACATCAACTTAAGATTTTTCTTGTTAAAAATCTGAATAATTTTAACACATACAACATTATGGATAAAAAAAATAGTGAATTTTATATTGTGTTTTTTAGACTTAGCATGAGCAAAACAAATTGACAGATTTGGACGAAAAACAAAAAGATGTCAAAACCTGCTAAAAGTTTATACTTTTTAATAATCAGTTGTGCTTAGTTTAATTTGTAACATATGTAAATGTAGGTAGAAAAAAACAATATCTGTCTATATTTCTGAGATGAGGTATTATGTACACTATTTACATTGTTTGGATTATCGTCCTCATCTTTGTTGCCATGTTTATCACAACGTTTCGGCCATTGAATGCTCCGGCCTTCTTCAGGTGAACTTCAAACTGAACCCTTTATTTCGCTCACTGGGGTAGACTGTTCTGGTTTCACATGCCATGTCTAAAGGATGTCAGTTATCTCCTGTTAACTCCCCTCTCCAAGTTCTCCAACCAGGTACTGAACTCACAACTCTTTGGGTCCTGTCACTGGATCTAACTAACACCTTTATCCATTGTGCCATGTGTCCTTGAGGACAAACAAATGTTTGTAAGATAGCAAGGGTCACAAATCCAGTGAGGTAGGGGGGTAATATACACCAGACCTGACCTCTAGCTATTTCAACTGTAAAATGATGAGACCTAGCTGCCAATCTAGCACTGCATTTAAATTCATAAAATTTAGGTATCAAGAGCAAAGTTTATCAAAACAATTACTGTTAAAATATTTATAGAAAAGGTACAAGGAAGCAACATTATGGTGGTGGAAAAGTGACTGAAGCTGAGATACCAGGTCCTGGCTGATAACATTGCAGATTCTTCTTTGTATATGGATATATTTGCTGCAAATATTTAAATACTGTTGTGGTAAACCCTCTTACAGTATAATGAACTCTTCCTTCTCTCATAAATACAAACTGCGAGAGTCGGACGAGAATGCAGAGTGTGAAGTGGAGTGGAGTAGAGTAGTAGATGCAGTGCTAATCTACTTATTACTAACACTATTGCTTTGTATATATCTTCAATATACTTTTTCAACTTACCTTCATCTTCCATGTCTTTCTTTCTGGCCCCTAAACAGGCCACAACAAATACAATGTTACACACTAAATTTTTAGGAGTGTGCAAAAGTTTGTTTTTCAACTGAGTATTTAGTTTTCAAGAAAAAAAAAAATGCTCAAAATTTCTGCACATAGCTCATTATGCATACAGATATATAGAATTCATGAATATAATTCAGTGCTTAGATATTCAAATGAGTAAAAATTTGTTGTATAAGAGTAAGTGTTGTTGCCGACACTGTGGATTGAAACTAGATCGCCAGTGAATAACACAGGCGATTCCATTAAGAAGATAATAAAGGAAGTGAATAAATAGGAAGTGTTGACTAAATAATATCCATTCACCATCCATGGCTATCTACTATTGCGATACGTTCATTCTCTCTAATATATGGATCACAATTCTCTTCTACGCATTACGCTAGTGGCAGACTACTACTTGAACAAGTATTACTAGTGCAAATATTATTGGAAGGCTTTATTACTACAAGTACCAGTATCTAGAAAGTCTCAACTACAACAAGCATTTTTGGGAGTGATAACGGACTTTCGCTTGAGATAGTAAAAGTGACAAGCAAAGCTATCCAACATTCTAAAAATAGCAATAAGGATTTGCAAGGAATCATAAAAAAATGTAATTCCTGATTTTTTTGATTTTTTTTAATTCACAGCTTAACATTTTGGATTGTTAGAATTTTTTTTGTTTTTTAGAACAATAATTCCCCCCCACCCGATACAAGTCTTATTTAACCCATATGAGGGGGACGTTTTTGAATCAATTGTAATGATGAATTTATCATCCTAACTAATCATTCCTAAAATATATCAAAACAGATGATGAAACATGGGTTACATACATGTTGTAATAGAGTGTCCCACACTCCTTATCACCTATGTGGACTGACTATATCAGTAGCTATATATATAGTAAGTATAGGATATACCTGAGGGCTTGCTTCACGAATTACGAGGAATAGGTTCACCTATCACCTGGTTCACACTCCTCCTTGTTCTATTAAACAGGAGTAGATGGAATTTTTTACATTATTCGGAGTATTGTCCTCATATTTGTCACCATATTTATTACCTTTTGACCGTTGTACTTTCCGGCCTTCTTTGAGTGGTTGGAATGTCAAACTTATCCCTTTATTTCGCTCACTAGGGTAGACTGTTCTAGATCCATGTGCCATGTTTAATGGATGTCAGTTATCCCGCTGAAATCTTCACTAATTAAATCTTGACCTCTTCAAGTCTAGAGGGCAGGGTATACTTTGATTTAATGTAAATAAAGCAATAAATAACTGAGCAGTACTAAAAATAACAAGTCAACCCTAGTAGATATAGGCAGTGGGACAAGAACAATCTATCCTCATAGATTAAATTAAGGGTTCATGTTGTGAGGGAGATATATTTCCCTACAAGTTTGGACTCAGCCATCGGATGAAAGACATAAAAATACACCTACATCAAGAGGAGTAGCAGGAGCAGCAGTAGCTTTAGCTGAAAACAGTCATTCATGGCTAAACATTCTCTTCCCTAGTTTCTATTCTACATTATGTTTCCCTGTACTAAAAGGTAATAAACTTGTTGTTAAACCAATTCCGGTTTTTTTCTACTGTTGTTTTGATAACTGAGCTACAACAGTTCACTTTAGAAGGAGGACAAGACAATGAATTCAAAAGTCAGTCAGAAAGCAGTACAAAGATGATTAGATAGGTGTATAAATCAAAACATGGCAGATTTCAAAAGCTATGAATAATCATCGTGAAGAAGGATGATCCTGAACGCTATTGGCAGCAGGAGGCTTTGGGTCCTTGAAGGTAGGTATCATTCTCAAAACTAACATGCTGACGAATTATGTCACATTTATAAGGTTTGGACATTCCTTTCAATTTAAATGAGCCAAAAAGAGAAGCGGATGGGTGTATCCCTGAGTCAGTGGCACTTGTAAAACACTTGTATGAAAGTCAGCTGGGAGGGTCTCCAGATACAATTTCATTTTCAGGTACAAACATTGTTTGTTATTTTTTTGTGTATTACTTAATCAGAAACAAATCTCAAGAATTTCTTTCTTTAAAGTCAATTGATCGATTCATTCCACCTTTTAAAACTAGAAAATTTTTCTAGATTATAAGAATTTGTTTAGTTTTGTTTTTTTTTGGGGGGGGGTAGTAATGGTTTCTTGATACAAGTCTTATTAACCCACAGCTAGGGTGGAGGAGAGATGTGGATTCATACCTAATCAGAATTTGATAAACAAGAAATTATAATGTAGATATAAAGTGGGGGATCAATTCTATAGTACAATCAATATATACACTTATCCCTCACTTTGTAGCCACAGTAATTTCAATACATTTATATTCCTGAGAATGTATTAGGTTGGTGCAAAAATAATGACGTAATAATGTTTTTTGACGTTAAAAAATACGTCAAAAAATCACATTATTACGTCATTATTTTTGCACCAACCTAATAAATCAATCTAAAAGACATGACTATGTAACTAATCAATATTTCATTGATTAATTTGTTTTCTATGGATTATCAACCTTTTGCAGATTATTTAAAGCCAGAAAATATTTTTAGATTATGAAAATTTTCTTTTAAGATAATAATGGTTTTGTGATACAAGTCTTACTAATTAACCCATAGCTGGAGAGGAGGAGATGTGGATTTATATCTAATCAGAATCTGATATAAAAAAAAAAAATAAAAAAAAAATTATGTAAATATAAAGTGGAGGATTAATTCTATTAATATATAAACTGATTCCTCACTTTTTAGCCACTGTATTATCTGTACATTTATATTCCAGAGAGAATGGTTTGGTTTGTTTTATATTCCAGAGAGAATGGTTTGGTTTGTTTTATATTCCAGAGAGAATGGTTTGGTTTGTTTTATATTCCAGAGAGAATGGTTTGGTTTGTTTTATATTCCAGAGAGAATGGTTTGGTTTGTTTTATGGCATATCAACCTCAATGGGTTATTTAATGCTGACAAGATTTTTATTGCTGGTAATAATTTTTTTCAAAAATATATATGGTAATATTTATTTTTTTACCCAGGACACGGATGTAGTTTATCATCTTACCCAGGACACCCAAAAATGGTAAATAAATCTAAAAGACATGCCTGTGTAGATAATCAGTATTTTATTGATTCATTTTCTACAATTTATTAACCCCTTTGCAGGTTATTTAAAGCCAGAAAACATTTTTAGATCATAAAATAATGTTTCAGTGATACAAGCTTTACTAATTAACCCATAGCTATGGCTGGGAGTGATAGATTCATGCCTTCCTCAATAGTATTTGTACATAAGTGAAGTAACTATGTCCAACATTGCTTAAATTTTACAAATGAAATGATACCAAAAATATCTGGAAACACAAGGGATAGCAAAATATGCCTTCCAAAAACTAAGCAAAGTATTAAGAAACAGAAAAATTTCATTAGAATCAAAGAAAAGAGTACTGAACCATTATATAAGTCCTTCTATATGGCAGTGAATGCAGGACAGTCTTCTCACAGATGAAGAAGAGACTTGAAACAACAGAGATGTGGTTCTACAGAGAAATACTGAAAATACCATGGACCAAAAATGTGAGCAACAACAAAATTCTACAGACAATGGCAACAAAAAGGACACTACTATTTAACACTAGGACGAGATAGTTGAAATTTCTGGCAAACATTTCTGTGAAAAGAAGGTTTGGAAAATTTGATACTCACAGGACAGATTTAAGGTAAGAGAGACAGAGGAAAGCAACCCCCATAATCTCCATGATGGACTTGAGTAAATGGGTGGCAGATCAACGTTTGGGAGAGATAGCAAAAGTATTTATTAAGAGCTACAAAGGATAGGAAATTGTGGAGAGCCATCAATGCCAATATACTGAATTTTCAGTAGGAGGCAATTTTGCAAGGGAAACTGTCGTTAGACATGATATGGTTTAAAGTAACTTGGCAACAAAGAGTGGCTGTGATTAAACAAATATGAAACTGAGTTATAAACTCTAAGATCTAAAACGAGTAAGATATGCTTAAAGGCAAAATAGAACCTTGCTTAATCATTATGTTCTGTATAGTAAAGTTGGTTAAAGCATGTCTGATCTAACAGGATGCACTTTACAATCATGGCACGGGAAGAATTTTTCTTTAAGCTGCTAGATGAAATAAAATACAGTTCTAAAAATACATGGAGCTTCTATTTAAATATGGATAACCAGTGAAAGTAATGTTTATGGTAATGAAAGTATGCTGGATTAATAAATAAAAATCCATTACTTATATATATATATATAATTTAAAGTCCGAAAACCTATCTCCCAATTTTTGGTTCAGCAGATTTAAGCTGCTCAACAGAGTTTTAGATAAATCATTTGAATTTGTTCTAATAAATTCTTTAATATCTTTTTAATAAATAGCTTAGAATATATTCAGTTGATTTTGCTAACCCCTGATAAGTGGATTCAATCTGTGAAACTTGAACTCTGGAGAGAGTGTGGGAAAATGAAATGGAACCAATAAATAAATAAAATAAAAAATTTAAAAAAAGAAAATTAATTTTACCCATGATGCAAGTTATACAGAAACTAGAAAGTGTTTTCTGGTCACAACCATGATCTTATGACCCTACTTCCATACAGGACAGAATCTCTCTCTTTCCAAAAAAATCATATGGATGTTTCAGCAGCCTTACTCATGAAGTAAGTGAATTGGTCGTTCCAACTCAGCACAAAGCTGATGATCCATTTTAACCACTATTACCCTAATTTACTTCTGAACTAAAAATGAAAATGGACATACTAAAGAGATATTGAGACTGTTTCACTACAATCATCATAAAAAGAATAAATATCCACAGCAGAAAAATCTAGTTTTGCATGCTTTTATCTCCTTTGTTTACATATTGAACTCACACCTTCGCTTAAAATATACACCAACATGCAAACTTTCAACTTCTACATAAGATTTTGAACTTTTTATTCTAATTTATTATTACTTCTTTCTCTCAGATCATTCATCCATGTTTAGGATATTGTTGCCACAAATGGACAGTGTCCCTGCTATTTATCTTGAGCTTCTCGATATAATCGAAAAAAGAATCAGCAATATCCCTTGTCCTGAACTGGTGGCTCATCTCCAGTCACTTTCCACTTTTTAAAGTTGCCTTTCTGTAGCTTTTGTATAAATAAATCATGCTAATTGTTTGGATGGTACCTAACCTTTTTGGAATACTTTACATGCGGGACATGTCCGAGCCTGCTTTCTAGCAGAAGGTAAGGCATTCTCTTCTGTGTTACAGTTTCTGTTCCTAATTCTTCTACACCCTATAACTGTGTGTCTTAGTGGCTTTACTGCCTTACATGAAGTGATATTGATTAATATATATATATATATATATATATATATATATATATATATATATATATATAAGGCTCAAACAAACCTACTTGTAGGTCTGATGAACTGGATCATGATTTCGATTGCAATGTAATAAATTATAACCATGAAATATTAGTGTTTGAGCCTTTTATATTATATTCTTGATCTGTACGGGACATTGAGTTCTACCTGGATTCTATCCTCTTGGAAATTTTATATTATATATATATATATATATATATATATATATATAGTTGACTTACGACAAGTTCGACTTTACAACAACACAATTTGAGACAATGGACCCAAACATTGAATGATTTGCAATGATTGAATGGATAATACAGGGTGTGATTAATCCATATCAGGTAATTTATGATGGGAATAAAAACAGACAATTCAGACAAAGCTAACCGAGTATATGAAAGTCGTATCCCCTCCCAATAATAGATATTTAATGGATAAAGACAATGAGAAAGAAGAAAACAGTGATAATAGAGAGTAACAGAAAAGGGTAGATGAAAAGAGTGTGAGAAAGAAGAGTTAAATAAAAAATTATTATTAAAGTATCATGACACCATACTATATGCATGGTAATTTAAAATTGTCTGACAAAAGACAAAGCCAGCTTACAACAGGTCTTTCGGAACCAAACGCCATTGTAAGTCAACGAATATATATATATATATATATATATATATATATATATATATATATATATATGTGTGTAAATCTATTTAAACTCGGTGGGTGAAAAAACCTGGATAGCATAATTTTCAAATAAATTGGCATCCAAGGAAAAACAGAAAAAACAAGAAAGAACCAGAAACCTCCGGATAGGGCAAAAGAAATCGTCCAGTAACTTAAATCTCTGGTACAAAGAAGGAAAAAAAACAGTGAGTAATAAGTTAAAATAAAGAGTGCACAATACACTAAGTAGAGTAAAAGTAAAATAATTAAATCCTAATGAGCCAGGTACAACATGGGATCATCAGTGTGTGTGTGTGTGTGTGTGTGTATGTGTGTATATATATATATATATATATATATATATATATATATATAAGGGCACTTCAGCGTGGTGTAATGGTTAGCAAGTTTGTCCCGCTAGATCAGTTACGACTGAAAAGTGAGTTCGATCCTCACTAGGTGTCCCATACTTTCGGCCTTGTGCCACATCTAAGCTATGCTTAGAAAATAACTATATATATATATATATATATATATATGCAAATGAGGGAAAGAATAGATGAGGTAAAAATCCACAGTTCATAGCATTTATTTGTAAAAAAATGCTCAATACAATGCAGAGCAAAATATTATATTTTTATTATAATAAATCCCAATAAAAGCATTATCACTACACAAATCTTTCATGCTTCAATACTAAGATGGTACCTCTTCAGGCGATGGTAGATAACTTATGATAGAAATGATTTATTAGGGAAATTTAAAAAACAAGATCTTTACCTCTTTTCGTAAGTTAAAGGGTGGGGGGCATAAGGTCAAATTTAATCCATTTCATATATAAAATATAAAAGGCTAATATTCCATGGTTATAATTTATTAGATTGGAATTGTAATGACGATCCAAATCATCAGACCTACAAATTCAATATTTACAATTTCTTTTTGAATTTGTAAGTCTGATGATATAAATTATAATGGAATAATAGTGTTTGAACCTTTTATATTATATTCTTACTCTGTCCTGGATATTGAGTTCTACTTGGATTCTATCCTCTTGGGAATTTATATATATATATATATATATATATATATATATATATATATATATATATATATAATAAATTAATTGACTTAAAATATTTTTTTTTGCTACACAGTTCTAACCATGTTTCAAAAATGGAAGCTAAAAGCCCCGAATTTAATTTTGTAAATAAATTAAAGACATTAGTTCCATTTCATCCTCAAGTGAATTTTGGAGTCCAAAATGAAATGGAACTAATTTAATGTCTTTAATTTAATTACAAAATTAAATTCGGGGCTTTTAGCTTTCATTTTTGAAACATGGTTAGAACTGTGTAGCGAAAAAAAACATATTTTAAGTCAATTAATTTATAATATTAATGCTCTGTAAATTTACATTGAGCACTATTTTGTAAAAATAAAAATATCTATAAGAACACCGGATTATATATCTTACTGTTCTTTCTTTTTATTAATATATATATATATATATATATATATATATATATATATATATATATATATATATATATATATATAAATAAACTGCTTGTCTTAAAAGCATTATCTTCCAGAAATACACAACCCTTTTTATTTATTACTCTGAAATACTTTTTTTTTTTTTTTTTTTTTTGTATATTAAATATAGCATATTTAAGCAGTAATCCTTGCATGGTTGAATGAATAAAACAGGAAAAGGATGCCTGTTAAATTTTTGGATGTACTTCCTCCGGGTGTCAGGTTAGTCATTGTTTGATGTCGCCTGGGGGACTAATAAAGGAACTTTTAATGTTTACAGTGTTGTCAACCATTAGTCATTTTCAAGAAACACCTGTTAAAAAGCCATTGAAATGTAAGGTCATTTTGGGTTTGTGACCCTAAAAAGCTATTCCATAATCAAAGCATGTGAAACTACATTCATTTCAAATTGAATTTTTATCATCAAATAAATAAATAAAAAAAAATAAAAAAATCCCACTCTTTGGGTCCAGTCACTGGATCCAACCAACGCCTTTATCCACTGTGCCATGCGTCCTTGAGGACATCTGGGTATGAATTTCTGGTTATTATAAACCTAATGTCCTCAGCAACCATTTTTACCAGTGCTCATATTGCAATTTTTGCTGTTATCACTGTATGTTTTTACCAGAGCACATATTGCAATTTTTGTTTTTATTATTGCTTTTCTCTGGCACTCCTTGTAAGGCTTCAGTTCGACATTCCAACCACCTGAAGAAGACTGGAGCATACAACAGCCAAAACGTAATGAATATGGTGACAAAGATGAGGACAATGTAAATAGTGTACATAATACCTCATCTCAGAAATATAGACAGATTAGTGAAAAAGTTTTCATAAGCTTTTATATAATTAACCAAGAGATTTAAATTAAAATACTTTATTCAGAGTAACATATTTATATCTAGAGTATCTTAGATTTATTTATTAATATTTAGTAGTATATGAATGTACTTTAAATTAAGGAAAAGTTAGAGCAGGTTAATTTCCTTTATTTCATTCAACAAAATAATATTAAGAAAGTGTTACATTGTGAAATATTTGAGCTTGACAATCTTAATGAATTATTGCCATAACAATCATAAATATGAAATCTGGTTGTTATTTTAAGAAGTGGGTACAAATGAAGACATGAAATTGACAACCTTTCCCATTTCATTAAAACAGTTGTTATGTGTTTAACTTCCCTTCTTTCTTTCACAACCTCAATTGGTCATTTAATGCCAACAATTTCTTTTTTTTTTTGTCAAAAATCTATTTCTGTTAATAATTTTTTTCCTCAAAAATGTATAACAGGCAACACTTTTCTTTAAAAAAAAAAAAAAAAAAAAAAAAAAAAAAAAAACGTACAGCTGGCAACATTATTTTTTCAAAAACATTATCAGAGGCATTACTGTTGGACAGTTTATCGTCTTATCTAGGACATGGATATAGTTTGAGTGTTAACTATTTGCCCATAGCTGGGACCCTAACAGGTGCTACCACCCCGGGTCAGGGTGGATCTGGGAACACCAGCAATTAAGAGGTGGTTCCATGCTCCTCAAAACCTCCTGATCAGAGGCCTTGCTGTTGGACATAGTTTATCGTCTTACCCTGGATGGATGAGGTATTGGTAGGTGTAATGGTTGTGTTAAGGGAAGGACAAGAATTACAATTAAGAATTAAACTACACCACCTCATGTTCTCATCTTTACTACATGCCACTTAATCAAGTCCAAATACACGCTTATACTTTTAGAAACCACAAGACCAATGAGAAATTTGATACACACACACAACATGCATAGCTTTGACAGTAATTTCTATTTTCAGTAATTAAACATACGGACACAAAAATTGCCACTGGAATTCACACACTGACATCGTCGTCTCTGTGCTTCAGTTTTGGCATTTCCGTTCCCCAGAGAATTCAGTTTCAGTTGCAAAAAATAAGTCCCAAAGAAAACATTTTTCTAACTTTTTCTAAGTCATTGTCATCAATGTTTTCGGTGTACTTGCTTACGTCACGAGTCACCGTGACCAAGAGTTTGAGCGTATTTGCCTTGTTTCAAAAACTGTTGATCATTCCAGAGTATGAGTCTGTGCAGATGTCTACAGAACAGGGATTGGCTAGCTGCCCAAGCATACAGTTGTGTTTGGAAAATGAATAAACATTTTTTATATATATATATATATATATACACACACACGCATGTGTGTGTGTGTGTGTGTGTGTGTGTGTGTGTAAATAAATGGATAAATGCCATTTAGGTGAATCCAAGGGTGGATTGTTCCTGGCTTTTTAGGATTTATTCCATTTATCTCAGCCCTACTTAGTGTATTGAGCACTCTATGTCTTAGCTTTATTACTCACTTGGGTTTTTTCTTTGGACTAAAAATTTAAGGCACTGGATGATTTATTTTGCTCTGTTCGGATGTTTCTAGTTCTTTCTTTTCCAATTTTTTCCTTGGGGAACAATTTGTTTTGATAGACTTACAATTATGCTATCTGAGGTTTTTTTCCAACCAAGTATTACTAGTAGTTTAATATATATATATATATATATATATATAAAATGTGGAGTGAGCTTTCCTTCGAAATGAAATTCTTTATTTTTCTGAAGTAATCAACTTAGCAAGAGCCCATTATCGAGTAGTATGGAGGAAAGTCTGGTGCACTCTATTCTGGATAAGATTCTGTTCTTCAAATATCTGTCTGACGGCAATGGTTTTTTTTTTTTGGAAACTGAACCAAAGCTAAAAATTTAGCTTATTTAAATTCCTTAATTATTAATTTGTCTAATTATTGTTTGTCCAAGTTCGATAAGTTATTCCTGTTCTGGAGTTTTGAATTTTGTATCCCCCACGCCTAGGAATATTGCAAAGGCAGAGATTTTCAGTAATTGTGAAATGCTCTTTGCTCAGTTATTCAAACATCTGCCAAATTCTGAAGTGCATTTGCTTTGTCTTAATGCTTGACTGAAAGACTTAGGATATAGCTTTGTTATTTCCTCTATTGAGTCTTTTGGGTTCACTTTGCAGAGGAAACATTTTCAAGTGGCCAAACAATTTAAAAGAAAGACAGATATTTATATTACCCAGCCTGACAAAAGGTGCAGGTGTTGTAATATTAAATTATTCAAAATATGTCAGCAAAATGCTATCTATTCTAAATGATAGTAAGTTTCTGAAAATTGGAGACGTCTCTGGTGATGATAATTTAAAAACTGAAGTTCGATTACAGAAGAGACTGTTGGAACTTCATAAGAATAAATTTCTATCTAAAGAAGTTTATAATAATATTCATCCTGTAGGTTTCCAACGTCCTCGGATGGATGGGTTACCGAAAATACATAAAAGAGGGTGTTCTACTGATGCCAATTTTATCCATGTTGGGCTCAGCCCAGCATAATTTGGCCAAGTAGCTTAATAAAGTTCTTGACCCTATTTTATTATTCTATTCAGAATATTGTGTGCCAGATTCGTTTCAGTTTGCTAATTACATGCGCAAATTGAAACCATACTCTAGTACTGAAATTTTTGTATCATTTGATATAACTAGCCCCTTCAAGAATGTCCATCTAGATGAAACAATAGAAATTTGTGCTGACTTTTTGTATCGTGGCCCTGTAAAAACTCCACATTTCCCTGAATGTGTATTTGTCAAGTTGATGGGGATGGCTACGAAGTCTGTCTCTTTTAGCTTTGACAGAGTAGCAATGGGTAATCCAATGGGTTCTTTGTTGGCCAACATTTTTGTTGGCTTTCATGAAAAGCAACTCTTCAGTAAGATTAATAAGCCTTATTGCTACTTCTGCTATGTGAATGACACTTAACATCTTTTTCTCCTTGAGTAAAGTGGAAGAGTTTTTCTCTCATCTTAGTAATCTCTATCCTTCCTTAAAATATACAATGGAGATAAAAGAGAATAATCAGCTCCCTTTCTTGGATGTACCGGTAGAAAGAACAGATTGGGGCTTTCTTACCAGTGTTTATTGTAAACCCACTCCTGAGCTTTACTTAACTTAGGATTCATTTGCACCCAGATCTAGGAAAATTAATCTTATTAGGACCCTTATTCATAATGCTTTGATATTGTGTTCCGAGTGCAGACTTGACGCTGAGTTAAAGAAAATTAAACAGCTGTTATTAACAAATGGTTACCCTGAATGTGTTGTGACATCTACCATTGAGCGAAAGATCATTAAGTTCAATGAGGTTAAGAAATATGGTTCTTCTGTGTGTCCTATTTATGTGAGGCTCCAGTGGATTGGTCCTGGGAGTTAAACATATTCTGACAAAATTGTTAATTCTATTAAACGGTGTTTCAATGCCATTATGGTCCGAAGTATTTTTGCAACTAGGTGGGCTTTCCTGGCCTTACCGTAAGGATGTCTTGCCTACCTAGCAACAAAGGTGGGTAATATATCAATATAAATGTTAATATGAGATCAACTATATAAGCAAGACCATCCAGAAGCTGGCGGTTAGGATCGCCCAGCATGTCCTGGGCCATGTGCGTAGACATGAGCCTGTGACATCCAAGTGCTTGCAGACTCATGATTCTGCGATTGGAGAGCACCTTTTAAATTCTGTTGCTTTGCTATAGTGGAACACACCTATTCTATAGTTAATAGACTTTCCCACCTATAATAAGTAGGAGTCGCTCAGTGGTTCGGTCAGTCAGTCGATGCCGAACGACCGTGAGTTGGATACTAAAATATCAGTGACCACCACTAGATTTCTCTGCATCATTACCTATTATATCAAGTTCCTAACGTTTTGTATGTCGAACCTATTTTAGGACCGACTTAGTGCAAATACAAGCCTCCACTGTGAAACCACTACATAACATACTTGCAGGACGAATTATTCTCCTGATTTCTTTTCTGTCTTGCACAGGGCAAGGGCGAGACTCCATTTAGACATCTTGGAGTCTATTATTATTATTATTATTAACATGTAATGTCCTGCTGTGTGCAGACAACAGGAAATGAAATACAAGTTGGCCCTATTTGGGGAAGTAATTGCCTAACTGGGGAGAAAATTAGTAAAATTAACCACCTCCTCCTCCTCAATTGCAGACTTCAGTTGCTAATTTATTCTTACTTTCAGTTGTTGATAAAAAAATTTTTTTATCAACTGCTTCGTTTTATATTGCCAATGATTTAGTTTCTGAAGAAGTGCTGGCTGAAAGGCGCATAAAATCTTATTCTTAATCGTGATACTTTTGTATCTATTTTAACAATAAAATTAAGATCCTTGTCCTTAAAACAATATATATATATATATATATATATATATATATATATACCTACCACCCTCTCATGCTCTGTCATCTGACTGAGACATTGACATAGATAAATTCTGTATTATTTTTACGATGATTTTTTTTATTTTATGGCTTTCACAATTAAATTTCTAATTTCGATACAAACTCAGTCTATACCGGGGTGGTATAAGACTGACAAATTATATTTTTGTTGGTCAAAATAAGCTTATTCCCCATATGAGGTGATTTTGGATTTTATTGTATATTAATTTTTACTCCGTAATAATAAATGCCTTGAGCACTTTTTGCGGATCTGTTTTAATATTTTATTAGGTTGGTGCAAAAATAATGACGTAATAATGTCGTTTTTTGACGTATTTTTTAACCTCAAAAAACGACATTATTACGTCATTATTTTTGCACCAACCTAATATATTGCTCAGATCCACTTGAATTATATACCAATGGAATTATTATCTTATATATTTATATATATATATATATATATATATATATTTCATTAAAGATGACTGACAAGGTACTGTGATTAAGCTTTATATTTAATTTTTTTTTTTTTTTTTGTTCGTACAAGTGGGGGTTTCTTTTCTGGACATAAAGTGTGTGTAAAAACTGTCCAAAAGTTCTGCTTTTTCTTTTTTTTTTTTTTTTTACAATGTTTTTATTTTTAACTGAATGTGTGTTTTTCTTTTTTTCTTTTTTTATGTACGTGTCTGCAGTTATAGGTATATTTTATTTTACAAACGCATTCAGCTCATTATGGGAGTGTTGGTTTTTCCTTTTTTATTATTAGGGCTTCCATTATTTTAATCTTTCTTTTACACGTGGATGAGGCTATTATACCTTTGTGTTTCTACTAGCATGTTTCATATATATATATATATATATAGCTTCAAAATATTATTCTTCCTACAAGGTATATATATATATATATATATATATATGGCTTCAAAGCATTATTAGTCATATTTAAAATAGATGCTTCATTTTTATTTTATATTACAATGTGCATTACTTCATCTATCAGTCTGTATATTCAAGAAAACTTTGTAAAGAAAATGTGTCTTCTGACAGGGATTGAACCTGCATCCTCCCGTTTGATCTTGCATGTTTTACCACTTGCTTTCGGCTATTCTTTTAGCCCAATTTTTGGACCAGGTCCAATTTTTTTTTTTTTTTTTAATTTTTAACTAAATATGTGGGTTTTTCATGTATGTACCTAAAGTTATAGGAATGTCTTATTTTCCAAACATGGTCAGCACACTGGGCATGTTCATAGTTAAAGTTTCTGAGTGTTTACTTTTTCTTTTTATTATTATGGCTTCCATTATTTTTCATCTTTTTTTACATCAGGATGAAGTTATTATGCTTGTATTATCTACTAGTATATTTTGGATGGAGTCTGATAGGTTTATGCAGAACTTCTGGACAGTTTTCACACGCAGTGTCCAGAAAAGAAAACATTTGTATGAACACAAGGAAAATTAAATAAAAAGCTTAATCACAATATCTTGTTAGTCAAATATATATATATATATATATATATATATATATATATATATATAGGCAGCAGTCCCTTTTTATATGTTTTGTTAAAGTTGACTAACAAGATATTGTGATTAAGCTATATATATATATATATATATATATATATATATATATATATATAAACATGAAAAAATAACTCACCTACCTCCATCCTCCGAACTTATTTTTCTATTCTAGCATAGATCTGACTTATAATTGGTTATTTGAGACATACTCACTAGTGTAGTTTTAATTCTGACCTTATGCCACACTCTTCAACTTCAGAAAAAAGGTAATGATTTGTTTTCCAATTTCCCTAATAAATCATTTTTATCACAAGTTACCAACCCTCAACTGAGGAAGTATAATGATAGTATTGAAACATTAAAATTTCTGTGTAGGGATATAAAATGTTTTTACAACAATGACTTATAATAAAAATATTATAATAATATTTTGCTCTACTTTATATTGAGCACTTTTTTAAAAAGTAAATGTTACGAACTGTGGATTTTTACTCCATCTATTCTTTCTCTCTCTCTCTATATATATATATATATATATATTATATATATATATATATATATAAAGAAATATAGTTTTAAGGTGTGCTATATTTATGGGATAAAGTGCTCAATATCAGCGATAGAGCGTATGTAAATATAAATATAAAAGTGAACATTGACGTCAACAGTCAGAGGTGACAGGCTGTTTCATGCTAGGCACAATTGTCAGGTTGACGATTGTGTCTAGCATGAAACAGTCTGTCACCTCCGAGTGTTGACGTGAATATTCACTTTTATATTTTTACATATATATATATATATATATATATATATATATATATATATATATATATATATATATGCTTACATGGAAGTGATGAGTACTTTACTCTGCCAAGAAGGAAGACACACCGATTTATTTTCGTTAGTGCTTCGAAGTGTGCGTGTGTGTGTGTGTGTAAATCAGTGTTTCACTTGAAAAATTAGTGAAATATTTACGATAATTCAAGCATATATTTTGGTGCTATGATTTTTTATTTCCATCTTAACAGCGTCTGACAGAAAGAATTTATACAAGGGTTTCTAAACTGGGGTTCCCTGGAACCCTAGGGTTCTGCAAGAAGTCACTTGGTGTTTCACGAGAATCAGTGATAAATAGGCTAATTCATTTTTAAGTAATTTTTGTTCTATTTTCTATATTCGCAATTTTGCTCTACACATATATAGCATATTGTTGAAAAATCCTTGGTTGTAATAATAAAGATTTCAACCTCTTATATTATTTAAAATCCTAATAATCATAGGGAATGTATTTAGCAATGTCTATATCGTGTCAATCGGAAACTGCCTTCATTAGTCAGAGGACAAGACCTGTACATGGTGGATTCATCTATCATTCAGTGACTCACTTGAATACGGGGACACATGAACAGTGTCCATATATTATCAGGTTGGTGCAATAATAATGACGTAATAATATCGTTTTTTGACGTTCAAAAATACGTCAAAAAACGACATTATTACGTCATTATTTGTGCACCAACCGAATATGTTTACCACATAAACTATGATAAAAATATAAGAGAGATATATATTAATAATGGTATATAATAATTTTTATGCAGGAGTTACCAGAGACATGCAAACTATTTCAAGGATTTCACTTAAAAAAGGTATAAATACACATGTATGTATATATTATAAATATTTTGACAGTGTATAATGTACATATGAAAGCTCTACAAAAATATACCAATGTAAAAGTAATTTTTTTTATTTATACATGGAAGGAAAGTCAGTAAAATCTGATGTTTTCTTAAGGTTAAATAAATATGGTTTTCAGTTCAAGTTTTAGTGAAAGAAGTTCCTAAAAATTAGGCCACCAAGTAATTTATCATATAAACCAGGAAGCTTGCACTTAAAGCAACAATTTAAATGTTTGTGACGAGTTTTGATCTTAAAAATATTCTCACTGGGTGTTGGTATCTGTAACTGAAAGTGAATGCTTCAGAAATTCCAAACTTGTTCATCTAAGATAAGGCCAGTTAATATTTTATTATATTCTTCTCTTTCTCTTCATTTTTTTTCACCTTGTACAAGGCACAAGATCCACTCGAGGTAGAAGGTGACCGAGTAAAACAAACTTTTATGGGAAAGATAATGGTTGGCCCTGAACCTGAACAATGCAGCAGTTCATAGGGAGAAGCTACTTGAGTGGAATTTATGTCTCACCAGTGGAATATGAAAAGCAAAGGCATGAGATAATGGATAATTTTAGTTTTCAACAGGAGTCCTTAACATACATGCTGTTGTAATGGAATGTCCCACACTCCCTATCGCCTATGCGGACTGATTATATCAGTAGCTATCTATAGTGAGCACAGGATATACCTAGGGGCTTGCTTTGGGAATTACTAGCCTGTCACCCGATTCCCTGTCTTTCAGTAGTGTATTCTCTTTTACAATAAACCTCTCTTCTTTCATCCACATATATGTTGCTGTTCCTTCACTTGAGTACCACCTTTGTCTGTTTGTAACCTCTTTAAGGATACAACATATGCTCAAATATATATATATATATATATATATATATATATAATGAAGAAATATAGTCCTAAGATGCTGTATTTATGGGATAAAGTGCTCAATATCAGAGATAGAGCGTGTGTAAATATAAAAGTGAACATAGAAGTCAACACTTAGAAGCGACAGTGTTTTATGCTAGATGTAATCGTCAGTCCACGAGTGCTGTGTATATATATATAAAATTGTAATATACAGAAAAATATTCATCAATATGAAAGGATTATGATAAAAATAAGCAGACATGTTTGTAATTTATTCAATCAGATATGCCTAAGAGAATTTGCTGCCTAAATGCACAAACATACATGTATATACATATCTCTCTCTCTCTCTCTCGATATATATATATATATATATATATATATATTTATTTATTTATTTTCAAGGCTGTTTAGTTAAATAATTTAGATGTGATATATCTATTTATTTTAGTTTTAATCCTTTCAAGTCTACAAATTAATTTCTTGGTAGCTGTAGAAAATTGATCAAGAAAAATTTCAAAATTTTATTTCTAATAATTTTTATTTTCCCAAGTACTTTCAATCCCATCTTCAGGGATTGCATATCTATAAATGTGCTGTGTGTTAACACTGTAAATTCAAAATATTTTTTCACTGTTAGGCAAGGGAGGTAACTTACGTGATATTTTTAAAAGATTTTTTTAATTGTAGTATTTTAATTTAGTATTTTTTTTATATCATACTTTTGCTGCTATACTCATAGCTGACCTTATTTTTGGCTGCAATTCTCTTATATAAAGAAAATTTTTCATTTTTTTACATTCAATCTGTCATTTTATAATTCAATGATATACATTCTTTGAATGCTCCGAGATGAGTTCTCTGTGATGTTTTTTTCAACATCAGACTAGGTAACTAGGCTTGTGCTGATCAAGTACAAATTCTTGTCTTGGTGTTCACACATTGAAACCACTCTATATGGTGTATGGTGCATCATGATATACTGACGGTTAGCAAACTAGACTTACAACCTATAGTGCCGAGTTCAATCCTTACTGGATCCCCTTGTAACTTTTAGCAAAAACATATTTACTAAGTGCAACTTAGTAAATGTTTGTGTGTCTGTATGTCTGAGTGCATACTATCTATGAATCCCCTATCTGGTAGAGGTGGGGGTTGAATTGCCGGATTAGTCTGGGGCAGTGCTTTGTGACCCCTTGCCCAACTTATCAACATTTTCTTTTTTCTACCTACATTTACATACCTTAGTGTTATGGCGAAACACACCTATTCTATAGTTAATAGACTCTCCCACCTATAATAAGTAGGAGTAGTAAGAGTAACGAGTCAGTTGGTCAGTCAGTCAGTCGATGTTGGACGACAGTCGATTACGAAAGTATCAGTGACCACAACTAGATTACTCTGCATAATTATATCAAGTTCCTAATGTTTGGTATGTCGAACCTATTTTAGGACCGATTTAGTACAATACAAGCCTCCACTGCGAAATAACTCCACAACAATATTTGGCAACAAGGAATTCAGATTCATACGGTGGAAGAAAAAAATTTGCTTGCCATAACAATTTTTGGCAACGAAATCTCGAATTTGAACTAAAAAAAAAAAAAAAAAAAAAAATAAATAAATAAAAAAAAAATAACTTGGCAAAGTTTTTCGAAAGCCAAGACATCAAATTAGTGATGAAAAAATCTGTTGTATTCTCAACTGAGAAAGGAAATTTTTTTTTCTCCTCGATAATACAGTTTGCTCAAATAGGTGACGAATTGCAAATTCGTAAAACCCCACCTGTACAGTATTTAGGCATTGTGTAAACTTTTTGCGAAGATGGAGGAATGCAAAAATATATTCCAGGAATTCTTTAAGTTCTAGTTGGAACAACAGATGACAATATTAGAGCAACAGAAAACATTTCAGATGCAACTACAGGAGGAAAGTTTTAATAGACAAATGCAGTTTCAACAAGAAATGGAACAGATGCATAGGGAGTTTCAAAACAAAATTCTGGAAATAACTGAGAAGAGGATAGAGAAAAATCTACAAAATGATTCTTTCCCAGAGAATACAATATGGAATTCAATTGAAATATTCACGTACAGTCCGGATGAAGAGATAACTTTTGAGGAGTATTATAAAAAATATACGGACGTGTATAACGAGGACTGTCATTTGTGGTCTGAAGGAAAGAAGGTTAGGCTTCGTTTAAGCAAATTAGGAACTGCTGAGCATAACAAATTGGTAAACTACATTTTACCGAAAAAAAACTAGCGAGTTGACATTTACTGAGGCGGTAAATATATTAAGTGAATTATTTAGTAAAAAGACATCTTCGTTTTACAAGAGGTGGAAATGTTTGAATCTGATGAAAGATGACGAACAAGACTATATAACGTACGCAGCCAATGTGAATAAGCATTGTGAAGAATTCAAGCTGGCAGAGTTAAACGCAGACAATTTTAAGTGCTTGGTGTTTGTTCAAGGGCTGGTATCGGAAAGAGACGCAGAGTTGAAAAAATTAGTACTGGCTAAATTGGAAAGCGAGCCGAGTGTTACGATACAGAAGTTGGCAGAAGACTGCACAAGATATGTTAGCGTAAAGAAAGATTCAAAAAAGATAAAACAGTCTGGCGTTTCGTATGTAAGGAAAATACGCTACAAAGAAGAAAGTCAGTCTACGAAAAAGAATTCTAAAATTGCGGATTATCAAACAAAAAGTGAAATACCAGAGAAAAATAAACAAAAACTCCCGAAGCCATGTTTTGCTTGCGGTGAACTTCACTGGTACAGATATTGTGATTTTAGGAATAAAAAATGTTTCAACTGTAAAAGAGTGGGACATAAAAGCACGCATTGCAGGTCAAAAAATAAAGACAATAAAATAAGAAAATTAAAGTCCGACGAGGTGAACGATGGAATAACCAGAAAATTTGTTACCGTCGAAATAAGTAATAAAAAAATAAAAATGTAACTCGACACTGGTTCCGACCTATCTATCATAAATTTGAATACATGAAGAAGAAGTTGGGGAAACCAACTTTAATGAAAACAAATAAAATCGCGAGGTCAGTGACTGGAGAAAAAATACAATTTATTGGAGAATTTGTTACGTGAAAAGCTAAACCATTTGTCAGAGAAAATACCACAAACTTACTTGGTACGAATTGGATAACAGAATTCCAATTATGGGATCTACCGATAAATTCCTTCTGTTATAAGGTAGAAAGTTAAGGAAACATTTCCTACTGTTTTTTCTCCAGGTTTGGGAATGTGTACCAATATGGAGGCAAAATTCCACTTAAAAGAAAACACTCAGGCAGTATTCAAAAAGAAAAGGGATGTGCCGTTTGCCTCAATTGAACAGATAAAGAATTGGACAGATTAGAGAAAACCGGTGTACTTAAAGAAGTTGAGTATAGTGAATGGGCAACACTGATGATATACGTGAAAAAAAAGTCTAAAGAAATTTGTGTTTGTGCTGATTTCTCCACGGGTTTAAACGCGGCACTCAAAGACTATAATTATCCTCTACCAACAGCGGAAGAAATATTTGTGAAGCTTAATGGAGGCACAATATTTTCGAAGATAGACCTCAGTGATGCATATTTGCAAATACCAGTAGAAAAAGAAACGTCAAAACTTTTGTGTATAAACACACATAAGGGTCGGTATAAATTTAACAGACTACCTTTTAGGGTTAAGGTAGCGCCCACCATTTTCCAACAAGTAATGGATTCGATGTTGGGTGGTCTAGATTTTGCTGTAGTGTATCTGGACGACATCCTCATGAGAAGTACAAGTATAGCAGAACACGTGGAAAATGTAAATGCAGTAGTTTGTGACACTATTTAGGGTTGCGTGGAAAAAAAAAAAAAAAAAAAAGGAGGCGAGAATTAATTAAGGTGATAAGAAGCTATCATGAAAAGACACTGAGCAATGTTTTTTCTGACAAAGAAAAGTGGTAAAGATTTTATTTTCATTAGCGAAGATAGCCGTCTGCCCATGGCAATAATGAAAATTTCAAATTGATCAAGTGGCCTACAAAACAGAATGCTTAATTAGGTCACACGCTGGTGGAGAAAAATGTCAGCTGGATCACCAACAAGTTAAAAAGAAGGAAAGATTAAACCATTAATTATCCTTCGCAGATACCATGGGAAAAACACGTTTTATGTCAGAGCTGGCCATGATAAAAAAAAAAAAAAAAAGTTTGTTATCGGAACAAATAATTGGCGACAGGGTGCAAAGTCATCCAGATGACCACCCACTTGATGCTGGCGAAAATCTCGATTGACGAACTCCAGATGAAATTTGGTTAAGATAGAGATTAGGTTGTGGGAGGTTTGCTCATGGAAGAGAAAGAAAAGAAAAAAAAAAAAGGAAAGAAGGTAATTTATTTTTTTCCTTTGAGCGATAATTGCAAACACCCACGCTGCTGAGCGTTCATTGGCTGAAGGGTGGCGCGAACAGTAGGCGAAGGTAAACTATGAAGAAGGAGGGGAGGCCTGTTGATGCCCCCTGAAGGGATTGGTTTGAGATGCCACTGTGAGAGAGAGGAGAAACTGTTGATGCCCTCTGAGGGGATTGGGTGAGATACCAATATGAGAAAGGAAGAATTTGGGAGGACGATTCCCTTTAAGTAGAAAGTAAGGACTTCCAAAAATGGAAAGTAATAAATTTTCCTATCCGAGAACAAAGAAAATTCTTATTGTGGATTTGGAATTATCAAGGAACCTCAAACCCCAACAAGCCCACCCCGGTTTTGGTCGGCGTCCATATAAGCAGAGTCGCAGCGAATTAGTTGCAGAGTGAGTAACACAGATGCAGTTGGCAGACGCAGACAGAGTTGACCTGTGAGCTCTGAGACCCACCTCGCAGAAAGCTGACTGAAAGATTCCAGGCATCACGATCTCAACTTCTAACCAAGAACAATTTATTTTTGAAGAACGACTTAGACTCACACCACCAAAACAAGTTTTACGAATATCGCCTGAAGATACACCAAAAACCAGTTTCTTAAAAAAAACAACTTAAGATGTTAAGTCTTGCCTAACAAACACAAAGTGTCATGAATCCATATAAGCAGGTTGGGAGAAAGACGCAGTCCTGTATTCAGCAACCAGATATAAAATATTGTTATTCTTTTTTAACACATTTGAACTTTTCGAGTTGTTACTTTATTTTCTTTTACATATACTTGTTTGGCATTACTCTGGTTCAGACTCGACTTGCATTGCGGCCCAGCAACTGATTGATTTCGTCTACCTAAGATCAAATCACAACGTGGGTAGTTTAGACTAGAAATCAAAGCAGTTACTTCGGTAACCAGATGTTGGAGGCGAGCTGGGAATGACAAGGCTGATACTGAATCTAACCAGATTCCCATCCAAATCAGCAAAAGGTTACAATGTCATATTTGGTGCCGCGACCAATACCAAGTCACATTGGTCGTCACAGGATAGCACGGCGGTAGGCTCAAAGAGAGGCCGGGGTGACATCACAGTTTCAAGAATACAGGATTTGGGATTTAAACTCAAGGAAAGAAAATAAAATATCTCAGGCAGATCATCGATAAGAATGGTAGAAGGCCAGATCCAGAGCGAGCAGTAGCTATAAGACATGCCGGCTCCGAATGATATTATCACATTACAAATTTTTTGGGGATTTGCCAATTATTACCAAATATACATCCCTAAAATGTATGATCTGCGGGCACCATTAAATGAACTACTGAAGAAAGGAAAACCCTGGAAATGGACTAATGAATGCCAAAAACCATTTGAAAAGATAAAGGAAGTGTTTACCTCGGAATTATTTTTAACTCATTACAACCCGGATTTAGAGATCATAGTAGTTTGCAATGCAAGTGCGTATAGAGTAGGAGCATGTATCTTACACAAAATGACAGATAGTCGAGTAAAACCAATTGCGCATGCTTCTAGAGGACTACTTCCGGCTGAGAAGAATTACTCTCAGATAGAGAAAGAGGCGCTAGGAATAATATTTGCAGTAGCAAAATTTCACCGTTTTCTCCACGGTCGACATTTTAAGCTACAAACCAACCACAAGCCTCTAATTTCGATTTTTGGAATGAAAAAGGGGTTGCCAGCGCATACAGCCAACCGTCTACAGAGATGGGGTACAATATTGCTAAATTATAACTTCAGCATGGAGTACATACCATCGAATAAATTTGGCTACGCTGATGGGCTGTCCAGGTTAATTCCAAAAATGAGCGAACCATTAGACGACACAGTAATTGCCTCACTGAAGTCAGAAGAAGAGGTGAAATTTACTGTGTGTAATGCAGTTCGGGAACTTCCTGTAACTCTAGAAAAAATAAAAGAAGCCACTAGGGACAAGTATATCTTGAAAATAAAAGAAAAAAATAGCCAATAGGGACCAGTACACAACAAATGTTTTTTTGCTTTACGATACAGTATTGTTGTACAGAGAACGTGTGGTGATTCCATACACATTGTAGAAGCAAATACTAAAGGATTTTCATACTGGTCACCCGGGCAGCACTAGGATGAAGAGCCTAATGCGAAGTTTTGTATATTGGCTGAATATGGACATGGACATTGAGAACGCAGTGGCAAAACGTAAAGGCTGTGCTTTAGCTGCAAAGGCACCCCCAATAAAATTTAACCCCTGGCCAAAAAGAGACTTACCATGGTCTAGGTTACATGTGAATTTTGCAGGTCCACTGAATGGATACCATTACATCATAGTAGTGGATAGTTTCTCGAAATGGCCCGAGATACAAAGGATAAGAAATCCGACGACGCAAAGTACTAAAAACTTCCTGCTGGAATTGTTCGCAAAGTTTGGTGCAGCAGACACAATTGTGATGGATAATGGAAGTCAGTTTACTTCTAAACAATTTAAAGATTTCTGCAAGGAATACAACGTCGAACATGTTACCACAGATTCATATCACCCAAGATCAAACGGGTTAGCTGAAAAATTTGTGGACACTCTGAAAAGAGCTGTAAAGAAAGCTAGGGAAATACCTGCAGATGAAGCCCTACAGAAGTTTCTAGAGGTCTACAGAATTACCCCAAATAACGGAACACAAGCCTCACAATCGCCAGCCGAGGTGATGTTCGCACGTCGGGTAAGATCTGTCTTTGACAAATTACAACCAAAAAAGACAAAGCCTGATAGAGGAAACTTTATTCAAGTAAAAAAATACAATCCTGGTGAAAAAATATACTTTAAGGTCTATAAACAAAATAAATCATTCTGGGAGATTGGAAAAATAGAAAAGGGGATTGGCAATATGATGTACTTGGTGAAAGGCGAAGAATTCACGTGCAGAAGGCACATTAACCAGATCAGACGATGCTCTTCAGACGTGGTTGACAGCGGTCCCCCGGAAAAAAACGCCGATGGAGGTGATTTTCGATATGTTTGATCTAACAACGCCTGCAACGATTTTACCTGAGGTACGCCGATCCAGGAGAAAAAGAAAGGCAACTGATCATTTAAAAGTGGATCCAAAACGTAGGAGATACGCTACGATGCTGCTAAAAAAAATTTTAGTTTTTTTTTTATTTGTTTTTTCTTCATAAATGAAGGAAACTGTTTACTACTAAGGCGTAAAGTTTTAGGAGGTGGGTGTTATGGTGGCACACACCTATTCTATAGTTAATAGACTCTCCCACCTATAATAAGTAGGAGTAGTTAGAGTAACAAGTCAGTGGGTCAGTCAGTCAGTCAGTTGATGTCGGACGAGAGTAAGTCAAATACGAAAGTATCAGCGACCACAACTAGACTACTCTGCGTAATTATATCAAATTCCTACCGTTTGGTACGTAGAATCTATTTTAGGACCGATTTAGTACAATACAAGCCTCCACTGTGAAATAACTTCACAACACTTAAGCGAAGCATAATTATTAAAAGGATAAAAAATATTTTTTTTGTTCAAATCATGGATTTGGTTTGCTCATGCAAATCTAAAACAAAAAAATAATATAAACTATTTTTTATCTGTAATGTTGAATGCTTTAAATTTATTCAATTTTTTAGCAAGAAAAAAAAATCTCAAGTTGATGTTAAAAATTTCTGCAAATTATTGTTGATTTATTTAAGATGGAATGATCTATTAGGTTGGTTGCAAAAATAATGTCGTTTTCTCACATAGTAACATACGTGAGAAAACGACATTATTTTTGCACCAACCTAATGGCATGTCTCTAATTTGTATTTAGATACATTGGATTTATTTTCAATTTTTCTACTTGAATTATTAACCTATATTGCATATGATCCATTATTGTACATAATTAGGTTAGAATAAAATTTGTATTTTATATGAATTCTACCTTCTGAAAATTGAGATGTAGTAGAGTGGGAGTGGGGTAGAATGTATCATAGTTTTGGTGGATGCCAATGAGACCCTTGCATTGGCCCTGCACATTCACACAATAAATTTATGAAGTTATTCTTACTAAACGTGTGTGTGAGAGTAACACCTGGACTGGGTAGGAGTTTTTGATTTAAACAGAAACTTCTTTTACAGACAGACACAGACCTGACTAACATTCTGTTTCTTCAAAATAAGAGAACGGCAAGTAAATTGTTAACAAAGCTGGAATCCAATTCTTCTTTTAGCATCTGTATGCATGAATGTTTGGTCCTGCAGAAATTCTATGACTCTGCTCATCAGTTTTGGCACCTCCTTTCCTTTCTTACTCACCCCCAAGCAATTACGCCTTGAACAAATGCAAAAGAGAAAGACAATATGTGAGTCATGAAAATGAGGGAAGATTAGGGTGGTGAGGGTTGAGTTTAAACGTCAGCTGGAGAACTGGGTACAATTCATATTTACATCATGTTAAATACGTGCAGCCTACCTATCTTTGCTCAACTCAAGCCGTAGTTATCACATCGGCCCTTCTTAATTAGATCCCATCTTTCTATTCCATTCAGTTTCAATCTGTTTCGAACAACAAAGATAAAGCTAGATGAGGAAAAAAAAAAAAAAAAATAACAGTTCAAAATATTTCACTTTTTTTTGATGATCCGTTCTTTTATTGTCTTATTTTTTCTTGTTTTTTTATCCATAACACGTTCAATTGTTGTTTGACAATCAGATAAAAGGGCTGAGAATCCTAAACAAGATTACCACAGGAGCTTGCTATGTTGCCTAGAACTGTCAACTCCAATTAAAAGCAGCCGTCCTCATAGAAACATGAAAAGAAAAGTCATGGGGATGAAAACAATTTAAAATAAATCTCATGAGGGTGTGAATAAAAAGCAACATTAATTTGACTAATATACAAGGTTTAAATATTTACTAAATTTATTTATTTAAAAGGGAGGGGATGAAAAAAGAAATTTCTGAACTGGGCCAACATGAGGCAGTAAATGCAGTATGAACCAAAATTATAAGAAAAAAAGAAAAGTGACAGGAATAGAGAAAGAAGAGAGAAGAAAAAGAACATGAGGAAGATAGAAAAAGAGTAAAAGATGAGAAAGATGATGATGAGGAAGGAGAAGGAGGCAGAAAAGATAGAAAAGAAAAAGGAGTAGGATAGAGAGAGAGTGTGTGGAAAGGAGTAGGATGGAAAGGTGGGAAGGAGGAGAGAGAAAGGAAAAAGGAGGCAAGAAAAAAAAGAGATGGAGAGAGGAAAAGGGGGGAGGAGGAGGAGGAGAGCGAGAGGAAAAGGAGGAGGAGGAGAGCGAGAGGAAAAGGAGGAGGAGGAGAGCGAGAGGAAAAGGAGGAGGAAAAGGGGGAGGAGGAGAGCGAGAGGAAAAGGGAGGAGGAGGAGGAGGAGAGCGAGAGGAAAAGGGGGGAGGAGGAGGAGGAGAGCGAGAGGAAAAGGGGGGAGGAGGAGGAGGAGAGCGAGAGGAAAATGGGAGGAGGAGGAGAGCGAGAGGAAAATGGGAGGAGGAGGAGAGCGAGAGGAAAATGGGAGGAGGAGGAGAGCGAGAGGAAAATGGGAGGAGGAGGAGAGCGAGAGGAAAATGGGAGGAGGAGGAGAGCGAGAGGAAAATGGGAGGAGGAGGAGAGCGAGAGGAAAATGGGAGGAGGAGAGCGAGAGGAAAATGGGAGGAGGAGATTGAGATGAAAAAGCAAGATAGAGAGATGGAGGCAGAAGATAAAAAAAAAGAATGAAAAAAATGAACTTGTTTAAAATGGGGAAAAAAAAAAAATGTATGTAGATGTTTCCCACAAAAATATTACAAGCAAACTGAAAATCAATGAAAAACCAACAAAAAAAAGAGGCAATGTCCCCTGCACCTTCCCCAGAAATCATGTACTTGTCATTAAAGAGGAAAAGATGAAGGTCTGTCCGGGTAGCAATGCTAAGATTGGGTAATCTTTCCCAGAACTCTGAGGGGAATCTGCTTCAGAATGAGGGTGTGGCTGGCTAATGGTGAGGTGATGACATGTGCCAACATGCTGTTCCAGTCTCAACATAAAGTCACGACAGGAGAGGGCGGCAAGAAAGTTTTCCTCAGAATTCATAGGAGGGGTGCTATGAATCAGCAGAAAGAAAGACACGTATCTAATTTAACATTTCTCTCTTATCAAGGCTCCAGGTAGTGTAACAACTTTTGTCATTATTGAAATTTTTAAATGATCTTTTTGTTTTGTTTTTTTATCTATTTTATTATCAGTGCAAACCACAGAAGCAGATGAGATATAAAATGGTAGTTTTGGAAAAATAGAATCGACTCCAGTTGACAGAGATTCAGATGCCTGTCCTGTAACAACTATTTATCATACAAGGGTCTGCAGTAGACTTTCAAGGACTTGATAAATCTTTGTGAAACTAAATGTTGTGAGGAAGAAAAATACTCCTACATCAAGAGGAGGAGCAGTAGCTTTTGCTGAAAACAATTATTCATGGTCCACTGGGGTAGATTGTCCTGGGGTAGATGTGTCCTCAAGGATACATAGCCCAGTGGATAAAGATGTTGGTTAGATCCAGTGATTAGAACCAAAGAGTTCTGAGTTCAATACCATGCCACAGCAGTGGTGAACCAAAAACTTGGATAGTTGAGTTAAAGGGAAATAACTGAGACATCTGGAAGAGGCATAGCATGTTGAACTAGAACAACCTACCCCTGTAGATGAAATAAAGTGTTCAGTTTGAAATTTCAATCACCTGAAGAAGACTGGAGCATACAACAGCCAAAACATTGTGAATATGGCAATGAAGATGAGAATAACAGTCCGAATAACGTAAATAATGCAATTAATCATGATACCTCATCTCAGAGATATAGACGGATATATAAAGAGACATAGACTTAAAGGTCGGAGCGTAAAATGGTTGAAACATTGTGAATATGGCAATGAAGATGAGGATAACAATTCAAATGATGTAAATAATGCAAGTAATCATAATACCTCATCTCAGAGATATAGACAGACATTGAAGAAAAATTTCAATCACCTGAAGAAGGCTGGAGCATATAACAGCTGAAACATTGTGAATATGGCAATGAAGATGAGAATAACAGTCGGAATAATGTAAATAATTATTTCTTTTTATTATAAATGTTATTTTTAGTGGTTTGTGTTCCTGTGTTTTTTAGTTTCTTGAAAGTGAATAAATTCACGTTTACTTTTCATGTAAGAAACTGAGGCTAAAAAATATAGATATGTAGAAGGTTGCAACAAGAGATATGCATTCATTAAATAGGTAATTGAAACCTTTCTCTATCAATGCAGCTTCCCATGGCCAAGCTAGTAGCAAAACATTTCTATGACAGAAAAGGGATATAGCAGCCACTTGAGGCATGGAGACACCCCGAGGGAACATCAGTTCATCTTGAAAACAGAAACGAGTGGTTTCCATGCAAGAAAAATTCAGTGTACATTCTCACGTACATTCCTATCTGCTCATGGCATATCAAATGTAAACAAATGACATCACACATTATGAAATTCATAGAAGATTGAAGTTTAAATACAGTAAATTCGACCTTTCTAACCGAACGCTCCACCGTGGCCAAATCAGTAACGGCACGTCAAGCTAAAAGACAGTTCCATATAGGATACAGGTTCAAATCCTGTCAGAGGATGAATATTTTCTGTGAAAATTTCTTGGACATTCAGGCCATTAAATTTTGTTTAATACTGTTTATTATAAACAGAGCATTTACTTAAATATTTGTATCCATAAAAAGAATGTATAAACATAGAAATACCTTAAGATAATTGTCGGAATTTGTCCATTTCATAATATACATATATGTGAGAGAGAGAGAGAGAGAGAGAGAGAGAAGGAGAGAGAGAGAGAGAGAGAGAGAAGAGAGAGAAGGAGAGAGACAAGAGAGAGAGAGAAGGAGAGAGACAGAGAGAGAGAGAGAGAGAGAGACAAGAGAGAGAGAGAAGAGAGAGAGAGAGGAGAGACAGAAGAGAGAGAGAGAGAGAGAGACAGAGAGAGAGAGAGAGACAAGAGAGAGAGAGAGAGACAAGAGAGAGAGAGAGGAGAGAGAGACAAGAGAGAGAGAGAGAGAGACACAAGAGAGAGAGAGAGAGACAAGAGAGAGAGAGAGAGACAAGAGAGAGAGAGAGAGACAAGAGAGAGAGAGAGACAAGAGAGAGAGAGAGACAAGAGAGAGAGAGAGAGAGACAAGAGAGAGAGAGAGAGACAAGAGAGAGAGAGAGAGACGAGAGAGAGACAAGAGAGACGAGAGAGAGACAAGAGAGACGAGAGAGAGACAAGAGAGACGAGAGAGAGACAAGAGAGACGAGAGAGAGAGAGACAAGAGAGACGAGAGAGAGAGAGACAAGAGAGACGAGAGAGAGAGAGACAAGAGAGACGAGAGAGAGAGAGACAAGAGAGACGAGAGAGAGAGAGACAAGAGAGACGAGAGAGAGAGAGACAAGAGAGACGAGAGAGAGAGAGACAAGAGAGACGAGAGAGAGAGAGACAAGAGAGACGAGAGAGAGAGAGACAAGAGAGACGAGAGAGAGAGAGACAAGAGAGACGAGAGAGAGAGAGACAAGAGAGACGAGAGAGAGAGAGACAAGAGAGAGAGAGACAAGAGAGAGAGAGACAAGAGAGAGAGAGACAAGAGAGAGAGAGACAAGAAAGAGAAAGAGAGACAAGAAAGAGAAAGAGAGACAAGAAAGAGAAAGAGAGACAAGAAAGAGAAAGAGAGACAAGAAAGAGAAAGAGAGACAAGAAAGAGAAAGAGAGACAAGAAAGAGAAAGAGAGACAAGAAAGAATTAAAAAAACGATTATTACTAGTGAGAAATGAAACAAGTTATATTTATTTGTTCAGAAATTGAATGTCAAATTAGAGAGGGTGGGGGGGTGAACACTTAGAAATGATTGAATGCTCCAGATTTTTTTGTCTGTTCATTTCATATTTTCTTCCTCTAAACTGCCACCCCACCCCCATACACCAGGCTGACTGTTATTCAATCTGTGTGATTTTAGAGAAAAAAAAAAAAAAAAAAAAAAAGAAAGAAAGAAAACAAAAAACAAAAGAAAATGCTGTGGAATGAATTTCTTTCAATCTAATATTTAACCTCCTCTTTCCGCACACACACGCCCATGTTGCCTATTCTCTCTGCATCCGACCCATTCCTCGACCAAAATCTAAGCAGTGACAATGGAGTACCAAGGGCAAAGGGTAGAGTCTTGTGCAATGACTGGCATTTCCATCATTTTATAACACTATGGATGCAACAAAGTGAGATCCCGGAAAAAAAAAAAAAAAGAAAAAAAAAAAAAACACTATTTAAAGGAACATAGTTGTTCCAAGATACACTTTGTACAGGTGGAGAGGTAGGGGAGTTTTTTAGAAAGGGAAACTGATGAATATGAAAAAGGGAGTGACATGAAAACTAGGACCTGAAAAAAAAAAAAAAAAAAAAAGAATTCCACAGATAATTTTTTTTTTTTTTTTAAATAGGGGTAGTTTTGATTTTTGACAAACGGGTTCACTAAGGAAAGAAAGTTTGAACATCATTCCAAGAAGAGAGTTCCAGAAAGATGACTTCAAGAGAAATCAGGTCCCAATAATTTTCCAGCAGTTTCCGATTCTGTGTCATCCATTTGAAAGTTAAGCACCTCCCATCTCAGAGTTTCTAAATTAGGAAGAAGATGGTACATCAGAAAAAGAGAAATGACTGAAGAGAAATACAGTCAGTCAGGGACAACAGAGAGGCAGAGAAAAATATATTAAGAATAAGACTGGATCTGGTCGGAGGGTTGGGATAAAAAGCATCGATAATAAGATGGAATCAAACTAGTAATAAAATAATAGGAATAATGAAGAGTGGATCTGGCCAGAGGGTTGGGATAAAAAGCAGAAATAATAATAATAAAAATATGGAATGAAATGAGTACTAAATGAACATCCATAAAAACTATAAATGAATATATATAAATGCAATATCATCTAATTATGTGTGTGTGTGTGTGTGTGTGTGTATATATATATATATATATATATATATATATATATCCTCTCAAAATTGGCTGAAAAAGTTGCCAAATGTGCTTGGGACAATAGGCACTCAAGGCAATTTACACTCACTCACCATATCAAATGGAAAAATTTAAGTATACCAAAAAAAACTAAATAATAAATTCACAAAATATTCCTTGTCTGTCAAATTCAATGAAACATGTTTTGAAGAGTGGTTGCTATATATATATATATATATATATAGACAGTAAGAGAGAGACAGAGAATTGATGACATGGCTGATTGACGTTATACGAATGTAGTGAAAGTGATAATCAGTTACCCCGAAAAAAAGTTCGGGTTTTGTGTGCGATCTGCTGAAGAAAAATTACCAAAAAGTAGTTAGCAAAAATCTACATCAATGACTAGAAGCTATGCTAATGTTCTTCCCTCTCCTGAATGGCGTGACCAATCAGAAAATTCTCTCGGTGAACAGAAGTCGTTGTTTTTCGCTTATAAAAGGAGATGGTTTTTTTTGAGCTAAGAGACGAACACACGTTGTTGTTGGTGAGAAGTGAAGGTTGGATTTGTGACCCCATTTTGTTGTCTCTACGGTGTGTGTTGGACTGTTACGTTGGACTATCGTGTGAACTGCAATTTGGCTACAAGTGTTGCGGCCAAGAAACAAGAAATCTATTGCTGTTGCTACAATTAGTTGACAGTCTTTTCTTTACCCAAACAAGCTATTTCGGCATTTACTTTGTCTCTAGCAAGATGGCGAAAAGACAGTTTGATATAAAACTGATCCCCGAATTTAGTGGTGATACGAGTGGACAATCTGTGGTTGAATGGATTGAAAAAGTGGAACTGGTCTGCGAATTATGAGAGATCACGAAGATTGAATGGATTCTTCCACTGCGATTGAAAGGCGGTGCCCTTTGCTGTGTATAGGCAGCTGAGCAAAAAACAGAAAAGTGACATTGAGCAAATAAAGCACGCTCTACTAACCGCGTTTGGAACTGACCGGCTCATGGCCTACAACCAATTCCAGGCGCGGCGTCTGCGACCTGGCGAGACAGTAGACGTATATTTGGCAGAATTAAAGAAGCTCGCTGTTCCAATTGCACCTGTTCCTGAAGAATGGATGACATGTGCCTTCGTGTCTGGATTGCCTAGTCATGTTAAGCAGATACTCCATGCATCATCCAGAATGGAAGACCTGATGCTCAATCAATTGTTGACCAGAGCCCGTGCTATCATGATCGATGAAAAAGAGGCTGATGAACCAGTGGCTGCAGTCGTTCAACCAGTTGAAGTCAAAGAAGGTCCGACCCCAGCCATCTGTCGCCATCGGTGCTCTGGGCCAAATCATTTTGCCAGAGACTGCTGCTATCAATACGAAGAAATGCGCAGCAGGTTGACACGAAAGGCACGTCTCGATCTACGATGCTTCCAATGTCGTAAAGTAGGTCATATTGCCTCTAAGTGTCCGGGAAATGGAATGGGGGGATGCGACGTCAGCGCTGGTCTCTTCCCCACACCGAGCATGAAAGAGGCACTCCCTGTGATTAAGGTGCGCATCAATGGAATAACACATACATCTTTAATAGATTCGGGCTGCTCTCGGTCACTCACGAATGGTTCGATTTGTCGACAGTGGAGCAGACAAAAGATGGGCGTACTAACGGCTGATGGTAAGGCGCTCAGAAGCCGGGGAATTGGAAACATCAAACTCAGTATAAATAACGGTGACGATATTCAGTCACCCCCCACAAGGGCGTCATGTGGCACAAGGCCTTTTTAACGTGGGCAATTCGAACCGGTGGGCTCGGCCAAAAAATAGCCCATTGAACCCTTGCAACAGGAGTGTCTCTTGAAGTAGGTGAAACTGTCGTGGAAGATGCATGTTGGTTGCATCCCGAGAAGGATACGCAACCTATCAACCTGTCAGAATTAAACGCCGTTATCAGGGGAGTAACCACGGCCCTTCAATGGAATGCAAAGGTGTTGCATTTATTCACGGATTCCGCATGCGTGTATAAGTGGATAGCAGACACTCTTACGGGGAAGGCCAGGATACGTACAAAGGCTGCGAGCAAGATGCTCATTCAAAGGCGGCTAGACACCCTGGGAAAGTTGGTAAGTGAATACCACTTATCCGTAAATATACAGCTAGTCAGATCACATCAGAACAAGGCCGATACTTTAACAAGGGTACCCCAAAAATGGCTTGACGCTATTAAGAAAGAGGTAGAGCCGGTAGGACATGTCTGTAACATCAGCGAGCAACCGTGACTCAGATTTACTAAAATCTGTGCATTGCCAAAGCAGACATCCTGGTGTAAAACGGACCCTATATTTAGTGAGGCAGATTTATCCCTCTGTATCCAAAGCTGCTGTCAGGGCAGTGGTCAGGAAATGCAAGGAGTGTCAGTCCATCAACCCAGCACCTGTGCAATGGCAAAAAGGACAAGTGAGTGTGAGCAAGGTGTGGCACTGTGTTGGAATGGATATCACCCATTATAACGGACATCACTATTTAACCCTGATTGACTGTGGCCCAACCTGGTTCACTATTTGGCCACGTCTATATCGACAGGATTCTGCAAGCATCATTGACCACTTGGGGTCATTGTTCTTTGAACGTGGACCTCCAACGGAACTCCTCACTGACAACGACACTGCATTCCGAAGTGGATTGTTAAAAGATTTTTTGGATTTGTGGGGAGTACACCTCAGATTTCGCTGCGCATATGTCCCATCAGGAAATGGCATAATCGAGCGATATCATTGGAGCATCAAAAGAATCGCTGCTAGGAAGCAGTGTTCCATAATGGGGGCGGTGTATTGGTACAATGTTACTCCGAGAGACAATAATGTATCACCCTCAACTGCGCCAGCCAACATGATTTATCAGTACAAAGTTCGGCTACGAGGCATTGATGTATCGTGTTCAACTGAACGGATAAAAGAACGTGCACCGTATGATTTGGGCAATCGCGTGTGGGTAAAAGCTCCACATAGCCGGTGTACAACTCGGTACCTGGTGGGGCATGTCACTGGAGTAAGTAACTCGTGCTCTGTGCTGGTTGATGGCATACCAAGACACATCAAGGACTTGCGTTGCTATGTAGGTACAGATATTTCAACAAGTGACACTAGCAGTGAGTGCTCAGAAAGTAGAAATATTTTGTTGGCATACAATGGTAATGTAGTTACTTTTGTGCGCGCGCACACATATATATATATAGCGAATTCAAAATCTTTGTCTATATTTCTGAGATGAGGTATTATGTACTATTTACATTGTTCAAATTCTTGTCCTCATCTTTCTCCCTAGGAGAACGGACCAATATTCCAATAGATAATCTGATGGAGATGTTGATTTTCTGTACACAAACAACACACTTCAGAATGGGACCTCACATATCGACAAGATGAGGGCTTAGCAATGGGCACACCATTATCACCAGCGATGGCGAATATATACATGGAATACTTTGAGAAAATGACATTAGAATCTATATCGCTAAGGCCAACTCTATGGTTAAGATACGTAGATGACACCTTCATACTTTGGCCACACCAGGAAGATGTCCAGGTTCTACTGGACCATATGAACTCAATAAGACCTTCGATACAGTTCATGATGTAGAAAGAGACTAACAACACACTCCCATTTCTGGATGTACTAATATCTTGAACAGAGCATGGGTTCAAGACATCCATGTATCGCAAACCAATATTTAACAAACAGTACCTCAATTTCAACTCCCGCCATCCATACAGTGTAAAGAAAGGGTTCATCTGCTGCTTACAACAACAAGCAAAAGTCATAAGTGGCAACACAGAAACATTAGATAAAGTATCAGTCAGTATAAGCAGTACCCTACAATGTAACATCTACCCTATGTACATGGCAGCAGCCCCAATAAACTGGAACAGGCGGGTACAAGAGGAGGACAGCAACACTCAGAAAAGTCTGCCTGCCTTATGTGAAGGGGTTATCGGAGAAAATACAAAGGATCTGTGGTCCATATAACATGAGGACAAACTTCAAAAGCTGAATGACACTTCAGATATTTCTCCCGAGTAAGACCCCCCCATAGCAGAGAACATGATTGTGTGTACGCCATCCTGTGCAGCTACAGAAAGAAATATAAAGGGGAGACAGGCTGCCCCCTTAAGTTAAGGCTTCAAGAACACCAGAAAGCTGTAACATGAGGGGAAGTAGAAAAATCAGGAGTGGCTGACCACATATGGATAGACCGCCACCCTCTGGGGGATCTGAAATCATAGACAAAGAACATCATTGGAAAATTCATAAACTTATGGAATCAGCACATATGCTAGGCCACAAAAATCTCCTAAGCCGACCAAGCATAGAAATGAATACAATATGGGAACCAGTAATAAGAAGTACGAGAAAAAAGCAACAATAACAACGAAAATTGCAATATGAAATCTGGTAAAAAAAACATGCAATGATAACAGCAAAAATTGTAATATGAGCACTGGTAAAAAAATGATTGCTGAAAACATTACATTTATAAGTCCCAGCAATTCACACATGGATGGTTAAAGGCGTTAGTTAGATCCAGTGACAGGACCCAAAGAGTGTGAGTTCAATACCTGGTTAAGGCGGTGGAGGACTTGGAGAGTGGAATTAACAGGAGATAACTGACATCCATTAGATATGGCACATGGAACTAGAACAGTCTACCCCAGTGAGCGAAATAAAGGGTTCAGTTTGACATTCCAACCACTTGAAGAAGACCAGAGTGTACAACGGCTGAAACGTTGTGATAAACATGGCAACAAAAATGAGGACAATAGTCCGAATAATGTAAATAGTGTTCAAAATGTATATATATATATAAAAACCAATTTGAGACTGGTAGGGATAATTCCAAGGAAGATATTAATCCAGGGAGAGCTCAATGTAAACTATACAGCATTATAATAATAATAATCAAGAAGAAAACCTAAAAGATTCATTTTGTTTACAATTTTGTGAATACCTATATTAATCTCTTCAGACCAAAATCTTTTAGTAAATTTGCTACCTATTTACTAAAAGATTTTTGTATATATCTTTTAGTAAATAGGTAGCAAATTTACTAAAAGATTTTGGTCTGAAGAGATTAATATATAGGTAAATTGTAAACAAAATGAATCTTAGATTTTCTTCTTGATTATATATATAACAACAACAATATAGTTTTAATGTATTCTATATGAATGAGTAAAACAAAAATAGGCCAGATGCATATTAATCCAAGAACTTATACATCATGGTATTTTTACAGGAAATCTTTTATTTCATACTTTATTAAAACCACAATTTCCAGGTCAAAATTGTGGTTAGAAAGGTTTCTGTGGCATGCAAGTTCATTGGGTGTGTTGTTACATTTCTCTAAGCCACATTTTTGTTGATAAATTCTTTCTAATGCTGTCTGGTCAACACTATAAAACAAAATTAAAATATATTTTTCTAACTTCTTGCCCATCTCACACTGCAAATTTTTTCTAAGCTCTGTACTAAACATTAAATCTATTATGAAAAAAGAACTAAACAAAATGAACACAAAATGATCAGCTTTAAAAAAAGGACTTGTAACTGGAAAAGCCGATTGGAAAAAGAATGTTAACAACAAATACTTTTTCACACCCAACCCAGTTCTGCGGAATCAGAATCAACATTGAGTTTAAGCAAGCGAATGAGCCAATTGGAGTAAAGTGTCATGCATATTTAAATTTTCCCACTTTTTTTGCATGCTAGTTAACATTCGTGTAAGTCAGCTGTTGGCTCTGACACTGGCCCATAGAATCTTCCTGCCTATTCGTGGCAGCCTGCTATTGGCTCTCACTCTCGCCAGTAGAAAATGGGCGCAAACTACATTACAAGATTACTGTACAGTATTTACATTATTCAGAATATTGTCCTCGTCTTTGTCGCCATATTTATCACAACGTTTCGGCCATTGTACGCTCCGGCCTTCTTTAGGTGGTTGGAATTTAAAACTGACCCCTTTATTTCGATCACTGTTCCCTTTGAAAGTTCTCCACTGCCGTTAAGGCAGTGGAGAACTTTCAAAGGGAAAATTAGCAGGAGATAACTGATAACTGACATCCATCAAACATGGCACGTGGAACTAGAACAGTCTACCCCAGTGATCGAAATAAAGGGTTCAGTTTGAAATTCCAACCACCTGAAGAAGGCCGGAGCGTACAACGGCCAAAACGTTGATAAATATGGCGACAAAGATGAGGACAATAGTCCAAATAATGTAAATAGTGTACATAATACCTCATCTCAGAAATATAGACAGACTCCGAAACTTTAGTTATTGCATTTTTTATATATATATATATATATATATATATAGCTTAAATTTTAATGTAGATCATATTTGATTGATTGACCAGAGTAAAGCTCACTAACCTTATAACCTCCATTTTTTTTTTTTTTTTTTTTTTAAAGTTGTTGTATTTTGCTTTTCAATCTAAATAAATTGTTCACTTGCCAGTAATTTACAATTGCCTAATGCGATGCATTGATACACATTGAAACATGACTGTAAATTATATATATATATATATATATATATATATATATATATGTGTGTGTGTGTGTGAAGAAATATAATTTTACGGTATGCTATATTTGTGGGATAAAGTGCTCAATATCACAGAGAGTGTATGTAAATATAAAAGTGAACATTGAAGTCAACACTCCAAGGCAACAGACAGTTCCATGCTAAACACAAGCATGAGCCACCTGATTATATATATATATATATATATATATATATATATAATTTATACTTATTCAAAAAAACTACCCATGTTTCGGAGGGCACATCTTACAGATTATTCTTACTCTGACTTTGATCCTCACCATGTGCCCTACTATTGTTACCTTGTGTCATTCTAGCCTTACATTAGTTAATATGGCTAACAATAAAAATATTATTTCAAGTTAATCTTACTAATAATTAAAACTGGAGCATATGTTTTCTGCTGAGTACTTTATTTTCATGGCCTTGTGTCAGACTGAACAGAGGTAAGCCACGTGACAGTGGTAAAAATACTTGTCCTGTTGGCCATTATTACTCTAACGAGTTTAAGCCTAACCGAGTGCTTAGCTAAATAAATATGCAGCCTGGCCAAGGTTTATCTTACTCATACCACCGACCAGGATGTCCAATGAAATGAAGGAAATGAAGAGAGAAAAACAAATGAGTTGGCTGACAATTGAGTGATGGAGGGAGGGAGGGAGTGTTAACGCCCTGAGTTGTGACTTCTATTTGATGAAAAGTCTGTTGCAGCGTAACTGGTGTCACTAATAAGGCAAATGGTAAAGCTGCTGACCAAGGATGTCGGGAGGAAATAGCAGAAAGGTGGTGATGAGAAGAATTACTGAAGGGGAAAAGGAGTTCAGCCTTTGGATGACTGAGTCAAGATGAGCAATACATACGCAACTATTAAATAGATTTATTGTAGGACAATGCAAGGAAGGGGTAATATAATGTGAACAACAGTACAACTACTGACACACACACGTTTATATATTCATGTCTGTGTATATATAAATGAATCCTTTATCTTTTAATACATCCCATATATATAAAAATTTAAGAAACAGTAGGTATTTTTATTTATAGTGCTCAATATTAAAATAATATTCAAAATAGAGTGTTAATCATATTATATGAAAAGATTACTTTTTAAATATCAATTTTTATGACGACATTCTTGTTTCTTAGTGAAATTTCCAGTCATCAAGGGCAGTGGTTTTGAATGGTATTTTCAATATTTCCCCTTTTGAAAAATAATGTTTGAAAGTTAGAAATGCCGGAAAAAACCCACTACCACTGATGACTGAAAATTTTACTAAGATACGTCAAAGTGATAAAAACTGACATTTAAAAAGTTAAGTAATCTTTTAATACAATATAATTAGGCAGCATATTTTCATTAAACGATTTAGACAGATTATGTCTATTTATTTTAGTTTTAATACTTTCAATTTGAATTTGGAACGCTGTAAAATGGATAATGAAAAAATATTTTGAATTTACTGAGCTACTGTATGCAGGTATTTTAACCCCCTGAAGATGGTCTCAGGTGATATTGAAAGTACTTTGGAAAATAAAAATTATTTGAAAGAACATTTTTGAATTTTTCTTAATCAATTTTCTACAGCCGCCAAGAAATTATGCCTGAATTAAAATATGCTGCCTATATATATATATATATATATATATATATATATATATATATACACACACACACACAAGTTTTGTTAAAAAAAAAAAAAAAGGCTATGTGCTGTGGTTAATTTTCTTATATAATTTTTTATGTTTTTATAAACATGAGGACATAAATTATATAAAAACTGTCCAAATGTTTTATAGACATTTGTTTGTTTGTTTGGGTTTTATGGCATATCAACTACTGTGGGTTATTTAATGCCAAATCCAGTTTATATCAATTTTAAATGCCTATTTTGTATGGATGAAAAAATGAATAGCTGGCAACATTATCTCTTACAAAAAACGTATAGCTGGCAACATTGTTTCAAAAACTTATAGCTGGCAACATTATTGTTTTACATTGTTTCAAAAAATGCATAGCTGGCAACATTTTTCCGAAAACATTATCTGAGGCCTTGCTGTTGGATGTAGTTTATCGCCATAGCCAGGACGTGTTTTATATACATTATATTCTTTTATTATCTATATATATATATATATATATATATATATATATATATAATGTTTTATATATCTGAGCACTTTCAGTTATACTTTTAGTCATTACCAAGGACGAATTTTATTTTACTTTTAGTTGATATTATTGAGTGTTGGCTTTTATTTGTATGTTTTATATATCTGAGCACCATCAGCGATACTTTTAGCCATTATCAAGAATGAGTTTTAATTTACTTTTAACTGAATATATACATTGTTTTATGTATGAATCTTGAGTTATAGGAATGTTTTATATTCCAAACATGGTCTGCACATTGTGGCCATGTTCATAGTTGATATTAAGAGACAGGGAGACCTAGCACACACTATCCATAACATACTCATTGATAATATAGATACAAATATTAATAAAAAAGAAAAAGCCAGCACTCAAAAATATCAACTATGGACATTGTCAGTTAAAAGTAAAATAAAACTCATCCTTGGTAATGACTAAAAGTATAACTGAAAATGATTAGATATATAAAGCATTATATATATATATAAAGTATCGCACAGAGTGGTGGTGTTAAAACAGTGCTTGATGTAATATAAGAGCTATTAAGTATCTATTAATAAATAAGTAGTGCTTCCAGTGAGGGATAATATATATTTTTTTTTTTCATACTTGTCAGCTGTCAATATACCTCTTAAAACTCTTGAGCGCTTAGCCTTGGAGCAGGTAGAATGGAGATCAACGTGTTTTAGTGGACTCAGCAGTTTTCATTCCGCTTTTCTGAATTATGAAGAAGCAAGAGCAAGATCTAAAATGTCAGCCAATCTAACAGTGATCTCATCCCACAATCCTAACTCTTGCTCCATATTTGGCCACCTTTGTAAATCACTAGATGGTCTTAAGTTACACTTAAGATTATCACACAAAATTTCATAAATGCATCAATTAAGTTCTCAGATACTCATACATCAAAACCAATGACAGAGTCCATTATGTATATTTTTTATTTATTTCTTTCTCATGTATGTAAGTGCTGAAGGGCTAACATATTGGCTGAAAGCACGTTGGACTATTTTTACACACTCTTGAAATCATTATTTATTTCATTCAATAAAGTGCTGAGAAAAGAGAAAAAAGAAAAAAGAGAAAAAAGAAAAAAAGAGAAAAAAGAAAAAAGAAAAAATAGAAAAAAGAAAAAAAAGAAAAAAGAGAAAAAAGAAAAAAAAGAAAAAAGAAAAAAAAG
>OZ010614.1:3496412-3571412 GCA_963932145.1 Acanthosepion lycidas | reverse complement strand
AGAGAGTGAGAAAGAGAGAGTGAGAAAGAGAGAGTGAGAAAGAGAGAGTGAGAAAGAGAGAGTGAGAAAGAGAGAGTGAGAAAGAGAGAGTGAGAAAGAGAGAGTGAGAAAGAGAGAGTGAGAAAGAGAGAGAGATGAAGGGCCAGAAATAAAGAGAGAGATAAAGGGCCAGAAATAAAGAGAGAGATAAAGGGCCAGAAATAAAGAGAGAGATAAAGGGCCAGAAATAAAGAGAGAGATAAAGGGCCAGAAATAAAGAGAGAGATAAAGGGCCAGAAATAAAGAGAGAGATAAAGGGCCAGAAATAAAGAGAGAGATAAAGGGCCAGAAATAAAGAGAGAGATGAGGAGAGATAAATGCCACAGTCTGAATTTATTTTATTTAGACTTGTATTTTATTAAACAAAGTAACTAACAAAAAGCAATATTCTCTCACTGACTTTTTCAAAATAATCATGCAGACCATTCCCTACATTAAATGTTGGTGCAATACAATCTTTCTTCCCTACATCATTACTCCCATCCCACCCTCAGCAATTTGAAATTCTGCCAGTCATAGCAGAACTTTGGCTATTTGCAAAAAGAAAAGAAAAAAAAAACCATGTGGCCTTCAAACAAAGCTGAGTAAGAAACACAAGATGGCTAACAGCAGAGGCTGCAGACACCTCACCTGTAGCAGACAGTGTGCAGTTACAATCGATCAGGTTGCGGAAAATGCAAATTAATTTTGCTCTGATGCAGCAGTAACCATGGTAAAAAGATATATTAAGAATTATCTCAAAATAAGAAAAATATATATATATATATATATATATATATATATATATATATATATATATATATATATATATATATTACACGCACAAATATGTGTCACCCATAAGGTGTTTTAATGTTGATGCAAATTAAAAATTGGAGATAACAAAATATCAAACAAGTACAAGAATTTAAAGATTTGGGAATTTAACAGAGGACAGAAAGTGTGACATTGAAATCCGAAGGCTCATTAGAATAATGAAAGATGCCTTTCCAAAAGCTAAACAAATATTAAGGAACATGAAACAAAGAAAAGATTACTGAACTGTAATTTAATATCAGTCGTCCTATATGACAGTGAATGCTGGACAATCTCTTCACAAATGAAGAAGGGACTTGAAACAACAGAAATATGGTTCTGCAGAAGGATGCTGAGAATATCATGGACTGAGCATGTGAGCAATGACAAGGTTTTAGAGAAAGAGGAAATAAAAAAAAAAAAAGAAAAAAAAAAGGACACTTATACTTAATCTCAGGAAGAACGAGCTTGAGTAAATGGATGTTGAAACAAGGTTTAGGAGAGAAAGGGTGGAAGTTGTGGAGAACCATGATCCCCGATGTCCTGTAAGGACGTGACAGCAGAAGAACAACAAGCTTGAGTAAATGGATATTGAAACAAGGTTCAGGAGGGAAAGGGTGGGAAGTTGTGGAGAACCATGATCCCCAATGTCCTGAATTGACACAGCACATAGAGTAATACACTTGATATAGTAGATAGCATTAGATTTTCTTAGTTTTGATAATCTTAGTCATAAATTTAAGCAATCTTTCATCAAATTTGGATAAGGAAAGCCAACTTAATAAACTCAACTGTCTGACCTCCAAAGAGAGAGAGAAAGCAAGCCAGCGAGAGAGAGGGCCAGAGAGAGAGAGCCAAAAATAGAGAGAGGGAGCAAGCCAGCGAGAGAGAGGGAGCAAGCCAGCGAGAGAGAGGGAGCAAGCCAGCGAGAGAGAGGGAGCAAGCCAGCGAGAGAGAGGGAGCAAGCCAGCGAGAGAGAGGGAGCAAGCCAGCGAGAGAGAGGGAGCAAGCCAGCGAGAGAGAGGGCCAGAGAGAGAGAGAGAGAGGGCCAGAGAGAGAGAGAGAGAGGGCCAGAGAGAGAGAGAGAGAGGGCCAGAGAGAGAGAGAGAGAGGGCCAGAAATAGAGAGAGAGAGAGAGGGCCAGAAATAGAGAGAGGGGGCCAGAAATAGAGAGAGAGGGCCAGAAATAGAGAGAGAGAGAGAGGGCCAGAAATAGAGAGAGAGAGAGAGGGCCAGAAATAGAGAGAGAGAGAGAGAGGGCCAGAAATAGAGAGAGAGAGAGAGAGGGCCAGAAATAGAGAGAGAGAGAGGGCCAGAAATAGAGAGAGAGAGAGGGCCAGAAATAGAGAGAGAGAGAGGGCCAGAAATAGAGAGAGAGAGAGAGGGCCAGAAATAGAGAGAGAGAGGGCCAGAAATAGAGAGAGAGAGAGAGAGGGCCAGAAATATATATATATAGAGAGAGAGAGGGGGCCAGAAATAGAGATTACAAACATATATTTTTCACTGTATTTTTTTTTTAATCTAGTTATTAAATTTTCATCAAATGCTATTTCTTTAATAGCTATTTATTTCTAAGATTTCTTTTTTAGTTAAAATCTTTTTGGGCCAACAGACACACAGATAAGATCCAATTTTAGAAACACTTAAATCTTGTTCGACTATAAAAGAAATGTTAGTTTTATGATGAACTTTTTACTTATAAAAAGATCTATTAAAAACCTCTTTAATATTATTTGGCTGTGTCATCACCTGAGCCTTAAAATTGCTAAGCAGTAAGACAAGTAACTGCACCTGTTTCTCTCCCTCATATATATATATATATATATATATATATATATATAAATAAAATGAAATAAAATAAAGAACAAAGTGTGTGTGTGTGTATATATATATATATATATATATATATATATATATATATATATGTATGTATGTATGTATGTATGTACATACAAAAGTCTGATGACTTTGTGCTAGTCACTGAATAGGAAATAGTAGGTGGAAGTGACTGTTGATTGGTCAGTTTTAATAGACTGGTGGCTACATCATAAATGGTACCAGTTTATCAGTATATACCAATTTTTAACTGAGGCAAGGGTTTTAAGTGGGAAAAGGCCATTAGCATTTGAGTGCTTGGCACATGTACATGAAGTCTGAGAAATAGCCTTTGTTCAGTTGAAACATTTAGATATTTGTAATTGGATGGCAAAATCGGAAATTAAAGACTGACATAAGAACAAATTTACATACACTTGTGTATATGTAAGTGAACATTGAAGTCAACACTTAGAGGTGACAGGCTGTTTCATGCTAGATGCCATCGTCAGGCCACTATGTGCTGACTATCAGTGGACTGGAGAGCTCAATTCAATTCAGTTGAAGAGCAATGCATCAATAGCGGTATGAGCCACTGTTTTTAAAATTAATCTTATATTTCTTAGTGGGAGAGAGATAGAGAGGCACTTCAACATAGTGTAATGGTTAGCAAATTTGTCTCGATAGATCAATTACAACTGAATAGTGACTTCAATCCTCACTGGGTGCTCCTTGATCTTGACTTTGTGCCACAACTAAGCTATCCTTAGGAAATCACTATATATATATATATATATATATATATATATATATATATATATATATATATATATTACATACACACACAGGCAGAGTGAGAGAGTGAGTGGCAGAAATAACTTGCACATATACCTCCTAAAAATATCTCTCCCATATAATGGTAACACATCAGTGGCAATGATGTCTTCATCTAGCTAATGTCTTATCACCATGTGGGAGGTATTTCTGTCACACCCTGTATATATTAAACGATATACAATGATAACAATATTGTTTTAAGGTATGCTATATTGATCGCAAAAGTGCTTAATGACGAGGATAGACTATGTGTAAATATAAACATAATAACGTAAACATGGAAAAGATTTTTATTACGATAATTAAAAATTGAAAACTAAAAATGAATCACTTGTAAAACATTACCAAGAAAAATGCAAATATATACAATGCTTCCGACAAACATTTTGAACAAAACAATTAAGATAGCTGCCCCCCCCCCACCAGGCAAAAATTAATCAAATAAATAAACAAATAAATTATGAACCAATTAACAAACTACGAATGCACACACATAACCACAACTAATTAAATTTAATAATAATCAATAACAAATAATTGATTAATGAATAAATACAAAATATATATGTGTGTGTGTGTGTGTGTGTGTGAAAATATATAGAAAATAGGAAAGAACTCGTTAGGTAAATAATCCAAAGTTCTTTAGTATTTTTGTTATTATTTTTAAAAAAACAGTGCTCGATACAAAAGTAGAGCCTAAATATAATTATTTAAAAATATGATTCCATCGCATTTTTAAATAATTATATATATATTTATGTGTGCCATAAAACCACATTCAAATCAGAATATTGGAAATGTTATGAAGGACTGGAAGAAATTGCATACCCATCTTTTTTGTATATTGCTAGGCATTTCATGCATCCAACTTACGTGCATGTGTGTGTGTATATATATATATATATATATATATATATATATATATATATATGTGTGTGTGTGTGTATGTGTGTATATATATATGTGTGTGTGTATATATATATATATATATATATATATGTGTGTGTATGTGTATATATATATATATATATATATATATATATATGTGTGTGTGTGTGTATGTGTGTATATATATATATATATATATATTTATTATATACACACGCACAAACATTATCTGTGTGTGTGTGTATATATATATATATATATATATATATATATATATATATGTGTGTGCACACATTGCTATGTCAATAAGTCTAGACAAAGTTTGATATCATAAAAATTTGTGAGCAAAGTACAACACACTTCACTGTCGATCCAGATTTCCATTGTGTCAATTTGCTATTTGGAAATTCCTGACATCTGAACTTTGTGCCATGCAAATATGAAACCAGAGAGTTTCCATAAAAGAAATTCCTTTGTTGTGCTGACATTATTAGACATATGACATGATGTAACAAAAGCAGGGAGTGTCAAGGAGCTTCACCAACTCTATATGCCCTACTTCTCTGGAAAGGGATGGAATTAGATCCCTTAGTTAAATAGGTGGACCTGCTACTTTCTTTCATAATAATAACAATACAAATAAAAAGTTTTTTTTCAATAAACAGTTTCCTTGTTTTTCCCCCCAATAACTTTCTTCAATGATTCTATTTTCAAGCCCATCACCACACCCATTAATCTGTGTAACACTTTCAAAAGTATCATCACAAGACTTAGATTTTTTGCAAAAATGAACTTTTGTGCTCACAAAAAACCCTAGTGTGTCAAAATAAAAAATCTGGCCAACAGACTTTCATGTCTACAAATAAATGAAGTGTCAAAAGGGACTGTTTTTTTGTTTTTTTACTTTTATTTCAACCACCTTCACTCTGGCAATTTTTATATGTTATTTGTTTTGAAAAGTAATTGTTTAGAATTGTAATAAAGCCTAAATGTGTAAAAGTGAATTTGTGCATTTTGTTTGTTCTTGGGAATTTACAACAAAAATAAGAAACTATCGTTTATTCATTGGACATCAGCTGGAAGAAAACCCAACGCCTGCATGGACACCCCTTCCTACTATCTCAGTTTTGCTAAGAGAGAGAAGGCTTTGAGTAGCTGGTCAATCTTGGAGAAGTAAGTCTAAACTTATGAGTGACCCCCTCCTATGAAACCCATTGCACAGCAAAAGATCAGTTGGAAAACCTCATTACACCTACATTGATCAACTTGTATGTACTTCATCAGGATCTATCTATATTTCTGGGATGAGGTATTGTAAATATTTACACTATTAAAATTGTTCAGACTGTTGTCCTCATCTTTATTGTCATATATACACAATGTTTCAACCATTGTACGCTCCAGCCATCTTCAGGATCTGTCTATATTTCTGAGATGACGTATTGTAACTATTTAAATTGTTTGGACTGTTGTCTCATCTTTATTGTCATATATATATATATATATATATATATATATATATATATGTGTCATATATATATATATATGATATAAATTTTTTTTTTTTAAATAATTATATATATATATATATATATATATATATATATATATATATATATATATATTATATATAACATTTTGACTGTTTTACACTCCTGCCTTCTTCAGGATCTGTCTATATTTCCAAGATGAGGTATTGTAACTATTTACACTATTTGAATTGTTTGGACTGTTGTCCTCATCTTTATTGTCATATATACACAACATTTTGACCGTTGTATGCTCCGGCTTTTTTCAGGATCTGTCTATATTTCCAAGATGAGGTATTGTAACTATTTACACTATTTAAATTGTTTGGACTGTTGTCCTCATCTTTATTGTCATATATACACAACATTTTGACCGTTGTATGCTCCTGCTTTTTTCAGGATCTGTCTATATTTCCAAGATGAGGTATTGTAACTATTTACACTATTTAAATCATCCAGCCTGTTGTCGTCATCTTTATGTTTATATACACGATGATTTGGCTATTGTATGCTCCGGCCTTCTTCAGATGATACATGTTGGAATTTTGAACTGAATCCTTTATTTCATTCATGGGGGTAGATTGTTCTAGTTTTACATGCTATGCCTTTTTCTTGATGTCTCAGTTTTCAGTTAATTCCCTTTAATCCAGAAGGATAAATGTCCCAGTGGATAAAAGCATTGGTTGAAGTAATCCAGTGACTTGTCCCAAAGAGTTAGGAGTTCAATTCCTGGGGTGTTGAACAGCAGGGGTGAATGAAAACTTGGAGAGTTACTAAAGAGAAATAATTGAAACTGAGATATCCAGAAAAGGTATGGCATGTGGAACCAGAACAATCTACTTCAGTGGAAGAAATAAAGGGTTTGGTTTGAAATTCCAATGTATACCACCTGAAGATGGCTGGAGCATACAACAGCTGAAATATGACCGAACCCTTTATTTCGTACCCTGGAGTACAAAGCTCTTCACAGTCAAGTGGTTAAAGTATATCAGATCTAATGTTGGTTTCTCCTACAAAGGGAGATACAGGTTCAAATCCAGCAGTAGGGCATATTTTCTTTCATAATATTTCTGAAATGTTCAGGTCGATAGACAAAATAAAATATCATTTAAAATAAACAAAACATCTACTCAAATATGGGTATCCATTAAAAATGTTTAAGAGTAATAAAGAATTCACTAGAAATAATGTTTAACAATAATAAAACTATAAATCTTGTAAATAATAATTCCTCATCCCAGAAATTCAAGAATGAAAATATTATTCAGAAAAAAAGCATAAAAGGATGAAAAGTCTTCATCTCAGAAGCTTGTATAAGAAAATACAAAAAATACAAGAAAAAAAACCCCAAAACTTGAACTTGAAGGAATAAGGAATAAATTAAAAAAAAAAAAAAAAAAAAAAACAAAGACAAGGATTAAAAAGAAAAAAACGACCGAGGAAGAAAAAAAAAAAAACTAGACAGAAGACAAAGATTGGTTGAGATCCAAATAAATAAATTCATTTCCTGACCTGATGTCATTTTCTTTCTATTTCCATTTCATGATAAATCCAGTTCAACTGGTGGAAATGCCGATGTAGTAAAAAAAAAGGAAAATTTAAAAGACGTCAAGGAAGAGAGTTGGTATGGGGGAGGTTAAAAAAAAAGAAAATGAAACTAAATAAGTAAAACTGAAAATGTGGAGGAGGATGTAAGTAAATATAAATTAAAAAATACAAGAAAAAAAAATGAACAAAATTGGCAGCACAGGCAAAAAATCAGCAAAAACAATAGCAACCTGATGATGGTCAGAGACTACTTGGACAAAACCTTCCTATAAAAATATCTATATCAACCAGAGAGGAGAACAATAGACTTAAATAATAAAAATATACAATACAGATATATTTACACTATTTACATTATTCGGACTATTGTCCTCATCTTTGTCGCCATATTCATTACAACATTTCGGCCATTGTACACTCTGGCCTTCTTCAGGTAGTTGGAATGTCGCTCACTGGGGTAGACTGTTCTAGTTCCACATACCATGTTTAATGGATGCCAGTTATCTCCTGTTTTCCCTCTGAAAGTTCTCCACTGCCTTAACCAGGTATTGAACTCATTCTTTGGGTCCTGTCACTGGATCTAACCAACACCTATATCCACTGTGCCACGTGTCCTTGAGGACATCTGTGTATGAATTTATACCCCAGTGAGCAAAATAAAGGGTTCAGTTTGACATTCCAACTACCTGAAGGCCGGTGCATGCAATGGCCGAAACGTTGTAATAAATATGGTGACAAAAATGAGGACAATAGTTCGAATAATGTAAATAGTGTACATAATACCTCATCTCAGAAATATAGACCGATACAGATATATTTATATTTTTTTAATCACGTCATCCCAAGCAAAGTGGAAATACCACAGAGGGTTACAGGGAGTAAAAGTGGAGGATTGAGGAATAAACATAAGTATGAATATCTATCATCACAATCGACCAAGTCAGTCATGTGCCATCCGTGATAGACACTTGGGTGATCATGCATCTCTTGAGACATGACTGACGAGGCAGATTTTTTTTCCCGCAGTAGGTTGCCATTTCTTTCTGCAGTAGACCAGTTGCCATCCAAGCCTATAGAACCTGGTCTGTCCTATTTACCCATAGCTGGGGGGAGAAGAGGATTCATACCTCTCCTAAGGGTATTAGCACATAAGTGAATGTAATGGATTCAACTGGAATTCAAACTCAGCTCTCCAATTCCTCAATCTGAGCTGCTATCCATTACTCCACCCTTAACGTTGAAGGACTTTGGCCGTGGTTTTATCTGGAGAAGGATATGCTCCAGCAGCTCAAATTGAACATGACATGCTACACATGAATAAATTCCTGTCCAGTTTCCAACCCAAATGTGTGGACACAGGGGATTTACGCCTTTCCCAAAACTAAAGAGTCATTGTTGGTTCCAACTCAGTAGAAATGACTGCAAAATCTTCTCCATCCTTCCCAAATTTATAAACAAAACACACACAGAGGTATGCTGGGATATCTTCTTAGTCAAGACAGGCCACTTCAGTACCTTGTCAGGCTGATTCTTTCCCGTCTTAAAGCCAGAATGCAGCAATTGCATGTCTGTATCCCCTTTTGTTTGTTTACACCACTCCTAGTTTGTGAACATTTTTTTTTTTTTTTTACCTTATTACAGTTTCTTTGCCTTACATATATTGTTTGCTTGCTTAATATTATTTTTTGCCCTGTTCTTTTCTTTCTCTTGATATTGTTTATTGCAAACTTTGTCAATTCTGTTTGTTCAGCAGTTCTGCCAATTACATTTAAGTATGGCCAATTATTTAGTCATCTGTGAACACAAATTATAATGGCTGAAATTTTAAGTCGATTCCTTTTGCAGTATTGTAACATACACCAACCCACACGCCCTTATCTACAAACTGCCCAAAAAAGAAATTCAGCAAAGAAAGGATCAGTATTTAATAGTCAATGTTTTCCCTTACTGAATATTCATAAGTCATTTTACATTTGCAGAAAAAAATGTTTCTATATTCATGTTTAATAACATGGTTGTTGTCAACATCACCACTTAACGTCCCTGTCAAAAATATCAAAAACACAATTTAAGATTCAATGCATAATTATATATAGTGTCCATAAAGTTCGTGTGCACTTTAAAAAATTTATAACTTTATTTGTATTTGTGATAGAAATAATCTGTAAAAAATGTTATAAAGTTTAATGTACCTAGTTTTAAGTATAGCTAAAATAACTAATGTGATTTCAGGCATTACTGTAAATCAGTTGGCAAATGTTTTCCGTGAACTGCAAGATCGTATTACCCTTTGTATTGCTAATGATGGAGGACATGTGGAACCTTAAATAAAATTTCAATAAAACTTTAAAAAATATAGATTTACTTCTTTCTAAACCTTTTTAAAAATTATTTCTATTGTAAATACAAATAAATTTCTAAATTTTTGAAGTGCACACGAACTTTATGGGCACCCTGTATTGTGTGGCTTGGTGGACCACAGACAGATTTGCATTTACCTACATCTCAAATTCATAAAATATTGTACTCCAAGCATGTAAACGTGGGTACTGAAGAAGTGGGCAGGGTTAAAGGGAATTGACAAAATTCCCAATAAAAATATAAAGAATAGAATAAAACCATATCAGGCAGGAGAATGTAAGGCAAAGCAAAGCAACTGTAAGACATTAACAGAGTAAAAAATTAACAAAATAGAAATACTGATCATGTGCAAAGGGATACAGTCAAATGGTTATAGCCTTCTGATATCAAGGCAAGAAAGAAAAGAAAATATATGGGTAAAACAAAGAATTGTCCATTTTCATTGGCTAGGAAAAATCCCAGCATGCATCTGTAGGATTTGTCTATATCAGGGGTGATCAAACTTGCTTAATGTAAGAGCCACAGATAAAAGTTCAGATGTTTGAAAGCAGAAAAACATGAACAAAATTTACACCTATGTTTTTGTTACATACATATTAGGTTGGTGCAAAAATAATGATGTAATAATGTCGTTTTTTGACGTTAAAAAATACGTCAAAAAACGACATTATTACTAATAACATTAAACTTATATCGTAATCCAATGATGTTTCAATTCATACCCAGTAAATAATTACGTTTTAATTTTTTCTTATTTACCTTTGATATTAGAAGTGATGAAAAACTGAGCTCAACCAACATATTTTCATGAACTGTATATTAAAAGGTCAAAGAGTTGCATGTGGCTCGGGAGTTGCAGTTTGGACACCCCTAGTCTATGAGATTTAAATACACTGTACAATATGCCAAGAGAATTTACTAATAGAAGTAACTGTTGTTTTCTCTCAATCTACTGACACTGGCGGATGGGGCGGCTATACTGATAACATAGGTGTTCATAGTTGGCACAAGAAAGATTTTGAACAAACAAAAACATATTCTACGTTCTTCACAGGTGTCCTAAGAAGTAGGGCTTAAACCTTTCCAAAACAGAAACTATGATCTGGAATTGGAATAAAAGTAATGGCACCTAATCTGAATCTAAGATTATGTTACATACATATTATTGTTAAATACATATTAACATCAAACTTCACCAGCGGCACATAGAAGAAGTAGTCAATTGCTAGAAGTGAGTCAAGTGAATTCCACAATGAATCTCCAACTGCAGATCAACATACAGTTTTTACTACTGTATTTATGTAAATAGGGACATACTAATTATCGTCCATAGGTATGCTATAACAAATTCATATCCAGTAAATAATTACAAAGTTTGAATTTTTTCTTATTTACTTTTTATATTAACTACTAGCAATAGAGCCCGGCGTTGCCCGGGGATGTAACAGTAAAAGAGATAGATCAAGTATCAACCATCATAAAGACTGAAAAATAAAATTGACAAAGATTATTGTTTAAGGTTGACGAACATGCATGTCTTAGTTAGTTTTTTTTTTTTTTTTTTACGAATTGGTCAGACCCAAACTCAAAGAAAAACATTGTTTTCAATTGTTATGAGTCTACCGATTGAATAGAATTTTATTATAAACAATTGTCTTGTAAATGGAGTTTTTAAAGCATTGTGAATGTAAAAATAAAGAAAAAAGTGTTCAAGACAATAAGAAACACTACCTGCCAAAAAAAAAAAGAAAAAAAAAAGTGAAGTTTTGTTGAAATCGGTTGAAAAATATAGGAAATCCGATCCAATATATAAACGTACAGATACACACACACACACACACACACACACACACACAACCTGGGTTTTATGATAAGTACGATGATGTAAAACAGAGCTCAGGCAACATATTTCCACAAGCTGCATATTAAAGGTCAAAGAGTTGAATGCAGCTCACGAAGTGCCATTTGGCCACCCCTGGTCTATATATTTGAAGAGGAGAGGTTTTTAGCAACCATTCCACAGATTGGAACTAACAGTGGAGTCTGCTGGTGTATTTTCTTTTTATTTTATGAAATGTGGTTCTGCAGAAGGATACTGAGAATACCATTGACTGAACATGTGAGCCATGACAAAATTTTAGGGAAAATGGAAGCAAGAAGGATACTTATACTTAACATCAGGAGGAGTTGAAAAATTCTAGGGTAAATAATGAGGAAAGACGGCTTGGAAAATATGATACTCACAGGACATATTGAAGGCAAGAGAAACAGAGAAAAGCAGTGCATAACTTCTGCCTAACGAGCATGTGTAAATGGTTGGCAGAACAGGGATTAGGAGAGATCACATAATGACAAAATCTTTTAAGAGCTACAAAGGACGGGGAATTCTGGAAAGCCATGATCGCACATGTCCTGAAAGAAAAATTAATTTACAGAACATTTACTGGAAATAAACCATCTACATATAGACAGGAAATGAATTAAGTCCACAAAAATACAAAGACAAGGATGAGTCTTCTCACCAGACTTAATTCTTTTAAGATCACTTCACTATAAAAGTGAAGTGATCTTAAAAGAATTAAGTCTTACCAGGTTTTATCATTGGTAGGCATAATCTTAAAAGACATGGGAGTAAATAGAAGTTTTGTTTGTTTAGCGACATGTCAATAACTTATGGGTCATTTAATGCTGAAATTTAAATTGTCCTGGGAGCATTAATAATTTCTTTTACTATGAATATGTATTGCTGGTATTTTTACTATAAAAATATATTTTCATGCTTTCATAGTGTTTTGACCCCAGTTTATGGGTTAACTATTTGCCCATAGCTGAGACCCTAACAGGTGCTACCACCCAGGTCAGGGTGGACCTGGGAACAGCAGCAATTAAGAGGTGCTTCCATGCTCCTCAAAACCTCCTGATCAGAGGCTTTGTTCCAGATATAGTTTATAGTCATACCTAAGACAAATAGATAAATGTGTGAAGAAAGGACTATTTATTGAGCATAAGAATATAAAACATACGTTTGTCAGTAAAAGGGACATTCCAAAGTGTGAGCTACAAATTGGAGATATCGGCATCAAGTAGGTACAGAAATTTAATTATCAGGGAGGTAAATTGAGAGACAGAAATCTGGAGGTATACACCAATAGCAGAGGTACCTTCTAAAAACTAAGCAAAGTATTAAGAGAGAGGAAAGACTGGTGAAATGCTAGGGAATATCAATTCTCCAATGCAGTGGGTGGAATCCTGGACCATTTCTTCAAAATGAAGAACTTTAGGCAAAAGAAATGTTCTACAGAAAGAATCAGAGAATAGCATGGACAGAGCATATGAACAATGAGGAAGTTTTATAAAAAATTAAAACCAAAGAAAGATACTAGTATTTAGAATCAGAAAGTGAGTGGAAATTTGCAGGGCACACAAGAAAGATTAGGAAATTTTGATCTTTACAAGACATATTCAAGGAAAGCAGATCAGAGGGAGGCAATAACCTACCTGACAGTTTGTGTAAATGGAGGACAGAACAAGAACTGGATAGCATAATAGAGCTAGAAAGAATAGGAAGTTGTGGAGAGTCATGACCAATCTACTTAACAAGCTTATGTAAATGGATGGCATAAAAAAGGACTTGATGGGGTTAATAAGGACATATCTATTGCTTAGAGCTACAAAGAAGAGGAAGCTGTAGAGAGCCATGATCAACCTATCTCAAACTTGTGTAAAAGAATGGCAGAACAAGGACTGGGTGAGATAGTAAGGAAAATTGCTGGGAAATTAAAAACTAAACCAAATTACACCAAAAATATCAGAAAATAAAAAAAACAGTATCAGCCTACAATGAATTCGAAAACTGTAAACTGTCTAGAGGAGAAAGTATCTCTAATTACTTCCCCAGACTGAGACAAATTACTAAGTAAATGGTCAGAAGCTATCTCAAAATGCAGACATGAAAACACACTTTTACCATGTTACTTAAAAATCAAAAAATAAAAACAAACAAAAATAAAAATAAAAAACAAGGTCCCTTGTGAGAATAGACATAGCAAAACTGCAAATTTTGTAAAAGACCCCAAGGGATATAGGACAACAATTTTCAAGTGGTCGGATCAAGAAAGTTTTGTCAGTGTTGAGCAGGAGGATTTGACAGGTTATCCAGCAAGACACCAGCCAATCATTGAAGCTGATTAAGGCCCTTACAGATGCAGGATGCAGCTCAAGATGGCATCCCTGAGAGAAAGGCTTTAAAAACTGTAAGCATCTTTAAAGTCCATGTCTCCTTCCACATCCCAAAACAATTGGCTAAACTTTGCTGAGAAGTGCCAAACATGTAAAGAGAAAAATAAGTTTTGTTCTCTGATGAGAAAAAAAAATTAACCTGGATGGTCCCGGCGGCTTCCAGTGTTACTGGCCCAATAAGGATATCCAATCAGAGACATTTTTTACATGAGACAGTGGAAGAGCCTCCATCATGATCTAGGAACAAGATATATTCAGGTTATACAGGGAGCATCAAACCATGGCTGGTTACATTGGCATATTGGAGAGCATATTCTTATTGTTTGAAGGCTCTCACTTGTGTAGAAATCATAGGATCTTTCAACAGGACAACACTGCAATCTATAATGCCTGCAAGACAAAAGACTTTTCATGATGAATAATGTGATTCTTTTGTACCATTCAGCATGTCAACCCAACAAGAACCCCATTGAAAATGTTTGGGCGTGGATGGCAAGGGATGTTTATAGAAAGGGACATCAATTTCAAACAATGCAATAATCTTTGTGAAGCCATCTTTACCAATCTGGAGTTGCATATATTGATCATACCAAAACAAAGTTATTCACAATGGCAGGTATGCAAACTCAATATTGAGATGTCTTCTTGGGCCTTCCCTACTCTGTTTAGACTCTTATTTAGCCAAATTTCCTGGTATTCAAATTTTCCCTATTAGATGCTAAAAATTCTGGATTTTTCTTTTTCTTTTCTTACTTTCAATTTTGGTTTGGTTTGTTTTATGGCATATCAACCTCAATGGCTTATTTAATAAGATTTTTACTGCTGGTAATATTTTTTTCCAAAAATGTATTGATGGTATTAAAACCTATTTTTACACTTTCCTAGTGTTTTGACCCCAGTTTGGGGATTAATTATTTGGCCATAGTTGGGATCCTAACAGATGCTACTACCCCAGGTCAGGGTGAACTGGGGAACACCAGAAACACTCCTCAAAACCTGCTCATCAGAGGTGTTGCTGCTGGATGTAGTTTATCGTCTTACCCAGGACAATTTTCGTTTGAGGCTCTACTCAAATGGTTATATCTAGCAACACAAAAGTTATTTTTTCTTTATTTTCATTGGCCTTAAGATTTTGGTCAGCTGTGTATATGTATACACAGATGCAATTTATATATATATATATATATATATATATATATATATATATATATACACACACACACACAAAAAAAAAATGTGTGCGCACGCACACACACATTTCATTTTTAGGTTTCCTGAAGACAGTCATATTAACCAAGTTGTATTCATTACAAGAATTATTAAATTACTTCAAAAAGTGGCAAACAGTTTCTGAAAAAACATTTCTCAGAAAACAATGGAATTAGTTTTTGCTAACGACACTTGTATGAATTCTTTGAAACATTTTTTTTTCTTTTTTTTTTTTTTAAATCTTATTCCAATGTCCTGAAATAAATATTCAGCATAATATTAGAAATCATAACATTAATCATTGTCATTATTCTAGGAATTATTCTGCAGGCCAATAACCTTGTGGATTGAGGGGCTGTTTCAGGAATTTACTGATATAATAACTGAGTTCAATCCCTAGACTAGATTTAGACTAAGTGGAAACAGGGTTCATAGTAACTCAGCCATACTAAATAAGAACAAGAGATGATATCCCTAGATAACAGTGGCATGAGAACAATCTATCCCTATAGATTAAATAAAGGGTTCTGTTTGAAGTTCCCTAAAGGTTACTCAGATCAACCTAAGAAAAAAAAAAAAAAATGACTGATTGTTTTGGTGTTTATGATTTATCAACCCTTTGTGCATTGTGCTCGAAATGAGAAATTGGAGAACAGAGTTCAAATTCCAGTCAGGTTTATTACATTCACTTGGGAAAGGTATGAATCTATCTATTCTCCCCCAAACTGGGTCCCTTGGCAACCAGTCTACCACAGAAAGAAACAACAACTGATTGTGGGAAAATTGCTGGTGAGTCAGTCATGATTCGAAAGAGACATGATCAACCAAGCATGTATCATGTATGACACTTCATTGAATGAGAGACCAAGCTTTTGCAGATTACTTAAAACCAGAATATATTTTTAGATTGTAAAACTCTTTTGGAGATGATAATGATTTACTCATACAAGTCCTACTATTTAACCCATAGTTGGGAACGAGGGAGGAGTTAGACTCACACAAAAAAAAAAAAAAAAAAAAAAAAAAATCACAATTATTTAACTGATCTCTTCACTAACTTTCTTCTTGGGTTGGTTTGACAACATATCAACTCCTAATGGGTCATTTAATGCCAAAATTTAATTTTCTTGGAAGCTTTTTGAATTTTTTTTTTTTTTACTATTAAAATCTATTACCATTTTTTTTTCTTTTTAAACTATTAAAATTTATTGCTGGTATTTTTACTATAAAAATGTATTTATATACCTTCATAGTGTTGGGGGTTAACTATTTACCCATAGCTGGAACTACCCTAGGTCAGGGTGTACCTGGGAACAAAAGTTATTAAGATGTGGTTCCAGGCTCTTTAAACTCCCCCAATCAGAGACCTTGCTGCTGGATGTAGTTTATCATAATACCCAGGATACCTTCTTGGAACCGAGCTATTTTCTTTAGTCCACAAATTATTTGGTCACATTTTATGTCTCCCTATTTCAGCAGATGAGTTCTTCAACCTTCAGTAGACCATCCAATTGGGTATTTTTGGTTTTGACACTTGTAGATAGCAAAAATATCCTCTAGCTTGATTAGCTCTTAGGCCTTGTTTTGTGTGAACATTGAGAAAAAAAAAAAGAAAAAGAAAAAAAAGGTGATTAGATTCAAATTTTCACTGATAATATCTTGTGAGTTTGTACTAGCACAGCAAGCCATGTTATGGTTTTCAGGCACTTGCCCACATTACCGCATGCTGAGATTGGTCTGCCCAGGCTGATATCATCAAAAAGAGTAACTGACTAGATACATCAGCCATTGGGGGGTGGAAACAAAATGAGGATATTAACCGAGTAAATTGTGGAAATATATACACTGCATAGTTTACATAATAGATATGCATGTTTATATGATAATTCTTTAAACGTAGCTCAGATGTGACACAAAGCCAAAAGTATGGGTCACCCAGAGAGGATTGAACTCACTACCTAGTCATAATTGGTCTAGTGATACAAGCTTGCTAACCCTTATAACCAAACCTACCCCCACCCAGTAGGAGAAACTGACTGGCATTCTGATTGGTCATTATAGGTTACGCAACAAAGTTTCCCCTACTGAGGGGGTTTGGTTGGCTTTTGGACTCATAAAATTGTTTATTTTCCTTTCAACATCATCACTTTATAAGACACCAGAAATGTCAAAACAAAACTTCAACTTTTGTTGTGATCTTATAACATTCATATGTCATAAATTTGAAAAAATATTTTTAGTTCTACTCAGTATTGAGCACTCTTAAGAATAGTGTTTTTGGTTATTGGAATTTTATTCCATGTGTATCAACCCTGTACTTATATAAGTATAAAAAAATTAAGAGATAAACCAATTCCACTACCTTTGTTTCAATCTTTTGGTATCTTATGACAATTTTGGTCAATTGATTTCCTAATGATTTATTTTTTTAAGTTATTTTTAATACTACTGTTTCAAGATCTAATTCAACTGATCATTAACTTTTTAAAATTATATATATATATATATATATATATATATATATATATATATATATATATATTTTCATGGTACAACTTAAAGTTTCTTGGTTCTACCAACTCATCAGGCACAAATTATAAATTTTGATTTAAAAAAAAAAAAAAAAAAAGTAATAATTCAGGTCTGATGAATTGGGAGAACAAAGAAGCTTTACGTTGCACTTTGAACATAGGTATATGTATATTTATAAATATATATATACTTATTAGCTCTGTATAAGTACATTAAGCACTATTTTGTTTACACCTTATATTAAATTGAGTAAATAGTTATTTGCTTACCTATATATGCACACTAACACACATATATACAGTTGCTAATATCTAGTTATTTGGTATATATATATATATATATATATATATATATATATAAAAATGATAATTTCTTAGTTTCTGCTGACATGTTTCATCTTCCAACTTTATGAAGTCAAGCAATGAATGCAAAAGGTTTTGTTGTCATAGTTAACATCAAATCCTTCGCTTTCATAAAGTCAGAAGACGAAAGATGTCAGCAAGAACTAAGAATTTTCTATAATGGTCGTTTTTATACCAATTTGTTTTATCTTGGGAATTATTCTGGGAAATTTAACTATATATCAGTCAGTTATGTGCCATGTATGATACACGCTTAGGCAATCGTATATCTTTCGTTACATGACTGATGAGGCAGATTGTTTCCCACAGTAGGTTGGCATTTCTTTCTATGGTTGACCAGCTGCCATCTAAGGCTATAGAACCGGTCTGTCCTGCTATCTACCCAAAGCTGGGGGGGGGGGGAAAGAAGAAGAGGATTCATACTTTTCCCAAGGGTATTAGCACTGAAGTGAATGTAAGGTAACTTGGAATTCGAACTCAGCTCTCTGATTCCTCAATCCAAGCCACTACCCATTATTCCACTATATATATATATATATATATATATATATATATATATATATATATATATATATATATATAGAAGTCAACACTTAGAGGTGACAGTGTTTCATGCTAGATGCAATCATCAGGCACTTGTGGTCTGATGATTGCATCTAGCATAAAACACTGTTGCCTCTAAGTTTTGACTTCTATGTTCACTTTTATATTTACACATGCTCTATCTCTGATATTGAGCACTTTATCCCATAAATATACCACACCTTAAGACTATATTTCTGATATATATATGTGTGTGTGTGTGTGTGTGTGAAAAGTGTGTGTATATAAATATATATAATTATTTATATATTATATGTGCAGTACATATTAGAAAGCACTCAATATCAGAGATAGAGCTAACAAACTCACATCAATCCAACCAAATATATATATATATATATATATATATATATATGTGTGTGTGTGTGTGTGAGAGAGAGAGAGAGACATGGACAAGAAAATAAAGTACAGTTTAAGACTCTTGAATACACTTAATAAAACAAGGTTTGAATTACCTTTTCAAGGAATTTCATTAAAGACCATGATCTATCAAGATGGTTTCCCATGACTAAATTGGTAGTGTTACATTTCAGTTCTTGAAGTGGTTTCCCTGACTGAAAAAGTGACGAAACTTTGATTCCTGTACCGATGTACAAGTCTTTCATTCGTAAGAAATCCTGATCTAGGCCAGTTGTTATTAATTTCCCTATTTAAGACAATGAAAAAAAAAAAAAAAAAAAAAAACACGTTCAGCCACTCAGAAATATCATTTTTCTCTTGTCTGTTCCCAGTGCCAAGAGAGACTTTCTGCTGCCCATGATGCACACATTTGCAGTTTGCCAGTTGCAATAGGATTCCCCTTGGGAAGGGAATCAATGAATTGATCCGACATGATGACTTTTCTGGTTTCATTCCAGATTCTCTGAGAAGGAAACAAAGAAGAATCCAGTAGGAAACAAAGACGGTATTTAAAACACTTGTTCACTTGCCAAGGGATTTGTTTGGAAATCACAAACCACATCAGTGTGGTCATTTGGAGTAGAGATTTATTTGGCTTAACCACCAGTCGTTAATCATAAAAAGATAAATGCTATTATAAAATATTAACACAGCCCTTATTTTTTTTACTAACGTTCACCCAATATAAGGCCCAAGGGCCACTCAAGGTAAAACATTACTAAGTAGAGTTGCATTAGAATAAAAAAAGGCAAAATAACAGAAAAGATAGCTAATTCTCGACTTGAAGAGGTCAAAATTTAATTAGTGAATAAAATTTCAGAATTCAGCTGGAGACATTAGGAGGATAGAGTTGAAGTAGACTTTAAAAAGAATGTGAAACTCAATCCTAAACAGGAAACAAGGGATGGACCTCTATTCCTGATCAAGAGACCAGGGAGGAGTGTGAACTGGACAATAGGAAAATACGCCTATTGCGTTTAGCATGAAACAGACTGTTTTATATATTAAGACATTTTTTTATGTTTATACATTCTTTTTATAGATACAAACATTTAAGTAAATGCTCCGTTTTATAATAAACAGTATTAATAACTTTTACCGGTCTGAATGTCCGAGAAATTTTCATAGAAAATATTCGTCCTCCGACAGGAATCAAACCTGTATCCTATACGGAACCGTCATTTAGCCTGACGTGCCTTAACCGATTGAGCCACGGAGAATCGTTCGATTAGCAAGGTCGATTTTACTGTTTTTAAACTTCAATCTTCCATGAATCTCTCACGTACATTCATATCTGCTCAAAGTGTATCCAAATCTAAACAAATGACGTCACACATTATGAAATGAACAATGTCCGACAATTATTTTAAGACATTTTTATGTTTATACATCCTTTCTATAGATACAAATATTTAAGTAAATGCTCTGTTTTATAATAAACAGTATTAATAACATTTACTGGCCTGAATGTCCGAGAAATTTTTGTAGAAAATATTTATTCTCTGACAGGAATCAAACATTCAGACCGGTAAATGTTATTAATACTGTTTATTATAAACAGAGCATTTACTTAAATATTTGTATCTATAAAAAGAATGTATAAACATAAAAATGCCTTAAAATATTTGTCGGCCTTTGTCCCTTTCATAATTATATATATATATATATATATATATATATATATATATATATATATATAAGTACAGGTAATAGATCCGTTGGTATATAATCAAAGTGGACCCTAATAATATCAGATATTAAAACTGATCCACAGAGAAAACTCAATGTATTTATTATAACAGAGCATATATTTTATACAGCAAAAAATTAAAAAAAAAACCTCATGTGGTTATAGTCTATCTCAGACCAGCACTGCCATATACCAGTCTTCCTCAGCCCTGGACTGACTGTCTTGGAATGGGGGTTCTGAATTTAGTTTTATCAGTCAGTGTAAATGTATAGGGCTACTTAATTTGAAATGGACTAAGTCTGACAATTATTTTAATATATTTTCTGTTTATACATTCTTTTTATAGATACAAATATTTAAGTAAATGCTCTGTTTATAATAAACAGTATTAACTACATTTTCTGGCCTGAATGTCTGAGAAATTTCATAGAAAATATGTCTTCCAAAAGGAATCAAACCTGTATCCTACATGGAACTTTCATATAGCCCGATGGCCTATAACATTTAGCTACAGAGGAAGTGTTTACTTAAAGTCAAATTACTGTTTTCACACAATGAATTTCCCATCATATATAGAATGATATATATATATATATATATATATATATGTAAGCAGGAGTCAAAAAGTTATGCAATTTATTTTATTATCTAAATTAATAAAGAACCCAATCAAACATATTTTACATAAAGATATAGCTATACATCACAGGTTCACATCCCCACTTCTCAACATAGCCACCATCTCTTTCAATGGCAGTATTCCTCCTCTGATTGAGGGCATGTCTCTCTTCTTCATAAAACTCAGCTTTTCCTTACACCAGTTTTCACTTCTTCATTACTACCAAAATATTCGCCCCTCAGTGCCTTTTTCATTGAACCAAGGAGACAAAAGTCTGAGGGTGATAAGGTCCAGGTTTACTTTTTTCTTTTTAATATATTTTATTTTTAATTTATTAATAGTGCTGTGCACATTCAAGTCAAATATGTAAAGAAACTTTCAAAATTTCATTGTTTTTAGTTTAAGCACTTTCAACCATTACTGGTCATCTTCAGGAATGTTCTTGTTTGTCATAGAGAAAAGTTTTTACTCGGTTTATCCTAGCATTTTAAAGAATGCTACATTACCAATTTAAATATGTGATGCCATGTACAATAGTTTCACCGAGCTGCTACTTTGTAGGGAAGACTCCTGCAGGAATGCTTCCCTGAACACAACAATCTTAACCTCCTCAAGTCAAGGATCCATCCTTATCTATCCTCCTTATCCTCAATCTTCATTTCCTAGCACCTCTGCTTTCATTCATATCACACACCTCATTCATCAAAACCATTTTAACAATAAGTCTCTACAATACAATTTCATTAACCTCTTCAAGTCAAGGGTCAATCATTATCTATCCTCCTTATCCTGATAATCTTTCTTTACTAGGACCTTTTATTCATATATCACATCTTATTCCTAATAACCATCTTAACAGTAACACTCTTCAATGAGCGTCTCTCAGGCCTTGTATTGCATGAACTTGTGTTTGTATGCGTGTGTGTGTGTGTATATATATATATATATATATATATATATATATATACACACACACACACAACGAAAAAGTTTCATTTTTTTTATTTTAGGTATTATTTTTTATTATTATTTTTCAATTTATGAATAAGTTGTTACATATCCAAATAAAGTTTGAAGAGAAACAGTAAAACAGTCAGCTTTTTGTTGAAGTACTTTCAACCATCTACCTTGAGTAGCTCTCGAGCCTTATACTACACACAATTTTTTTTCTTGTGTTAATAGTTGTATATTAGTCTTGTGTGATATGCTGAACATTATAAATTAAACTAACTTTCAAGAAGTCATAAGTTAACCATTATGCCTGATACATGCTTATAAATAGCAAAATGCTAAGCCCTCGATGTGTATAGGCAGCAAATGAAATATCTAAGTCGCAGACAATTAACACAGCAAGAAGCTGACAAATGTCTTGCACCCATCCTACCCTAACATACATAGAACACAATTTGCACACCCTTGAACATGTGTTACACATTTTGTAACATGCATAAAGCATTTTATACATCTTGACAAATTCCAGGAATGACACAGACGGGTCAATTGCTAGCATAATTCCTTTCTTTTTCTTTTTTGTTAAATGATTGGAGTGTTTCTTGAAGGCCACACCCTCTAAAAGTGGGGGTGAAGCAGATGAGAGAATGAGTAAGAGAACTAAAGAAAAAAACCTTTTGATTCTAACTGATAAAAAGAACAAAAAAAAAAAAAAAAAAATGCCAATGGGGCTAACATTTCAAAGTGAATTACCTGTAGAACTTGATATATCGCATACAGACTTCATAACAAATGGAAATTCAATCAGGCACTTACCTAAAAATAAAAAATAAAGAAAATAAAATAAATACAATTAAAAAAAAAAAAAAAATTTAGTCAACATGGCCAAACAAAATTGATCTAAAAGATAAATGGTCAAAAGTACTGAAATAAAAAATGAATTTTTTTACAAACTTGACTTGGATGTGGAACAACTTGTTCATAAATTGAAAAAATACCAAAAATATAAAATTTACTGAATTTTGTGTGTGTGTGTGTGTGTGTGTGTGTGTGTGTGTATATATATATATATATATATATATATATATGTGCGTGTGTATGTATATATATATATATAGATAGATATAGATGTGTGTGTGTGTGTGTGCGCAAATATACAGAAAAATAGGAAAGAACTGTTAGGTTAATAATCTGAAGTTCTTTCGTATCTTTGTTTTTATTTTTAAAAAAGTGATCAATACAACAGTAAATTCCATCACTACATAAGAGTTCCCATGTTTCAAAAACAGAAGCTAAAAACTTCAATTTCATTTATAGACTTTAAAGTACCTAGTTCTGTTTCATCCTCAAGTGAATTTTAGTATAACTAACTTTGAAATTTACAGAGCTTTATAAGCATATACATTCGTAATATTAATTTCTATGGATATGGAGAAAACTAAGCATTTTAATAATGTGTGGTAGGGTATTCATTTTCCTTGACAACTATTGTATCAACATATTAGTTACTTTAGAAAATAGGTTAAGTCAAGGTTGGGTCGGAGTGCCTTTTTTCAAATGAATGATGACATCCGTTCAATGCATATCGTCTGGTCTATTTCAACGACAAAGTTTTTTGGCACTTTTGTTACACCATTAAATGTGTATTTGTATACATGAAAATTTTTTTTCTAAAAGTGTTGTTTGTATATGAATACATTGTATTGAACTACAATTTGTTTTTTGTTGATGACTTCTTAAAGGTTTTTTTTAGCTTATGATTGGGTCAAGTTTTTAAACCTATTGCTTTAATTGAACTTGTTTATAGAATTTGAAATTTAAAAATTTTTTAAGCTAATTAGTTAAGGTGTTGGTGTCGGCAAAAAAACATTATCTCATGTCTGATTTAATAAATTTTCATTTTTTAGAAACTAATGTGTAGTTTTTCATGTACATGTAGACACACACATATATATATATATGTGTGCACACACACACATACATACATACATACACTGAAATTCACTCAATAAAAGGCTTGAGAAACACTCATTGCAAAGGGTTACTGTTAAGATGGTTATTAGGAAAGAGGTGGGATATATGAATAAAAGTTGGTGGTAAGGGAAGATTATGAGGATAAGGAAGAGAGATAATGTGTGACCCTTGACTTGAAAAGGGTTAATAAAATTGTAGTGTAGAGGCTTATTGTTAACTCTTTGGTTGTCCAGGTCATTTTCCTGTGTACTATTGAAATGTTCATGCTTGTTTTCAGCTTTATAAGTATTGCAAGGCAACTCAGTTTATTTGGCAAATAGACCATGCTGATATATAGTATTTCAAATAATAAATAACTTGTGCATCCCATGTGATGCACAGAAGATACAGATCATAAGTTATTTACACTACACATGTGATGCAAGGGTTATAATCATTTCAATAAAGTGAAAAAAATAGATGTTTTTCATTTAAGACCTTACATTATCAGTCAAGTGTCCTGTGGTCATATATTTTCTTAAGAGTCTTTAGTTTTACCACTCTTAAAATTATGGCCTGTGTGCACCACATATGATGTACGGGCGTGGAAACCACGTGTCCTGTGCATCACATGATGGACAGGACAGGCAAAGGGTTAAAATGGTGGTGATGAATGAGATGCATGATATGAATAAGAGGAGGTGTTAGGAAGTGAAGATTATGAGGATAAGGAGGATAGATAACACAGGATACTTGACTTGAAGAGGTTAAGATTGTAGTGTTCAGGAATGCATCTCTGCAGGAGCCTGTTCCACAAAAGGTCTGTGAAACTATTTTACATTCTACAAAGCAAAAGTTATAAAGACAAAAATCACTTTTCCTATTAGCGAGACTAGCCGTTTACTTATATGTAAGCATCTGACATAAATATATAAAATAATTTCTCTTCAAACAGTTTTTCAGAGGAATAGACTTCTCAACTTCATGGTTATAGCTCTTTCTATTACTAATGGTTTTTGTTTTATTAATTTGTTTTAACAGAATTTGCAGATTAAAGTCAGAAAATATTTTTAGAGTCTTAGAATCTCTTGATAAGGATTTACTAGTACAAGTCGTATTAATTAACCCATAGCTGGGATGGAGGAAAGACGAGTTAGATTCATACCTTTCCCAAGGATATTCTGTGTAAGTGAATACAACAAGCCTGACTGAAATTGGAATTCCACTTACGGATTCCCAATTCCAAACCATTATTCATTACACCACCTGCACATCCAAGCTTACAGCACCTGGTATTCCCAAGTGGTCACCCATCTAGGTACTGGCCAGGCTTGACTTTGCTTAACTTCAGTGATCATAAAAGAAATGTTTCAATATGATATGGTCATAAGCCTGGTACTGTTGGGGGCTTCCTTCTTAACTTTTTGTTTGAAGTCGTGTGGAATGTCAACATCATTAATTTCTCTGAGTTACATGTGCTATACATTTTAGTCCTTGCCGCTATTTAAAGTCCTCAAGTGATGTGGTTTCTGTTATTTGGTACAGTTCTTTGTTTGTGATTCTGTAGCAACAGTCCACAAGGTTCAAAGAAGGATTGATCTTTGCCAAGACACTCAGGCTTCATTATTTTCTTTTTGCCAGAGATTTTGAATGCACAGGCTGGTAGACACAATTCATTATTTAAAATAAATTAAATAATAAATTAAAAAAAAAAAAGAAAAGAAAAAAAAGGTGGTTACTTATGATTTTTTTTGACACATCTCAAGAGAATGAAGGAAAGAATGTAATTACTATATATCTCTGCATATAAGGCAATCTTTAGATAAGACAAAGTAAAAAAAAAAAATAGCTAATTTTCATAAATTTATCTTATCCCTGTAGTATAAGACAAATGCTTATTGATTATATAAAGATGTTATTGGAAACATTCTTACTTACTGTATCCTTAGAAATTCAAAGTAAACGAAATAACAAAACTGATTCTATATAGTGTTTTTCCTACACACGTCCCCTAAAAGGACAAACCATTGTTTTGTTTATGTTTCATCATGTGATCTCTTGTGAATACTGATTATTCTCCTATATCTAAACAGTTACAAACAGCCTGGTGTACTCATGTCCATTTACTTATACTTCATCAACAATCACAAATACTGCTAATAACAGTACAATAATAGTGCATACCCTTGCTATAAATTCAATCATAACTCCATGATTACATCTTTACACAAACATATATATATATATATATATGCACACACACCATATATTTCCATTTATAAGGTGACCTTTACATAAGACAAGGTAAAAAAGAAAAAGAGAAAAAAAAGAAAAAGAGAAAAAAAAGAAAAAGAGAAAAAAAAGAAAAAGAGAAAAAAAAGAAAAAGAGAAAAAAAAGAAAAAGAGAAAAAAAAGAAAAAGAGAAAAAAAAGAAAAAGAGAAAAAAAAGAAAAAGAGAAAAAAAAGAAAAAGAGAAAAAAAAGAAAAAGAGAAAAAAAAGAAAAAGAGAAAAAAAAGAAAAAGAGAAAAAAAAGAAAAAGAGAAAAAAAAGAAAGAGAAAAAAAAGAAAGAGAAAAAAAAGAAAGAGAAAAAAAAGAAAGAGAAAAAAAAGAAAGAGAAAAAAAAGAAAGAGAAAAAAAAGAAAGAGAAAAAAAAGAAAGAGAAAAAAAAGAAAGAGAAAAAAAAGAAAGAGAAAAAAAAGAAAGAGAAAAAAAAGAAAGAGAAAAAAAAGAAAGAGAAAAAAAAGAAAGAGAAAAAAAAGAAAGAGAAAAAAAAGAAAGAGAAAAAAAAGAGAAAAAAAGAAAGAGAAAAAAAAGAAAGAGAAAAAAAGAAAGAGAAAAAAAGAAAGAGAAAAAAAAGAAAGAGAAAAAAAAGAAAGAGAAAAAAAAGAAAGAGAAAAAAAAGAAAGAGAAAAAAAAGAAAAAGAGAAAAAAAAGAAAAAGAGAAAAAAGAGGAAAAGAGAAAAAAGAAAAGAGAAAAAAGAAAAGAAAAAAAGAAAAGAAAAAAAGAAAAGAGAAAAGAAAAAAAGAAAAGAGAAAAGAAAAAAAGAAAAGAGAAAAGAAAAAAAGAAAAGAGAAAAGAAAAGAGAAAAGAGAAAAGAAAAGAGAAAAGAGAAAAGAAAAGAGAAAAGAGAAAAGAAAAGAGAAAAGAGAAGAAAAGAAAAAAGAAGAAAAGAAAAAAGAAGAAAAGAAAAAAGAAGAAAAGAAAAAAGAAGAAAAGAAAAAAGAAGAAAAGAAAAAAGAAGAAAAGAAAAAAGAAGAAAAGAAAAAAGAAGAAAAGAAAAAAGAAGAAAAGAAAAAAGAAAAAAAGAAAAAAGAAAAAAAGAAGAAAAGAAAAAAAGAAGAAAAGAAAAAAAGAAGAAAAGAAGAAAAGAAAAAAGAAAAAAAGAAGAAAAGAAAAAAAGAAGAAAAGAAAAAAAGAAGAAAAGAAAAAAAGAAGAAAAGAAAAAAAGAAGAAAAGAAAAAAGAAGAAAAAAAAAAGAAGAAAAGAAAAAAGAAGAAAAGAAAAAAGAAGAAAAGAAAAAAGAAGAAAAAAGAAGAAAAGAAAAAAGAAAGAAAAAGAAGAAAAGAAAAAGAAGAAAAGAAAAAGAAGAAAAGAAAAGAAAAAAGAAGAAAGAAGAAAAGAAAAAAAAGAAAAGAAAAAGAAAGAAAAAAAGGAAAAAGAAGAAAAGAAAAAAGAAGAAAAGAAAAAAAGAAAAGAAAAAAAGAAAAGAAAAAAAGAAAAGAAAAAAAGAAAAGAAAAAAAGAAAAGAAAAAAAGAAAAGAAAAAAGAAAAGAAAAAAAGAAAAAAAGAAAAAAGAAGAAAAGAAAAAAAGAAGAAAAGAAAAAAAGAAGAAAAGAAAAAAAGAAAAGAAAAAAAGAAGAAAAGAAAAAAAGAAGAAAAGAAAAAAGAAGAAAAGAAAAAAAGAAGAAAAGAAAAAAGAAGAAAAGAAAAAAGAAGAAAAGAAAAAAAGAAGAAAAGAAAAAAAGAAGAAAAGAAAAAAAGAAGAAAAGAAAAAAAGAAGAAAAGAAAAAAAGAAGAAAAGAAAAAAGAAAAGAAAAGAAAAAAAGAAAAAAAAAAGAAAAAAGAAAAAAAAAAGAAAAGAAAAAAAAGAAGAAAAGAAAAAAAAGAAGAAAAGAAAAAAAAGAAGAAAAGAAAAAAAAGAAGAAAATAAAAACGAAATAGCAAATTTTCATGAATTTATCCTATACCTGTAGTATAAGATGACTGCTTATTGATTATATAAAGATGATGCTATCAGAAATGTTGTTACTTACTGTATCCTTAGAGATACAAAATAAAAAAAAATAACAAAACAGATTCTAAATTGTGTTTTTCCTACACACATCCCCTAAAAGGGAAACAATTGTTTTATTTATGTTTCCTCATGTGATCTCTTCCTATTATTTTCCTATATTTAAACAGTTACAAGCAGCCTGGTGTACTAATGGCCATTTACTTATACTTCAACAATCACAAAATACCACTAATAACAGTATAATAATGTATTTCTAACAAGAAATCAATATTACATTATCCTAAATGTTATTATTGCTGTAATTAAAACCACCATAATGATTATTGAAAGATTAATGAAAGATAAATGCTGCTGTGAACACAATCATAATTTCAATGATTACATCTTCTCAGCTGAGCTTGTATGGATACAAGTTGATTTCATTCATATAGAATTATTCTTCAAATAGACAATTTATTATGAAGTTATGCCAGTAATATATAAAGGTAGAAATGGTTTTATTACTTTTATTATCTGTTTATTTTATAATATGAATTTTTTATGTACATTATTGGTTATCATACTAAGGCCAAGGTTAACCTACCAACAAACATCACTGTGAATTTAAGGTTTCTTTTTTAGAATTGTAGTATAAAGACAACCCTCAATTTTTAAGGGTGATTTTTGGGATTTAAAGTTTATCTTATACGAGGAAATATGTGGTATATATGTATCAGTGTTATGGTTGTTTTGTATCCATATGTACTCGCTGCCCCTTGACCAGGTGAATGAAGGGAGGAATATTTGTTTTCAATTGTAGCAGCAGGTACAAAACAAAAAAAAATAAAAAAATAAAAAAAACATATAGAAAGTTAAATGTAGCATGTCTAAAGTTGCCAGCTAATCATGTAAATGTCGTATTTCATTTCTGGGTAGGTTATAATGACTGTATCATTGGAGAAGTGACAAAATTAATTTAGCTACTGATTTTGGTTGATTTTACATCTGGTTATATTCATATCTATATATCGGCATTGAAAAGGCCACTTACTTATCATTGGCTCTCAGCCTTGTATCCTAGTTTTCAAAGCTTTCCAATTGGTTGTTCAAACAATGGCTTTGTTTACTAGATGAGTTTCATTATCCAGTTAATTTTAAATATAGTATTTCAATATGCACATTTCTTAAATAATCAGCATTGTTGAGAGAAAAAAAAAAATTTTGCTGGATATTGAATTTTTCTTATTTTTACTATTTTATTTCCTGCATGTTTTTTTTTTTTTTTTGCTAAAGACATTACCTGTTCACGAAAGACATTACCTGTTCACAAATACATGTCGCTGTCCATTGATTAGTTTAATAAATGAAATTACCTTTGAATTTAAAATAACATCTTTTGCGACTTTTTTTGTTTCTACAATTGATAAATGTTTCATTTATCAAGTCAGTAGGAAAAATAATTTCATTAAGTAAATGTAAGTGCAGAAAGTGGAATCAGTTTGTTGAATTCAAACAAGTGTTCACTTTTGCACAGATGGCCTTTGAAAAGGTATGACACTATCTCTTCTCCTCCAGCTGTGGGTTAAATAGCAAGATAGACCTGAATCTCTAGCCTTGAAAAAACTTTGAATTCAAAACAGTGGAGAAGGCAATGAGAAACCACTCCACTCCTCCACCCACAAAGGAATTTGTGGGGAATCAGGATTGCCTACATCCTGATGGAATATAACATTTTAAAAAAATTAAAATAAAACAGGACTTATACTCAGTCATGTGTATCCACAAAAATAATGTTAGCGAATGCGTGCACAAATAAAAAAATGACAAGCTCCACATTTGCTTACAGAAACTTTAGCTGTTGGCCACTAGAGTAAAAAAAAAAAATATCACAAATGTATCAATGCATCCCAAAGGAGGCATGGCTTACAGTCAAATCATATTTAAACACCAGCTCTCGTACGATCACCAAATTTAAGCAACATCAGACCTGGTCAGTACCTAGATGGGTGATCATTTGGGGATAGCAGGTGCTGCAAACTTGGATGTGCAGGTGGTGTAATGGATAATGGCTCAGAATTGTTAATCAGAGAGCTGAGTTCCAATTTCCAATAGGTTTCAGTATATTCACTTGCATACAAATATATTTTAGAAGCCATCTCTTCTCTCTCTAAGTATGGATTAATTAGTAAGACTCATATTTTTAAATCATTATCCCCCCACAAAAAAAAAATTACTATATATATATATATATATATATATATATATATTATACATGCACACACTTGACAATGTACTACAATTATGCTTTTTATTTTTCTTCTGTTCATACAAATGTTTTCTTTTCTGGACACAAAGTATGTAAAAACTGTCCAAAAGTTCTGCATATCTGGCTATACTATACAAGGATGACTTTATTTTTCTCTAATATATGGGTTGTGTTATGTATGTAGCCAGAGTTATTGGAATGTTTTATTTTCCAAACTGAATCAGCATATTCATAGTTAATGTTACTGAGTGTTGGCTTTTTCTTTTTTATTATTAGGGCTTCTATTATTTTAAATCTTTTTTTACATGTGGATGAGTTTATTATGCTTGTATTTTCTACTAGTATATATCAGATGGAGTCTGGGAGGCTTTTGTGTGTTTAAATGAGTTCTAATGGAGCTATGGTTGGGTAGGTGTAATGTAAGTCATCTGGATAGGCATGTAGTAGTATGACCAATGTAATTAAGCTTAATCACAGTACCTTGTCAGTCTTTAATAAAACATGTATAAAAGAGGGATTTCTGCCTAAATACAATATATATATATATATATATATATATATATATATATATATAAAAATAAGAAGACATTTTTATGTTTATACATTCTTTTTATAGATACAAATATTTAAGTAAATGCTCTGTTTATAATAAACAACATTAACTGGCCTGAATATCCAAGAAATTTTCACAAAAATTATTCGTCCTCTGTGAAAATTTCTGACATTCGGGCCGGTAAATGTTGTTTAATACTGTTTATTATAAACAGAGAATTTACTTAAATATTTGTATCTATAAAAAGAATGTATAAACATAAAAATGTCTTAAAATAATTGTCAAACTTTGTCCATTTCATAATATATATAATTTAATTTAAAGAAAACCAGACAACTTTAAGGTTCCAGGGTTATAATTTATAAAACTCCCTGGGGAAATAAATTATAACATGCAACCTTAAAGCTATCTGGTTTTCTTTAAATTATTCACTGATTTAACATTAAGCTCTCTGGATTTTTTTTCTTGGGATTACCCATACAGATTACCAAGATTTTCATATATATATATATATATATATATATATATATATATATATAGCCAACAGACAACTTGACAGATAAGAAATCCTAACCAAGGAAACAAAATGAAACAAAGGCCATCTACCTCTGCAGTAAACTAAAGTGCTCAATGCCTAGACTACCCAGAAAGAGCAAAAAATGATTCAACACTTAAGAAAGGACAGCCTGCATTGTTACTCAATTTTCATATATATATATATATATATATATATATATATATATATAAAACGCAATAGGTAAATTGTCGCCATTTTATATTTTTAATTTTGTGCAAGCATGTTGCTTTTGATTTTTCACTGCACAGGATAGTAGGGTCAGCTGGGCACTGTATGTGAGAAAAAGAGCACAATTCACTCCGCCAGAATTTTGAAAATGGCATGCTGCACTGCTTGACATTCATGCTGGAAGCTCTAATACGAACATTAGAGTGTGTTTGGGTGTTAATCTGAGGAAAAGTGCAGAGTATTTGGAAAGAGTCAGATGAGCCTAATGGTGATTATAAAGTAATCAATAGTGATGATGACATTCAGGGACTCAGATTCAACATTGAGGCCTAAATCAAGTGCCTTGAGGAGCGTAGTGTTGCCCTGGGTCAAGAGGGTGACTACTGCAAGCAGGAAAACCGAGTCATAGCTGTCAGACAATTTCTGCAACCACATCACCCCTTACATTTGGAGGCCGTGGTTAAAGCTAATGCCAGCTCTATTGGATAACTTTACTCTTTAGTATTTCAAGACATTTTTGCGTAATTTTGGTAAATATATGTTAAAATGAGGTGTCAAAATTACTTTCATTGTCGTATAATTTAGACAAAAATTTATCCATCGCACCCTGTATTATGATGAAAAAATATAGTTTTAAGGTCGGCTATATTTATGGGTTAAAGTGCTTAATATCAGGGATAGAGTATGTAAAAATAAAAGTGAAGATTGAAGTCAACACAGTTGCAACAATGTTTCATTGACTGAAGATTGAATTCAGGCATCAAACTGTCACCACTCAGTGTTGATCTCAGTGTTCATTTTTGATATTGTGTGTGCACAGCATTTTTCACACAGAGCACAGATACTACATTCTAATCCTAGTCAGAATTACGAGAGAGCAAGACTTTTGCTCTGAGGCAGAGCACACAGACAAGGCCTTTGTAATTTAAAAAATGTGAAGTTGTACATTGCTTGCAGAAAATTAGCTGCAGACAGAGTAAATTTTTTGATTAAATTACTTTGTGAAAAAAAAACCTATTAATGCATCCCAAAGGAGATATGGCTTAATCAAAGAAAAAAAAAAAAAAAAAAAAAAATTATATATATACATACACAAAAAAAAAAAAAAAAAAAAAAGAAAAAGAAAAAAGAAGAACCGATCTCTTAAACATTACCATATTACTTTCAAAGGTTTGGTTTGGTTTGGTTTGTTTTACAGCATATCATCAACCTTAATGGGTTATTTAATGCCAACAAGACTTTTTTTTCTGATATTTTTTTTTTCAAAAATGTCGGTGTTTTGACCTTTTGGTGGGGGGGGGGTAACTATTTACCCCATAGCTGGAACCATGACATGTGCTACCACCTCGGGTCAGGATGGACCTGGGAACACCAGCAATTAAGTGGTGGTTCCATGCTCCTAAAAACCTCCTAGTCAAAAGTCCTTGCTGTCGGATGTAGTTTATCGTCTTACCAAGGACGGTACTTTCAAAGGGACTTTTACTAAATACTACATTGTATATTCGATATTTTTCTTGTGCTTGTAGTAGTAAGCTAAGTATAATGTGTAAAACAATACATATCACTGACTTATCTTAGCACTTCATTAACATTAACACCAGCATTATTAAGGACAGATCAATCAGCTAACTTTGTTTCTGGAACTGGATATTTGGATAAGCAAAACAAAAGATCAAAACCCTGTACCAAAGTGAAGAACAATCCTACACCCACTCACTGCATTCAATAAAAATATAAACCAAAGAAAACAGGGCTTCAAAGTCAATTCTCTTATCTTTCAGCAGAAAAATGGTCCAATATCTTCTAATCAAGACTACTGCCTAGTACAAAGAAGGCGTGGTCTCATTTTCTCTTTCCAAACATACTGTGAGCTACAAAAAAGAAACAGTTTGTATTCATAAGAAAAAAAAAAAAAAAGCAATATAAACCTTTGCAAGCAATGTTCGATCAACATTCATTTCAAATGTAAAAACATTCTGCACCAAACTCTGCATGCTATTGATTTGCATATTACTTTCATTAACGACATTGATTAAGTTTAATACTTTGCTGAAAAGGAAAATATATAATGAATGAATATAAATTAAATCTAAAAACCTTCAAAAGTAAGGATAAGAAAGGAAAGGAAAAAAATTGAAAGAAATCAAAAATGTAAACATATGTGAAGGAATAGGGGAAGGCATCAGGTGTGTGTGTGTGTGTGTATATATATATACAAACCTCTCATCAATGGACTAATAGGAGGAAGTGGTGGTCCGTTAAAGCTGATTGTTCATAGATGGGAAGGGATTATTTTTGAGTTATAAAACCACTATAGTAGCTACCAGTAGTTATGATCATAATGGAAATACTATATACATGTATATATGGCATATATATATATATATATATATATATTGATATAGATAAATTCAACAAAATAATGAATATAATAGATTTCTCACAGCTACTTTCTCACACACACTCCAATATATCAATACTTTCTATCTTTGTTTACAATTGAAAGACCAATCATTGCCACCAAGTGGTCACTTTGAGAACTAATATGATTTGTTATGCTTAGCCTGCAAATTTTGAAATACATTGCTGACAATTTAGAAGTTTGTTTTTTTTTTTTTTTTCTCCTGCAGACATTTTTTAAATTTTGTTGCCTGCAGATTTTGTCTACTGCATCCAAAGTCCATTCATTGAGGGTTGGGGTGGGTCCATAAATGAGAGGCTTATATTTTGAACAATAAAAATTATTAAAAAATTAAAAATTATATATATATATATATATATATATGGTCGGATCAAAAAGGATCAGGATTGTTACTAAGGTAATGGAGCTAAAGTATGCAGAATGAAGCCGCTTGGCACACATTGACCTTGAACTCAGTTGCGCAAACATAGTAAGTTATAATGTTCTCACTCACATCTTGTTTATAGCAGTGCTTGGAAGGAAAGTGTGTAGAGTGTGGTCATCTCATCACACCAGAGATTACATCAGTGATCATGGCTTATGCAGCAGGTTTTGCCAAGCACATCATTCCCCAGGCCTGATAACCACCATATTGTCCAGATCTAGCCCTTTGCAACATTTTATTTTTCAAAAATCAAATCCCACTTGCAAGTCACAAGATTCCAAGACATTAAGGAAATCCAAGAGAATGTGATGAGGTAGCTGATTGCTATCCCAAAAATGGAGTTCGAGTAATGTTTCCAGAAATGAAAACTTGCTGGAAAAAAAATCTGTGGCTTCAGACTCTTTTGAAATGACAAAGTTTTAGAGAAAATGGAAACAAAAAAAAGACAATTATACTTATCAGAAAGCAATCTCTAGGGTGCATAATAAGGAAAGAAGGCTTGGAAAATTTAATACTCACAGGGTAGACTGAAGGCAAGGATGGAGTGTTAACAAAACAACAAAATTTATTAACCACGTGTTAATTACATAGAGTGCTTTGTTACCTCCAAAATATTTTTTAAGTACACATAATTCTTAGATGGTAACTTGTTTGTCATATTCATGATGTTTTGGACATTGTACACTCTGGCCTTCTTCAGTATCTGTCTGTATTTCTGAGATGAGGTATTATGTACACTATTTACATTATCTACATTGTTCAGACTGTTGTCCTCATCTTTGTCATATTCACAAAGTTTTGGCCATTGTAAAATGAATTGTTACAAAACACTTAAATTTTCATTATAGATAGTTTGAAAGTTTTAACAAATTTAATAAACTTTTCCAGCGAATTTACTTTTTTTGATTTAAGACTTCCACTACTCCCCAGACTCAGTGAGAGGGTGTGTAGCATGTGGTGTGGCACAGTTGTAGCTCACTTGTCAGATACCAGGTGACTAATGCTGGATTAAGAGCTAAAAAAGAAATTGTGGAGAGCCGGGGTCGCTAACATCCTGAAGGGACATGGCAAATAGAGCATTTGGTTACTTCACAATAACAAACAAACGCAGATTTTGACAACAAGAGAACATGTCCTACTTCTATTTTTAAAATTTGCTTACTGGACTTGTTTTTATTTAATAAAAACCTGTTTTAATGGTTTGCATTGACATTCACATCTGGTTGAGTAGGAAGACGTTCTGCAGAACAGCATTTAAAGTTTAGTTTAACATTAAAAAAAATGTACGCTTTATTATGTAGACACTGACATTGGGAAAAGGATATATATATATATATATATATATATATATATATATATATATATGTGATAGGAGACACGGTGGAATAATGGATATCGGCTTGGATTGAGGAATCGGAGAGCAGAGTTCGAATTCCAGTCGAATCCATTACATTTACTTATGTGCTAATACCCTTGGGAAAGGTATGAATCCTCTTCTCCCTCCAGCTATGGGTAAAATAGCAGGACAGACTGGGTTCTATAGCCTTGGATGGCAACTGGTCTCGGAGAAGGACAACTCTGAATTCAAAACCTGCAGAGGGTCGTTTGGGAACCTTGTGGCATTTGGTGCACCAGGTCTCTGTATTCGTCCCTCCAAAAAGTGTGGATGGTCCTGCACGAGGCCTTCACCACTATAATCAAATCTCATGTGCCGGTGTCGGGCTCCTGTTAACTGATCTGCTTGACCCTCATACGTCGAATCTCGATGGGAGAGTCGATCATATATATATATAATGTAGATATTGACATTGGGAAAAGATTGTTAAAGTTAAATCTTGTTTTTTAAATTTTACCTCAGACTGATAAGTTTTTCTGGTAACTGATTATTATTATTTATATATATATATATATATATATATATATATATATATATATATATATATATATATACACACACACACACACTATTATTATTACAAGAGATTATAATAAAAATAATATTTTGCTCTACTTTGTATTGAGCACTTTTCTAAAAGTAAATGTTATGAACAGTGGCTTTTTACATCATCTGTACTTTCTCTTATATATATATATATATATATATATATATATATATATATATATATACACACACACACACACACACACCTCCCCCTGACTCAGACTTTCATGCACATTGCAATCAAGTATAGACTGGCTGTTATGCAAATTTTATATGTATTATTTATATATCATATACATACAGTATTTATTGGAAAGTGCTCAAGATCAGTGATAGAGTCAACACATTTAATTGGATTGATGTGAGCCTGGAATCGTCAGACAAACCCTGATGATTGCAAGTGCGTGAAAAACCAGGGTCACAAACTCAAATCAATCCAATTATATATATATATATATATATATATATTTCTGAGATGAGTTAGTGTAATTATTTACACTATTTGGTTGTGAGTTCAATACTAGGACAAGGAATTTGTTAAAAATTAGCAGACACAATGTCTGTAATTCATTCAATCAGACATGCCTAAAAAGAATATATAATTTCTTATTAATGTAAATGTTATTTTTAGTAGTGCACATGTTTGAGCTGCTATGCTTGGTTTTTATTTTGATTAATTAATTAATTAAAAAACAGGCCTAAATTGAAAAGTCCTAAAATAAATTGTGCCTCCACTGTAAAATCAAACCTGCATCCCTTTTTTGCAACCCCTCCCCTACTCCCCACTGAGGAAAATCACTTTTTGAGTGAAAGTGTGCCTCTACCTCGGCTACAGAGACCAGGCTGACAAGGCAAAGTTTGAATAAAGCTATTAACAGAGGCACATTTCTCATTGGGAAATCCAGTGAATCAATATCTGCACACTTCTGTTTTGTATCATTTTTTTTTTTTTTTTTTTTTTTTTTTTAGCCAATATTATTAGCAGTAATAATTTATCTTTAGCAGGAATTCTTAATTTAGTAGTGAGTTTAGGTTGGTGATTATTGATTTCACTCTTTAGTAAGATAACTGGAAAAAAAAAAAACAAAAAAAAAAAAAAACAGAGACAGCAAGTAGCCAGATATTGAACTCATAACTCTTTGGGTCAAATCACTGGATCCAGCCCAATGCTTTTATCCACTGGGTCATGTGATCTTGAGGACTAATCACATGAGAGTACAACGTCCAAAACGTGAATATAGCAACAAAGATGAAGACAATAGCCTGAACAATCTAAATAGGGTAAATAATTACCGCACATCATCTCGGAAATATAGACAGATATATTTTGTCAGTATTAGAAAAAAATTAAAAAAGTAAAATAAATTAATAAATAAAATAAAATCACATCTTTTTTTTTGTATGGCCTCATTCCCAATAGCCATTACACATGACGTCTCACTAGACCATTTAAAATGTCTACCTTCACAAAGAATGCCAGGATGCAGACAAAGGAATTCTAACTAGAGACACCACATCCATTTGTGATAATGAGTGCAAAAGTTGAAAGTACTTGAACAAAAAATAAAGTATAATTTTTGAACAGTTCATCCACAACTTTACACAACAGCTTATCCAAAAATGGGAAAAATATAAAAGATAGACCCTATCACTTCTTTTTAATCAAACGTCTTTGTGTGTGAAAATATATAGAAAATAGGAAAGAACATGTTAGGTAAATATGTAGCAGAGGAATCATTTTTAAATAAATAATTATTATATATATATATTTATGTGTATGTAATTAGGTCAACACACAGCTGCAAGAGTCAGGTCATGTCAGTTATGTTTAAGCATGAAACAGACTCTGACCATTGGGTGTTGAGTTCAATGTCCACTTTTATAATTACATACACTACCCCCGATATTATGCACTTTAATCCATAAATATGGCAGACCTTAAAACCATATTTTTATCAAATGAAAAGAACAAATAACCATGATATTCTACATTGACGCACATGCATGAACACACATATGCACTATGGGGGGGGTGATCAAGAAGTAGAAGCAGTAAATTGCAGATACCTCCTGATGAGTGGATGGAGTGATTCCCAAAGAGTCCCTCTACAAAACTCTGGATGCTGAAGGTAACCTTAATGAGCTAAGTGACAAACCTTTTACTTTTATTAATTCTCTCTCTCTCTCTTTTTATATATATATATATATATATATATATATATATTACGAAATGGACAGAGTCCGACAATTTATTTATTAAAGACATTTTTTTTATGTTTAACGTTCTTTTTATAGATACAAGTATTTAAGTAAATGCTCTGTTTATAATAAACAGTATTAAATAACATTTACCGGCCTGAATGTCTGAGAAATTTTCATAGAAAATATCCGTCCTTGGACAGGATTCGAACCTGCATCCTATATATAAATTCGACCTTGTCTACTGAACGAACCTTGGTGGCCGATCGGTTAGGCACGTCAGCGTAAATGACGGTTCCGTATAGGATGCAGGTTCGAATCCTGTCCAAGGACGAATATTTTCTATGAAAATTTCTCGGACATTCAGGCCGTTAAATGTTATTTAATACTGTTTATTATAAACAGAGCATTTACTTAAATACTTGTATCTATAAAAAGAACGTTAAACATAAAAAAAAATAAAAAAAAAAAAGTGTCTTTAATAAATATATATATATATATATATATATATATATATATATACACACATACACAAAAAAAAAAAAATGCAACCATGTTATATTAATAAAATTAAAAATGTTTTAGCTCAGGCAATTACACCTTAGTTCTATCAACACATCTCATCACTTTTTATTTAATTCTGCCACTGAGTGGCTCCATGACGTTTCTGAAATTTTCCAAAGAAAATGTTAAAGGGAAGGTATTTCAGGCATTAATAAGATTAATAAGGGGAATACAGTGAAGTAACTGGTGGGAATCCCCAAAGAGGAATTTGAAAGACGTTTTGAAAATTAGAAGGGAGGTTAAGATAACAGTTTGACGTCCCAAGAGAAATATTTTTAAGGGAGTAAAATCCCGTTGGCTGGTTTTTAACATTTATGCTAAATGGATCATTTACAGACAAGCCATTTATATATTTATTTCAATCAGTTTTTTTTTTTTTTTTTTTTAAAACCTTTCTTGATTGGGGCAAAGGGAACTTTCTTTACAGGTACTACTTTATGTATGTGCTCTCTCTCTCTCTCTCTATATATATATATATATATATATATATATATATATATATACACACACAAAAAAAAAATAAGAAATGCGAAAAAAAGGGACCTTCCCAATTCTTGTTTAAAAAATATTAGCCCCCTTTTATCCCAATTCTTATTTAAGTCTATCCAACAAGATTTTGTACAGAATCTTTAACAATTTCATTTTATATATATATATATATATATATATATATATATATATATTTGAATACTAAAACAAAAACATGTTCAAAATTATTACACAATTAAATTATGTTTCAACACTACAAATATGTATCCTCAGGTGATGTTTCTACAGTGAAATTATACTCCATTTGTTCTCATTGTACCTATATATATATATATATGTTTGGTGGTACAAAATTTTATCACTGCCATGAATAGACGAAAATTAGTTTTATTATTACCACACAGGATAATAAAAAGTAAAAATGAAAAACAGGGTTGCTAACCGGTATCGTACCTCACTCAACAGAGATAAATCGAGGTAAATAGAGTAAATTATATAATAAAAAAAGAAAGAACAATGGACAAAGTGTATTGGGGGGAGAAAAAAAATATTTAAATGATAATTAGTTGGAGGCCTAATATAAAGTCCTTCTGTTTACAAAGAGACGGCTTTAATGATAGAATATAAATGGCCTCCAACACTTTGAGGTGGTAATTTGAGTGGGACTTGCTTTGGATGGTAAATGAGTCCACACTAAAACTAACAGCACAATGTGTGCGTGTTTGTATATAAACTAATTATAAATATATATATATATTTTTCTCTTCACCTTTTGGTACAATTGTGTAATATTATATATATATATATATATAAACGTTTGTGCTGGCAAAAAAAAAAAAAAAAGTGTATGCAAAGTTTTCCCTTGATCATTTTAACTACCTTCACTCCCTGGCAGTGTTTGTTTTAAAAAGTGATGATTATAATTTTAATAAAACCTAAGTAGATGATGAAAGTAAATTTCTACATTTTTTTGGGGGGAGGGGGGGCTCTTGGGAATTACGCAACAAGAATATTAAACACTATTTATTACATTATTTCTTTACAAGATTAACTTTCTATTTACAACATTCTAAAAACTAATGCAATGCAGTACTTATCATTTACTAATTCATAAAGAAAGAAATGTGAAAACAATTTTTTTCTTCATAAATTTTAAAACCTTTAGCAAATTATGAAAATATGTGAACCAACTCTAAGGAAATTTAACCATTTTATCAAGTTCAAAATGATTGGCAATTATTTGATGTTTTGCTAACCATTCCAATGTTGTATATTCTCAAGAATAAAAAAAAAACAATCAATTCACTTTAATATGTTTAGGTTTTATTACAATTCTAATCATTGCTTTTTAAAACCATAGACAGTCAAGGAATGAAGGTAGATAAAATAATATTGGTGTCAAGGGAAAAAAAAAAAATCCTTTCGACAGTTTTTTTCTTTTTGTAGCCTGAAGGTTAAAGTTTGCCAGAAATTCAATCATATTAAACAAAGTATTAACAAAATTCATGTAAAAAAAGCAATATTTTAAATAAAAATGATTTCTTAAAGAATGGCATAAGAAAATATTTTAAAAAATACAAGCAAGAATTTGGCAGGAATTTATGCAGTGATGCTTATTCAAAATAGGAAAATATTAAAACTATGAACAACATTTCAAAGATGTTAACGTGTTACTCATCGTACAGTCAGTTATAAAGCAAGAGAATGTGTGTGTGTGTGTGTGTGTGTGTGTGTGTGTGTGTGTGTGTGTGTGTAATGAATCATTATTTTAAATATTGTATATACTCAGGAGCGAAAAGGATGAGCCTGAAATGTGATTTGTAAAATCAAGCAGGTGCAGAGGTTTAAATATCTGGGAAGTATTTTGACAGATGACCGTAAGTACGACACCAAGATCCCTAGATAAATTTAAATGGCCAAGGATGCATTCCAAAAGCTGGGTAAAGTATTACTAGACAGGAGGATTTCTTTGCTAACAAAGAAAAGAGTACTGAACTGTTATGTGACATCTATCCTCCTTTACTGCAACAAATGTTGGACAGTCTCCTCAAAGATAAAGAAGAAACTTGAGGCGATGGAGATGTGGTTCTACAGAAGGATGCTGAGAATGTCATGGACCGAGCATGTGAGCAACGATGAGGTCTGAGGTTGCAAACAAGGAGGCTTATACTTAACATCAGAAAGAGGCAGCTGAAGTTTCTGGGGCACATAATGAGGAAGGAAGGCCTGGAGAATCTGATACTCACAGGTCAAATAGAGGGAAAGAGCAACAAGGGAAAACAACGTGGTGACATACCTGGCGGATTTAAGCAAGTGGATGACAGAACATGGTTTTGGGGAGGTGGCAGAGGGACGGAACTTGTCGAGAGCTCCAAGGAACAGAAGGAAGTGGAGAGCCATGATCACCTATGTCCTGAAAGGACACAGCACATAAAAAGAAAAAGATATACTTGAGTGTTCTGTTACCACAGTACAGAAACTGTATTGTCTTACTTCCTCCTTCCCCCCCCCCCTTTGTAGCTTAAGTACCTTTTAGATTGGTCACCATTTTGACCACTTTGGTCAGTCCTTAGTATATCACTGGAACCCCTCACAATAAAAACATGACTCCAAGTATGTACTTGGTAGTTTTATCATCCTCCTAATCTCACCCCCAATGTTATCCATCACTGGTTTACTCTTTTGGCTTTTAATTAACCTGCCGATGAACGTGATTGTCTTCAGAGTCTCACTTGCCTTGAGGTCTTTATCTGGCTGTCTTCAAGATTACACACACGTACGACACAGATGCGTTCTCTTGGGGGACAGAACATCAAGTATAGTGCGAGTTTTATGATTCCCAACCCAGAACAGCCCTAGAAATTAATTTTCAATCAGCTTTTATTTCATAGTTACAGAATTTTCCTATCTTGTCAAAATTACCGAATTATCCAGGCACCACACCCTATATGTGTGTCCGTATATATTCTGTTACCACAGTGCAGAAACTATATCACTTTACTTCCCTTTGTCCCTTTTATCATTTAGATACCTTTTATATTGGTCACCATTTTGAACACTTCTGTTTAGCCCTTAGTATATCACTGGAACCCCTCACAATAAAAGCATGACAAATACATGGTTGGTAGTTTTATCACCCTCCTAATCTCACCCCCCAATATTAACCATCACTGATTTACTCTTTTGGTTTTTAATAAACCAACCGACAAACATTACTTTGTCTTCAGTCTCAATTGCCTTAAGGTGTTTATCTGACTGACATTACACGCATGTATGACACAGATGCATTCTCTCAGGGGACAGAACATCAAGTATAGTGCGAGTTTTTACAATCAGGTTTTAAGAAAAAATAGGGGCTTACATGTAATTCTTTTGAAGAGGTTAAAAATCATGCATTTTTGGTGACTGGTTGCATTATACACAAGTAAAATTTTTCCAGAAGAGTTAAAATTTATGCAAAAAAAATTCAGGGATTGTTCTATTAGGTTGGTGCAAAAATAATGTTGTTTTCTCACATAGTAACATATGTGAGAAAACGACATTATTTTTGCACCAACCTAATATATGTGAAGTTAGCTTATACACGAGTATATATGGCTGTCAATGTGTGTCCATTTTGCATTAACAATTGTAGAAATTCTTTGAATGCAAGAAATAACAATACATGATAAAAAAAAAAAAAAAAAAAAAAAAATTTTAAATGACTTTTGCCCAGATGGGATATTATGTGCTAAACTCCTTGGCAAGGCACCAACATTTTACTTACTGCATGCTTCTACGATTATATTGTTCAAAATAAAACATTTTGTGACAATTGACCAATAATTAACATAGTTATTAAGAATTTTAAATTGGAAGTTTTTTTTTCCACCCACCCTATATATATATATATATATATATATATATAATAAAAACATTTTGAAATCACTACACAAAAGCTTTCATGTTTCAATACTATGATTGTACTTCTTTAGGCAATGGTAAGTAACTGATGATTAAATGATTTTTTTTTTTTTTTAATCACCAGTTGCTTACCATCGCCTGAAGAAGTACAATCAAAGTATTGAAACATGAAAGCTTTTGTGTAATGATTACATGTTTTTATTATAATCTCTTATAATCAAATAATAATATATTGTTCAACTTTGTATTGAGCACTTTTTTAAAAGTAAATGCTACAAACAGTGAAATTTTACTCCATCTGTTCTTTCTCTCATATATATATATATATATATATAAATGCATGCTTCATTAAATAATATCGACAAGTTTTGTCTATTTATTTTAAGTTCCTTTCATATTGTCTGATAAGCTTCAGAGTTTGTCATTGCTTTGAAATTTTTCATGCAACAAAAACTGACTATCATTATTGTTTCGTCCATGTGTTGTTTGATATATTGAAAAGTAATTGTCATCTTTGATAATGGCTTATGTAAGCCGAAAGCTTAGATAGGATTTAAACATGTATCAATATTGTGATTTCCTTTTGTCTTTAAATGATAATGTGATTAAGCTTATCAGACAATATGAAAGGAACTTATTTAAAATAAATAGACAATACTTGTCTATATTATTTAATGAAATATGTATTAATGAAAAATTGCTGCCTAAATATACACAATTTATTTATATATATATATATATATATATATATAGATATATATATATATATATATATAGTAGTGAATATACATAATATCCAACATTCATAGAACAACTTAGAGTGTCATGCAGTTGCTGCAATCTTCAGGTGCAAATACAAGGTATATTCCCTAATATATACTTATAGCTCTGTCTCATAACTTTGAGCACTGTATTTATAACACCTGTGGAAGAAATATATTTATTTATGCGTACATAAAATGTTTCATGCATGTACATGTGTTTTTATCATAAACACAAATATATATATATATATATATATATATATATATATATGACTGGTTTTCTGAACACACCCATCAGCTAGGGTGACTAATCAATCCCTGTAGCAGATATCTGCTCAGACAGATTTGTTTTTGCTCAACATCCATAGAGCCCATTTGTAGGTTTGTACTGCAAATATGCTGAGCAGACATTACTGTTTCTGGTAGTGAGCACATAATCTGGCATGATCAGCAGTTTGAACAGTGTCAGGACACTAAAACCCTCTGTCACGATGGCTTGTGAGTTTGTGTTAGCACAGACACCAACTAAACAGTTTTAGCTGATTTCACTGATGAACTTTGGGACAACTGGAGGGATGATTTTCAAACTTTTTCCATGTGTGTTGTATACAGGGTTTCTCCCACTATACCGATAGAATCAAAAAGTCACCTTCTTGACCAATCAACCATGATGAGATTTGAACTCGGATCTCCTGGTTAGAAAACTATTAGTCTAACCATACACTCATATACTGGTACTTGAATGAAACAATAACATATCAACTTATTGTTCTTTCAATCAACTTTGTTCTTTATTTTTTTTTTAAGACATTTTTTATGTTTATACATTCTTTTTTATAGATACAAATATTTAAGTAAATGCTCTGTTTTATAATAAACAGTATTAACAACATTTACCAGCCTGAATGTCCGAGAAATTATCATAGAAAATATGCATCTTCCGACAGAAATCGAACCTATATCCTATACAGAATTGTCATATAGCCTGATGTGCCTTAATTAATTTTAATATCTTCTCATGTGGCTAAAAGATCTACAAAAATCTTTCATCAGTAAATTTAAATGAAGACTCAAGTCACTGCACAAACCAGAGTTATGTCACCTCAAAACAGATTATATCTTCATCACCATAAGTGACAGATAAAACCAGTTATATCCCCTTGTTTTTTTATTCTTTTATTTCAAATTTAAGCAACAGCATATGGTAATTGGATAAACATTTACAAACTTTTGAAAAGCTACACAGTTGAACTAGCTAAGTAAAATGATTTTCTCTGAAAACCCACATGTAAGTAAAACAATTTTTATGATTCTCTGTAAACCCACATGTAAGTAAAACAATTTTTATGATTCTCTGTAAACCCACATGTAAGTAAAACAATTTTTATGATTCTCTGAAAACCCACATGTAAGTAAAACAATTTTTATGATTCTCTGAAAACCCACATGTATTATAAACATTACATATAAATATATAAAAACATCAGGTGCTTTTCCAAATCTTATTTTCTCTATACAGCAAGTTTTGTACAGACCTTTCTAACAATTTCATTGATAGATTGACTAGGTCTTCATAGGTGTAGCTGTAATCATGATATTTAGCCAATTACAAGTTGGTTAAACAGAATTTTCCTTCTAGATGGATTGACACCCAGTCTGTCTAGCTATTTTCCCATAACTGAGGAGGGTAAGAGATGGATTCATATTTCCCAACAGTATTTGCATGTAAGTGAATTCAAGAAACTCAGCTTATGTCCATATCATGTTGAAAAATTGCTTCCTGTTTGATCACTGGGGTTAAGCAATGTCAAGCCTGGTCAGTACTAAGATGAGTGACCACTTGGTAACAATAGGTGCTGTAAGCTTGGATTTGCAGGTGGTGTAATGGATAATGTCTGAATTTTTAAATTGGAGTGCCAAGTTCCAGTTGGGTTTGTTATAGTCACTTAGATGCAAATATCTTTGGGAAAGGCATGAATCCACCTCTTCTCCTCACTAGCTATGGGTTAAATAGTAAAACTGATTACTAAACCATTATTATCTTCAGAAATAAGATTGTGTACAAAATATTTAGATTTCAGCATTAAATAACCCATAAGGGTTGATATGCTGATAAACATGCATCCAGCCAATGAACTCAACTGGAATTAAAACATATATAAAGAATAGAGAAGAACTAATTATATTAAAACCTTAGAGATATGCTAAATCAGAATGTATATGGTTTGAAAGGTCTAAATATTGGAGTTTAAGCCAGATACACTTCCACTCAAATGAATAATCTTTATGAGGGAACAGATTTGAAACAAAAATGGACAGATATAGTATAGCCAGATAAAACTAAATAAATTAGAAAATATACAATAGTTCCATAACATGTGTCATATTTGCGTACACATTTACTACAATGTATCACAATGTATGTACAGGTATCATCATAGCCATGTTTTAGGGGGGGGGTGTCAAGACAGGACCTGGACTAATCTTGCACAAATCAAGGTGGGCCCTGGCTGACAAAGGATCTCAGTTTATGTCTCCACATATGCACCTTTCACTAGCATCAACTAGTTCTAATTTTTCCCTGCCCTTCTGAAAAACATCCTCACTAGTCATTTTGGGCTGTACTCTTCCTCTGCTACCCTCAACTGTCACCTAACAGAGACTTGTTTGATAGGCCCCTTGCAGCACTTAATGTGGCCAGCCCAGTGTAGTCCATAGCTGAACAGCATTGTCTCAGTGTCATCAAAGCCTAGCTATTCAAGTAGCAAGTCTGACCTGACTCGACCTTGTCCTCAGTGGATACCTGTCCTGACCCTATCACCCTTGACACTTCCCCTTTTATCGACACCTCAGGCATTGGGCAATAATAATAAGGGACCAATTCCTGAGTGTAGTTAATAGGATTCTCACTGGTGCCCCACTATTAAAACCTTGTGCCAGACTTAGATAACCTAACTTATCAAAGTACTTTTCACTTTTATGGTTAACGAGTTCATCTCTCTGGTGAATTTGCTTGTGTAGTGATATCTGTAAAGTCTCTACCCAGTTTGTTTCAAATGACCTTATGCCAGCCTAAGCTAATCAAAGGTGCCTAACAATAATGGTTAGCAGACAGGTCATACAGATTATTCATGAGTAGTGAGTTTAATCTTCACTAGGCACCCCATTAGCATAACCTTGAGTCAGGCAAAAATTAAACAGAAATCATAATTATAAATTTAGTTGAAACAAAAACAGAAAATAAGGGAAAAAAAAAGAAACAAAAAAAAAAAGGCCTGTTAGAAGAGCCACTTTGAGTTCCTCAAACAGTTAGATCGTCCTGACCAGAAGCTTAAATAAACCCTCCCTCATTCCAAATTAAAGGTTCTCATGCAATAGCAGCCACGCCCAATCTGTGTAATTCCCGCCAACCACAGAACACATCAAATAACAAATTAAGTTGGAGTGTTCAAAGAAAGGATTGTTGTACTGCTATGTAATATGAATCTGCCTATATGGCAATTAATACTGGACAATTTTCTCACAGATGAAGAGGAGACTTGAGGCAACAGAGGTGTGGTTCTACAGAAGAATTCTGAGAATACCATGGACAGAGCATATGAAAGTTTTAAGAAAAATGAAATGGAAAAGGACACTTTCAATCAGAAAGAGAGAGTCAAAATTCCTGGAATACATAAAGAGGGCTTGGAGAATTTTACACTCACAAGACATCTTGAAGTCAACAAGGATGGAGAGAAAGTGTAAGTAACCTAACAAGCTTTTGTAAATCAATGACATTACAGTGACTAGGAGGGATAGTAAGGAGACAAACAATAGCTAAAAAGTATAGGAAATTGTGGAGGGCCATAATCAGCCATAACCTGAAGTGACATAGTATGTAAAAGATAAAAAGCATTCAAAATTACAAGCAAGAATGAAATATTTCATTTGCAAGACATGTTTTCTTACCAAGCCAATAATAATCTATAATAAACACTTTTGTAGATTATGGAGTTTTATTTAGTCTTTTTGGTCATGATGTGGTTGTAGGTAGCACAAAAGGAATTTGTTTTTGTCTCCACATTTGGAAATATGTTCTGATCTTTTTAGTAGTTTTGTTATATACAGGAAGTTGCAAAAGCATACAAGCAAATATTATAATAATGGTCCTAGAAATCATTTAATTCATTAAAATAATTTGCAATATTTTTATTTTCAGAATTTTTTTATAATACATTTATTATAATTTTTATTTTTTAATAAATAATAATGTTACTAAATGTTTTGCAGATAGAGAGTAGTGTGTGAATTATGTGGGCATAAACGATTTGAGGGATTAATGTTTATTACTGACATGTTCGTATAATCCAGTGGTCACAAAATATTTTTCACAGAGTACCAGATAAGTGAGTGAAGGATGAGTGAGGACCACATAACCATTTTGTTAAATACAATAAACTGAATACACAAAAATTAAGACAATTGTTTTATTTCAGTGATTTTCCTAAAACATATAACTGTCGAGTATGTTTGGTTTGGTTTGTTTTTGCGGCATATCAACTTCAGTGGGTTATTTAATGCTGACAAGATTTTTATTGCTGGTAATATCTTTCTTCAAAAACTTATTGCTGGTAATAACTTTTTTTTTTACAAAGTATTTCTGGTATTAAAACTTATTTTTACACTTTCATAGTGTTTTGACCCCAGTTTGGGGGTTAACTATTTGCCCACAGGTGTTACCACCCCAGGTCAGTGTGGACCTAGGAACACCAGCAATGAAGAGGTGGTTCGACGCTCAACAGAACCTCCTGATCAGAGGCCTGGCTGTTGGACGTAGTTTATCATCTTACCCTGACATGGAGTCTAGTTTATCGTGATACCCAAGATGGACTTACTATGTAAGTTTAACTACAATCTATTGAGAATTCCATATAAATAATTATATTTTAACTCATTTGTGGCACAGGTCAGTGGTGAATGAACTAGCATCATGGGCTGGATCCTGCCTGCAGGCCATAGTTTGATGACACCTGGTATAATGAATACATTTTGTGTACAGGTTTTGTTTTTTTATTACTGTAGACCTACTTTAGCACCACCTCTTGTATCGGCCCAGTTTTGATCCGAGTTGTTTTCCCTTAATGTTACCTGGATCATTAAATACTTGATGAAAGTCAGATGGCACAATGTCTCATCATTTTACAGCTGAAATGGCTAGATATAAATGTAAGTTCTATGCTGATAGTTCCTTCTCTCAGACTTCTTGCTTGTGGAACTCTTATCGGGCTTCTTGCTTTTCAGTTAACTTTGATCTTCAAAAATTTAAATGCAATATCAATTGTCATCTTCTGTTTTCTCAATTCTTGTTCTCTTATTGTTCTCCCTCCTTAATAGTGTTTTTTTTCTCATATTCTCTAACACTCAGTAACCCGTTGCATTTTAGTGGCTTTATTGCCTTAGTGTGGGGGGGGGGCGTGAAATAGTTAAAATAAAAATAAATCTATATCTATAAATGTGTATGTGGTCAAATGTTTATGCATTTCCAGTTTTCATCCAATTTCAATGAAATTTTTTTTGTGTGATAGATAATTCTTCAGTGCAGGTTTTGAGTTCAAATTGGCTGGAAAAAATTACAACCTTGAAGGTTAAAAAAAAAAAAAAAAAAAAAAAAAAAAAAAAATTTTTTTTTTTTTTTTTTTTTTTAGACTTTGCACAAAAATCAAAGGCAAAATTTAATGTCTGTAAAAAACAGCATACAATCAATTTAGAGAGTTGAAATCTAATGCAAAAGATTATTTGAATTATAAAAAAAAAAAAAAATTATATTATAAATAAAAATTATCATATGATGACTGTCCATGAAAGAGGTTCCTTCTTTGCAAGATTGAGAAGGCAAAAACAGCCATTCAAAATGTTAACTCCTCATTTAGGGATGTGCCTTAGTTGTACCCAAATGTTGTTACTAATATTGATTTTCAGGTGAGTTAACTTTAAACTTAAACTGTTCTAACTGAATGTCAAAAATTCCCAGTAATGAAAGACTCGGTTGAAGACGGGTTATACTGCAAGTAAATGAATAAATAACAAAGAGGAGGACAATAGTTTAATTATAAATAAAAAAAAAAATATCAGGGTTATCTTGGAAAACTGATTGTTAGAACTAAGCCTAATCTTGTACTGCTACTGTTAATCCCTAGCTCGCCTTCCAACTAACCAAGCATACAATCCATCAGCCAATATTGGAAGTGTCAACATCGATTAGCAACATGGAACAATGATTAACACATTAATCTATCAAGCCACCACTACCATTGGGGAGTTCACTACAAACCACATTATAGCTTCATCTATCGCAAGTTGGTTCTCTGTGTTGCACCAGAAGGTTTTTCTCGCCAGAGTCCATCCTTCAAATCTACAAATCAATCATTCATCCTTGCACAAAATACTGCTGCTGGTATTCCCGCTGTTCATCTCAAGACCCTCAACAATATCCAGAGATAAATATGCAATGTGATTGGTCCTGATCTAGCATCCTGTCTACAGTCAATTTCTCACAAATGTGATGTGGCTTCCCCTCTGTCTTTTCTACAAGTATTTTCATGGCAACTGCTCTGATGAGCTACTTTTACTGGTTCCCAAATTATATGAATTTAAGCATTCTACTAGGTTGGCTTCTCAGTCCCACCCTTTCACTGTTGAAACGGCTAAATATAGCCCTCTCTTCTACTCCAACAGCTTCTTATCTTGCACCTTCCTATCACTTGCTTCCCTGATAACTATAATTTTCAAATATTCAAATGTAATGTCAAACGACATCTTCTGATGCCTTAACCTTGATCCCCATTCTTCTCTTTAGCCTTTTTCCAAAAACTCTTTACTCTTACTTTCTATAACCCCTTGTGTGCTAGTGGCACTCCTGCTTTGCTTGGGGTGACTTTCTAAGAGGAAAAAAAAAAAAAAAAAAAAAGACGCCACTACTGTTGGGGAGTCTGATACAGTTGAAGCTGAATAAATATAACCCTACCACTTGTGTACGGCATGAAACAGCCTGTCGCCTCCGTGTCGACTTCAATGTTCACTTTTATATTCATTTACATATGCTCTATCTCTGATATTGAGCACTTTATCCTATAAATATAGCACACCTTAAAACTATTTCTTTATATTCACCCCATGCAAGACCCTTTGTGTTTTAGTGGCTGTAAAGTCACAAGGGGTTACTGTGTGGAAAAATTAGAAACAGAAACATTACTATAACACAAGAAGAGTAATCAGGAGGTCAGTAGATAGCAATTGACATTGCATTTAAACTTTTGAAGATTAAAGCTACCTGGAAAGCATGGAGCCAGAAGGGAGTTTCACAAGCAAGTGTAAATAAACTGTTAGCTAGATGTAACCATATGTCATATGCTAACTCAACAGGAATTTGAGGATTAATGATTGTCAATTCTTTGCAGAAGACCATCTCTTCAATTTTTGTGTTTTTCATTCAGAATTTTATTATTTCCATCATTTTTACCCTAGATAATGCTCTGCTATGGGCCCATAAGTGATTCTAAATGTCAGCTTCATTTTACAACCTTTCTTACACACGTGTCAAACAAAGTTTATGTTACCCATGTTGGAAACTTGCCTGTCCTTGTGTACAATCATGAGATGTTTGAGTCCTGTAACAGACTTACAAACCTTGTTACAAAAACACACACAAGTAACCTGCAGGTATTTCTGGTATGGTTGCATTCACAGGTGTTTACACCTGACCTCTCTGGTGTGATTTTACGTGACCAGCTAAACCAGATACTGAGAGGATGATTTTCTGGGTTATTTAAAGCTGAAACATTTTGGACTGAAAAATTTTTTTTTTTTTTTTTTTTTCGAGTGAATATAGCATTGACAATTTTTTGGGAGATTAACAATTATTTTTACAGATACAAGTCTTATTTAATCCATAGCTAGAAGGAGGAAACAAATTCATACCTTTCCCAAAAGGTATTTGAACATGTGACTAAGCCACTCCATTATCCAATGTCTCATTTCAAGCCACTATCCATCACACCACTTATATATCCATCTGCAGACACAGGAATCATCACTGCATGGTGATGACAGTTTATCAACTTCAATATAATCTTCAGACCAAGAAAATTATATTGAAACATGAAAATGACAGTCTCTATGCATTGTTGAATCCTATGCCCACACCTTCGATGTCCATAAATACACTATTTCAATAAATGTTGCAAATTTTAAATTACAGGGGGTGGTAAAATGTTCTGACACATTTGTAGGTTTAATAAAAACAAAGTAGAGTAAAAAACAAAGTAGAGTAAAAAACAAAGTAGAGTAAAAAACAAAGTAGAGTAAAAAACAAAGTAGAGTAAAAAACAAAGTAGAGTAAAAAACAAAGTAGAGTAAAAAACAAAGTAGAGTAAAAAACAAAGTAGAGTAAAAAACAAAGTAGAGTAAAAAACAAAGTAGAGTAAAAAACAAAGTAGAGTAAAAAACAAAGTAGAGTAAAAAACAAAGTAGAGTAAAAAACAAAGTAGAGTAAAAAACAAAGTAGAGTAAAAAACAAAGTAGAGTAAAAAACAAAGTAGAGTAAAAAACAAAGTAGAGTAAAAAACAAAGTAGAGTAAAAAACAAAGTAGAGTAAAAAACAAAGTAGAGTAAAAAACAAAGTAGAGTAAAAAACAAAGTAGAGTAAAAAACAAAGTAGAGTAAAAAACAAAGTAGAGTAAAAAACAAAGTAGAGTAAAAAACAAAGTAGAGTAAAAAACAAAAAAAAAAAAAGTTCTTATTTTTTTAATATCCATATAATGCTATTTTGTTTCATTTCATTTTCAGTTGACAACCTGAACTGGATGGACGAACATCACACTTTCATTGTGGAAATGTTTATCAAGAACAACAAATTGAAAACTGCAAGACAAATAGCATTCCGTGTGCACTTCAGGCTTGGTGGACATGATCAGATACCTATTCGAAACATGATTTTGTTATGAGTTACCAACTTCAGAGCTAGTGGATTAGCACTGAAATGAAAATCTACCATTCAACCTGCCAGAACTACAGAAAATGTAGCCGCATTAAGAGCTTCAGTTAAACAGTCTCCACGGTGTTCTGCAGAGAAACATGCAGATTTAATTTTTAAAATAAAGTTAAACAAAATGTCATCATACATACATTTCGAAAATAAAAATACCATTTTTCATTATTTACCTTATTGCGCTTTTATTAAAGCTACAAATGTGTCAGATCATTTTGTCGCATGTTTTATATGTATGTGGGCGGAAAGTTTTCATTTAGACAAAGGCAAGGAATATTTTTAATTCTTTTTTATTTAGTTCTTGTTTCCATTCAAAGAAAGGAATGGTTGCTTCAAGACAATGCAGGAACTGTTTGAAGCTCTTAATGGTGGTTCTAGTGCTTTTGAGTATTATCTGGCCATCATCAAGAAGAAGAAAAAGAAGAAAATGGACATTGTCAGAAGATGAAATGAACTGAAACTAATATCACTGGCGCTTCCATTTGAGAATCTTATGATTTAAGAATTTACAATCAGAAGACATTTGAAAGAAAGAAAAAAAATTCTATAAAATATGCTATTGATATATATTTTTATTGTTAGCTCCGTAACATAAATTTTGTAAAGTCCAGCTTTTAGATTTTTATATTACTTATTTAGAATATTCAAAACCTTATTTCTTGGCTAAAAGATACCTTATTTCATATAGTTTTTTTTTTTTTTTTTTTTTTTTTTCAAAGATAAACTCTTCACGAATTTGGGGTCTTTGTTTTCAATTAATGTCAGATAAGATTGACCATTAGGATATCATGTTAATTAAACATGATCAAATTGTACTCCAGTCAAATAATGATCTTCAATAAGAAGAAGAAAAAAAGAAGAAAAAATTAAACAGACTACTTGAAACAACTACAAGGCTTTACTCCCCATAACTCGAGGGGAACTTGACCAGTATCTATTTATTTATAAAATTATCCAGTGTTTCCTATGTCACACTAGACCTTTCCCAAAATCACATGCAAAAAAAATTTTTTAAAATAAAAACCTAATAAAACATTTTCTTTAAGAAAAGCCATTTTTCACTTTAGGTTCCTTGAACGTTTGGGTCACACTTTGTAGTGATTGTGAAGAAAAACTTAAAACCTGTACAAATTAAGATTTGGTGAAGCAAACAAATTAAACAGATTCAAATTGAAGCAGATACTTTATTAGAACATACTATTAATAGACAAATTTGTATATACTATGACATCCATGCATGACTTATAAATTAAAAAGAACAACATATAGAGTAGTCAGAGTCAATGAGACTATGTGATAATATGAGTAGCAACCAGATGTAATAGTCCGAGTAAAAGTCATTAATAACCCTTCCTGTGTTTTGTTTATTCCCTTTCATACAAAAACTGTGTTCATAGAAAAAACTTAGACTGAAGAAGAAAAAAAAAAAAAGAACTTTCTGTAAATCTCTGGAAGCATTTCTGGAATATAATTATTTTGGATTTACACTTTATCTGTCTCTCCCCCCCCCCATTTCTTTTTCCTTGTTAATGAGTTAAATCTCTACAAGACCAAATTTTCACTGCCTCAATCATCCAGAGTTTAACCAATAAGAGAGAAAGGAATATTTGCAGAACAAAGTTTGTGTAAAAAAAAAAAAAAAAAAAAACTTATATTAGGTTGGTGCAAAAATAATGTCGTTTTCTCACATATGTTACTATGTGAGAAAACGACATTATTTTTGCACCAACCTAATATTTACATTATACTGTAAGAAGACCACTAATAAATGGACTGTGATGGTAAGTAAAAGACTAACAATGCTTTTTCAAATAACAGAGTAATCTTATTTGCTAAGTATCCATTCATATAATCAACCAATCAATGCAACTGACAGACCAGAATCATATAACAACCTAATTCTTCATATCCTGGTTTCTGTCATTGGTAATTTTGTATGAGAATAGCAAAAATACAAAAGATAAAAACAACTGCAGAAAATATATTTGTTAAATGTCTGATGATTACTGCTAAGTAGGAATCCAATTTCATAAGTCAAATATGCAAAAAACAAAATATATCCACTTTATCTGAAGGACATAGGCACAAACAAAATATTAAGTGGCCCAAAGATGGGTTTTTTCTTTTATTGCACTTAGTCAGAAATCTATGTCAATTAATTGGTTTGTTTTATCTTGTTTTTTTTACAGCTTATCAACCTTTTATGGATTATAAAACCAAAATATATTTTGGATTGTAGAAGTCATTTTTTTTTTTGCAAGTGAATATTGATTTAAAAAATTTTTTGAGGCTAACAAATTATTCCAGATACAAATCTGACTATTTAATCTATAACTGAGGGGAAGAAGTGAATATAACTAGTATTCAGACATAGTTCCCTGATTCCTTATTTCAAACTACTATCTATTGCACCATGCACACAGCCACATTAGAAAACTTAATAAAAAAAAAAAAAAAATTGCTAAGTGGTGTAAAGACTTTTTTCCTTTTTTTTTTTTATTGCACTTAGTTAGAAATCTACGTCAATTGATTGGGTTTTGTTTTTTTGCAGCTTGTCAACATTTTCTGAATTATGTAAAACCAAAATAGATTTGTGATTTTTTTTTTAAGTAGAATACCTTTTTTTTTTTTTTGCAAGTGAATAATGCTTCAAGAATTTTTTGATAATAATGAATTATTCCCGATACAATTCTGACTATTTAACCCATGACTAGGGGGAAGAAGATGGACACATACCTTTCCCAAGGGTATTTGCACATAAGTGGATTAACTATAATTTGAACACAGTTCCCTGATTTCTGATTCCAAGACACTATCCATTACACCACCCACATCTAGTTAGAAAACTAACTTAATACAAAAAATTAATTTTGACAGTCATTTTGACAGTCATCAAATTACCCTATATTGTTTGGTTTTTATTATTATTTATACTCTTTTTGTCTTAAGGAATTTTTGTATAGGTCAAAAGTTTATTTACACTATTTACATATGGACTACTGTCTTCATCTTTGGTTCTGTTTTCACATTTCAGCCGTTGTGCCTTCCATCCTTCATCAGGTGTATGTCAATTCAGTTAACCTACAGGGAGTTTCTGAACCCTTTATTCAATCTACAGAAGTAGGTTTTCTCATACCATTACTTATATCTAGGGATATCTCAAGTTCTTATTTTAAGTACTGCTCATTTATTGCTTGCCCTGTTTCCAACGAGTCTAAACACACCCTACCTGGACCAAGGGATTGAACTTCTAATTACTAGGTCACCAAATTTGTGAATCAACGCTAGGTGAGGGTCTCACAGGACAATCCACTGTGGAGAACTTGGAGTGAAAAGTCTTTTATCTAGATTTCTTGACAAACAATGCTTTATGGTCGTGGAGAGTAGCTGAGGTTGATAGCAAGTCAATCAGGACAACCTGAGAATAATGAAAAATATTCTCTGCATGTGTGAAAATAAGAGAGAAACTGAGCGAGAGTCAACATACTGGAAATATACAGAAATCAATTATTAAAAATTTATTTGTACTTCAGTATCTGTGTGTGTGTGTGTGTGTGTGTGTGTGTGTGTGTGTGTGTGTGTATATATATATATATTGGAGATGAGGTATTACGATTACTTGCATTATTTACATTATTTTGACTGTTATCCTCATCTTCATTGCCATATTCACAACGTTTCGGCAGTTGTATGCTCCAGCCTTTATGTCTATGTCTCTCTATATATCTGTCTATATCTCTGAGATAAGGTATTATGATTACTTACATTATCTACATTATTTGAACTGTTATCCTCATCTTCATTGCCATATTCACAACATTTTGGCCATTGTACGCTCTGGCCTTAATGTCTATGTCTCTCTACATCTCTGAGATGAGATGATATGATTAATTGCATGATTTACATTATTCAGACTGTCATCCTCATCTTCAGTACCATATTCACAACGTTTCAGCCATTGTACGCTTCACCCTTCTTCAGGTGATTGGAATTTCAAAATCAAACCCTTTATTTTGCCCACCGGAGTAAATATTTCTGGTTCCATGTGCCATGCCTCTTCCAGATGTCTCAGTGTAAGTGATCTGGGATTGCAAAGGAAATATTTGTCCCAGATTAATTCCACATCGCAGAGAATAAATCACTAAGCTCAGACTTGAACATTGGGGGCAGAAAGAAATGCTAAAAACTCGATTCGCAGGTCCTATCTCACAAATCACAATGCACACAACCAGTCAGAAAAATAACTCACTCTCCGACATACCCAAATTTTGCTTCCCGATTCGAGAACACCAATTGCTTTTATCGGCCGAGCCTTTTTTTTTTTTTTTATTATTCGTCAACAACTGGGAGAGGACGCTCAATTTTTGCATATCAAAATACTTTTATAGCGACTCCTGCGACTGACTTATTTCTAAACTCTTCTGTCTTCAGCATGTCATGCAGAATACATAGCCTTTTTTTTTTTGTAAGTAATTTCTTTTCACTACATTTTCCGTCGTGGGATACACACGACACGCTGTCACTTGGTTTGACGAGGTAAGTCGCAGTTTTCTTCACTATACTCAGTTCTTTCCCTTTAACCCAACTCTGTGTTTTGGTTCACCACTGCCGTGGCTTAGCATTGAACTCACAACTCTTTGGGTCTAGTCACTGGATTTAACCAAAGTCTTTATCGATTGGGTCATGTGTCCTTGAGAGTTTCGAGTTCAATACCAGGCCGTAGCAGTGGCGAACCAAAAACTTGGAGAGTTGAGTTAAAAGGAACTGAGACCAACAGAACGGGCATTATTTGCACTTATGTTTCAAATCATGTGTGCAAAGAAAAATGAAGACTCAGATTTAGAGGAAACAAGGTAAGCAATAACTGGGTGGTACTAAATAAAAACAACATGCGTTATCCCTTGATTTGGACAGCCAAACAGGAACAACCTACCCCTCAAGATTAAAGAAAGGCTTCAATTCAAAATTTTCAAAACTGTTGTGGAGTGATTTCACAGTGGACGCTTGTATTTGTACTAAGTCAGTCCTAAAATAGGTTCGACGTACAAAACGTTAGGAACTTGATATAATAGGTAATGACGCAGAGAAATCTAGTTGTGGTCACTGATACTTTAGTATTTGACTGTCGCCTGACACCGACTGACTCATTACTCTTACTACTCCTACTTATTATAGGTGGGAGAGTCTTAACTATAGAATAGGTGCGTTCCACTATAACAAAAACATTGCTTAAATTGACAAACACCTGAAGAAGGGCAAAATGAGCAATGTTCGAAACACTGTGACAATAACAATAAACATGAGATTAGTCTAACTGTAAATAATATTTCTTTTTTTTCTTTTTTTTTTTTAAATCAATTTCACCCCAAACAAGGCAGTAAAGCCACTAAGATGCAAGGTTTTTACTAGGTGTGCAAGAGAAAACAAAAACAATGAACGAGCACAAAAAAAGAATAATCAGCAGGATAGTAGAAAGTGATTGTATTTAAATTTTTGAAGATTAAAATTGGCTGGAAAGCTTGGAGCTGGAAGGGAGTCCCACAAGCAAGAACTGCAATGGAAGAAACTGTCGGCATAGAACTTACAGTTACATCGAGCTAATTCAACTGCTTATTGGTGAGACCTAATCGCCAATCTAGTACTTCACTTAAATTCATAAACACTAGGTAGCCTGAAGAAGAGCTCAGCTGAAAAGTTGCCATGGTAGAATTTATAGAAAAAGTACAAGGAAACAACTTTACAGTGGTGGGAAAGTGAATGAAGCCGAGACTCTAGATCAGGACCAATAATATTGCTGATTTTTTGGATTTGAACAAGGATTTCCACACCATATGTAGCAGCAATATTCTAACTCATCCCAGAAATTCAGGCAGAAATTATCTCATCAGTTTGGATTATATACTTTGTTTTCTTAAACTAATTACAACAGGTCATGAAAAGTAGATGCTTTACAACAATGTGGAATGCAGTCTTCATCCAAAGGTCATGCAATGCATATGGTGGGACTAGGAGTCCTCTACCTTGCAGACATGTAAACATTTGAACAAGGAATGTTGTCAGTTAAACAAACTGATGGTAGAATTAAAAGAAAGCATTGAGAATTTGTTAAAGGAAAGAGTGCAATATTCTGTCAGTGTAACACTTAGTATTGCATGTTCAGATTATCATTTATATTTTATAGAATTCTCTTAATGAAAAATTTCAATTCACTGGAAGACTGCAAAGGGAACTTAGGACTTTTTTTGTGCTGAGAAGGATAAAAAGAAAAAAGGGGGGGTGAAATTAAGTTGAAAGATGGAAGAAGATAAGGGAACAAAATTGTAAATATGCATCGTAATAAAAAAATTTAATTAAAATAACTTGCACATGAGCATTTCAAAGGCATGTCAAAATCAAAAAGAAAACATTATGATGGCATGTAGAAGTATTCAACACTTTATAATTTAAATTGCTAACATGGAAATATTACAGAGTCATACACAAAACTAAAGATTTAAAATTTGCAGATGTAAAAAAAAAAAAAAAAAAAAAAAAAAAATAATGCAAAGAAGAATTTTTTTTTTTTTTTTTTTTTTATTTCAGTGAATTAAATAAAAAGAAATTGGAAAACTTTTGTGCACATCAAAAAAAATGTTTTTCCCTTGACACCACTATTATTATAACCACCTTCATTCCTCAGGAAAGCTCGTTTTAAAAAGTTATAAGAATTGTAGTTACGGTGGAGTAATGGATAGCAGCTCAGATTGAAAAATCGGAGTGACGAGTTTAATTCCAGTCGAATCCATTACATTCACTTACGTACTAATACCCTAGGGGAAGGTATGAATCCTCTTCTCCCTCCTCCCAGTTATGGGTAAATAGCAGGACAGACTAGGTTCTATAGCCTTGGATGGCAACTGGTCTACCACAGAAAGAAATGGCAACCTACTGTGGGAAAAACTGCCTCGTCAGTCATGTATCAAAGATACATGACTGCCTACACATGTATCATGTATGGCACATAACTGACTTAACATATGAAAGTGAATTTACACTTTTTTTTGTTCTTGTGAATTTATAATATGAAACACTATCAACAACAACATTCAAAAAATGAATTCAATTATATTTAAACTAATAATTCAATGCAATATTCATCATTTTATATATATATATATATATATATATATATATATGTGTGTGTGTATATATATATATATATATATATATATATATATATATATATATAAATAAAAGAAAGAGGTTATAGTGGTTCCAACGAGAGAAAAGTATGTATATTAAAAAGAAGAGAAGAGAGGTGCTGTAAACGTTTTTGGTTGTAATATGGATTTATTTAGAAAAAAAAATATGCTTTATTTTCCATAATTTTACTACGCGGGTTTCTGGTCTCGCGACTGTCGTCAGGTTGGATTACTAACACAAAAACAGAAAATGTCTCATATCGAGAATATTTAACATTGAAAAACATAAGGAAAAAAATTAATTATTTTTAATAATATGTGGAAATCTTTTACCTGAAGACGGTCGCAAGACCAGAAACGTGTAGTAAAATTATAAAAAATAAAGCATAATATTTTTTTCTAAATAAATCCACATTACAACCAAAAATGTTTGTGGCACCTCGCTTCTCTTTAAGATATATATATATATATATATATATATATATATATATATATATATATATATATATATATATATATATATATAATTGAATAAATTACAGACATTATGTCTGCTAATTTTTAATAAAATCCATTTATACTCACGAATAACCTTCCATGTATTGATGTTAAAGGATGAGAGAAATGTGCTATAGCTGTTTAAATTTATTTCCCAAGTACTTTCGATCTTCCAAGATCATCTTCAGGGATGCAAGTAGTACAAAACTATATGTTGTTTATTAGTACAAGTATTTATACAAAGTTATGCATTGTTATCTATTACCGTAATCCATAAAGGATAATTTTTTCTAGTTTTAATAAATGCTCAGCACATTGTCAACCATTTTGCATTTGAAAGCATAATGAAAAAATTATGGTAATAGATAACAACACAATTTTGTATAAATACTTGTACTACTTGCACCCCTGAAGATGATCTTGGAAGAAGATTAAAAATATTTGGGAAATGAAAATTAAAGAAATTTAAACAGTTATAGCACATTTCTGTCATCCTTTAACATCAATACATGGAAGATTATTTGTGAGTATGAATAGATTTTATTAAAAATTAGCAGACATAATATCTGTATTTTATTCAATCAGACATGCCTAAAAGAGATTTCGCTATCTAAATACACACACACGTCTCCAGATATGATGGGAATTATTAGAGTACACTTCCAACATTCGTAACATTTAATTTAAAAAGAAGGCTCAATACAAAGTAGAGCAATATTATTTATTTTAGGATATTAAAACATTAACATATAAAGATCACTATACAACTGCAGTCATGTTTCAAGACAATGATGCATCTCCTCAAGCAATTGCAGATTACTGGTGAGTGAATGATTAATTTGGTTTCAAAAGCAAAATACAGCCACATTTTATGAAAAAATAAATAAAATAAAATAAAAAAACAAAGGCTTGAGGGCTTTACCCAGATCAACCAATTGAATATGACCCAAGTTAAATTCAAACTAAGCAAAACACAAAATCAGAAATTATTACCACAGTGGAAACGGGGCAAGCAATAACTGAGGATAACTTAAAATAAGAACAGCCTGCCCCTATAGATTAAATAAAGGGCTCACTTTGGATTTCCTTTCAGGTTATCCAGATCAATATACACTTGATGACGGCTAGAGAGCACAATGGTCAAAACGTGCTAACAACAATGACGAGGACAACAGTCTGAATATAAATAGTTTAAATAAGGTCATAGACAATTCAAAAATACCAGATTGTTAACACAAATATATGCCAACCAACTACTTTTAGTAGAACGCAAGCGAAACAGGTGGAGATCAAAAGCTGCATCGACAAGTGAAATTAAGTCAATATGCTTAAACGTCCTTTGTTCCTATAAACTGCACAACCCAGTATTTATGGCTGAACTTTCCATATATCAGACCAGATGTCATCACACAAATTTGCATAAAAGAACTTTATCAGAAAAATATAAAGTTCAGTTTTAACTTTGACCACAGATTAGACATGTATTGTATTAATTTGAATTAGAAAGACCCACAAAAATTTAATTGCTTCCTATTGGAATTTTCTGACTGATCTTAATTCATATGTTAATGATTGAATAAGCTCCTGGCAAGTTCTATGACAATAAAATACTTATAAAAATTCCCCTATCACATCATTAAATAGTTGAGCTTAGCAACAAAAATATTTCAATAACAATCATAAATATGAATGCTGGTCATTAAAGAAGTAAGGGGGTACAAATGAAAAGATTTGAAATTGACAACTTTTTCTATTTCATTAAAACAGATGTTAAACACTTCTATCTTTCCTTCTTTCTTTTTCTCACTGAAACCAAGTAGTGTCTTTTCCCCTGTTTCTACATGATCAAAATAGTCCATTATTTATGAGGTATTGGCAGGAGACATAAAACACTTATCTTCCCTTCAGTCATTCATTCTTTCTAGCTAAATCCCTGTCTTACAAACATTTCTCTTCATAATAATTTTAAAATAATTCAGTAGACAATGTTATTTAATTTATGGTAATTGGATTTTTGGCGATTACCTTGATTTTCATCGTTTGATACTGTGTGTCTGAAAAGTGGTGCTTTTATTGCAGAAATCATCAGTACTTAGGCTTTTAGCTGAGATCAAAGTGTAGTATGTGTTCTTAACTTAATCTGATTCTCTCTACTTCTATATTTTAACACTTCTCACTTCCATTCATTTTTCATTGATTTTCTCACTGAAACTAAGTAGTGTACGTCTACACAATCAAAACAGAATTTACCAGAATTTTAGAAATACTACACACACACAAAAAAAAAAAAAAAAATCAATCGTTTGGGAACCGCTGTATAAAAAAACTTCTTTCTTTCTTGCCAAATCCCCGTCTTACAATCATTTCTCTTAACCCATTAACTGCCATTTTTTTTTAATGTGCCTTTTTGGTCCAGACAGGTGTCTTAGGAGTTTATTTATTCCTTATGTGTAATTTCAGTAGTTACCATTGTCATTTTTATAGAAACTAGAACATCAAATATATGTGTGTATAAAACATCAAAAAATAATATTGATTAGAAATAAAAAAAGAAATACTTTTCAAAATAGTCATTATTTTTCTACTCGTGAAATGTAAAATTACGACAGAAAGTGTCTTCTTACGGCTAATAATAAAAACTTTAACAGCTAAGTGTTGTAAAATATACCTGTGCAAACGCAATGTATGTAAGCAATTCAATGTAAATACAAGGAATAACATGTAGTGAGTTTAATTTTAACAGATCCCTAAATGGGGCTCATGGCAGTAATAATTTTAAAAGAATTCAGCAGACAATACTATTTCAATTTATGGGATTTTTGCCAATCACCTGACTTGGTTTCTGTGCACCTGAAAAATATTGCTTTTATCAAAATTGCCATCACTTCTTGGCCTTTGGGTTACGATCAACATGTAGTATTTTGATTTTTGCCTGGATGCATGTGTTATGGTGACTTGGAGGAGTCTATGGGACCTGTCTTCTTTCACTGTGATGCCGTACACTTGTTATGCAGGCTGATTGAAAGCCACATGGTTCCCATCTTAGAAATTTTTTTTTTGTCTTGGAAGCTAGTTCCGTCTGTGCCAATGTGGTACCATCACTGAATGTGCTTGTGTCTGCTTGGGGTGAGGACAATGAGACAGAAGGAGTTTCATGGAAGTGAGAAGTTCTTCTCTTCTCAACTGGTTTCTTTCTTTAAACATCAGCTTAAAGTCAAGATCAAAGCAAAAAGGGTGTGACTCCTTGTAGAAATTCAGCAAAAGGTGGGTGAAAGTTTTGCACTTGGTTTAAGTGAGAGGTGCTAACCTGAAGCAGTTTTTGAATGCTACTTAGGAAAGAGGATTTGGGGCCTCTAACCAAATCATCAGTCATGCCAGCCCATGTTTAAGGTAATTTAGGACATTTTGATTTTCAGTTTTGACCTCCTTGAGGCATTTTTTCCTTTTAAAGTGTGATTGTAAAGAAAAGACTGTCAACTTATAGTAGCAACAAATGTCTTCAATTGATTTCTTCTGTCTCTTTCGACAGCAACACTTGTAGCCAAATCACAATTCAAACGATAGCCCATTGTGTCCAACAAGCAGTGTAGAAATGACAAAATGGAGTCACGTGTCCAACCTTCGCTTCTCACCAGCTAAAACACATGTTCATCTCCTGAGCTCAGAAAATCTGCTTTTATAAGCGAAGAACAACAGCTTTTGTTCACCAAGAGATCTTTGATTGATCACACTATTCAGGGGAGAGAAGAACATTAACATAGATTCTAATCATTAAATCATTAGATTTTTTTTTTTTTCTAACTGCTTTTTGGTAATTTTTCTTCAGCAGATCACACACAAACTCTTTTTCGAGGTAGCTGATTATCTCTTTCACTACACTCCCCCCTGTCACGTAAGTGACACTCAGTGGCGGGTCTCTTTATTCTTGAGCTTCTCCGGAGTGGGGCAACTGTTGGAGGGGATTGTGTGGTATATTCTAAAGACTCGTCTTCTGAGGATTCTTCTGATCTGACAACCTCACGCACAGAGTCTTTGCCATCTGAAGAGGTGCTAGCCCTACCTCTGATGGTGATTATTCTTTCACTTCCTGAGCACTCACTGCTAGTATCACTTGAAGTATCTGAACCTACATGGTGACAAGTCTTTTACATGTCTTGGTATTCCATCAGCCAGCACAGAGTGCAAGTTACTTATTCCAGTGACATGCCCTATCCGGTACAGAGTTGTACACCAGCTATGTGGGGCTGATACCCATACACGAGGTAGCTATCCTCTTTCACTACATAAAGTTAAGAGTATCAAAATACATGGGGCCCACCTATCTTTGGCAAGATCAGATATTCTTCAATTGTCTTTTCATGCAGTTAAACAAGATCATCTGCCACAGGCTTGCTCTCTGTGAGGGGTCCTAATACCAATACTGTTTTGTTTGTTTTATTGTATATATCTTTTATATTGCATATAATTATTGGGTCCTGATATTTAGCTCTCTCCCATAAATTGTATAAATAAAATTTCCTTCTAAGATATTGATTGAGTAAATAAGGAATTTTAGTGACTGTGGTGTGACAGCTAAGAGTAAACCTGTTATGGTGAAAAGGAAATTGTAAGCACGAATGGGTCGACGAGTGAAATTGGCTAGTTTTGAGGTAAGACCAAGAAGACCAACCCTACCCATCACATGTTTAGTCAGGGGATAAAAAAATTAAAAAATAATAAAATGTATATTTTCAGCTTGGACACATAATTTCCACAAAGTCAAATCAGCCTCATTTCCTCCATATTCCAAATTCAACAGAAAAGTTCTATCCAGACAACTTCCTTCCCAAAAAAAGGACTGTGTAACAGATTCCTGGACATGGCCATCTTAAATGCTTCAAATCAAAGGTGAACCATAATCTATCTTCCTTAGCCTCATAACCTTCACCTTTCCTCTTTCATTCATCTCACACAACCATTTCTACAGCAACTCTACCTTGTGTGATTCTCTAGCCTTGTACTGTGAGAAGGCTTTTTTTTTGTTGTTTTTTGTTGTTTTGTTTTTTTTTTAATTTTTTTTATTTACTAAAGAACTTGAAAATTATCAGGCATCATACTGGGTCCAACAGAATATTTCTTGTAGAAAGAAAACGGTCACTTAGCAGCACCCATCTCCTCTTCAAATAACATCTACTTCTATGCTAACAGTTGTTTGTCTTGCACTTCCCACCTGTGGAAATCCTTTCTGATTTCTTGCTTCCCTGACAACTACAACCTTCAAAAGTTTAAATTCAACGTCAATCACCATTTCCCATCTTTAACCCTGTTCCTTTCTTCAATTCACCCCATTCTCAATTTTCTCATTCTCTTTCACTCCCCCATAACCGGCTGTGTATTTTAGAGGCATTTCAACCTTGCTTATTGGGAGGGGGGGGGTTAAAAAAATAAAATAAATGACATGATTAGTGTATGAGGTTGCAGAATTCTACTTTGTTAATGTGACATGCTCATCATGAGATCTTTGTCATTTGATGACAGGACAGCAAACATGAGATGGATTTGTGTCTTTTTCCAAACGTCTTCAGAAAAAATGAATAGTAAACAATTTCAGGCAATTTTTCTACTTGTTAAAAATAAAAAAAATAAAATAAATCTTTTTGAAAATTATTTATATATTCAGTTTTAAATTAAAAAAAATTTGTTTCTTCATTTATTAATCTCCAACCTTAAATCAAGGACACAAAACAATGACTAAAACTAAGAAAGAAATGAAAACAAAAACAAAAAAAATGGTCCAAGGTTGCAAAGCGACTGCAAAATGCCCTGAACTTGATTGTTTTTCTTCATTTTTTTTTTTTTCTTCTCAAATAGCAGTTCTTCAACTATCAGAGTAAAAGAGAAGATGATGGGTAGAAACAAAATAATGTCAGAAGACAGTACAGATTTGGGTAAAGGAAGCAAATAAAATGTTAAATACACCATTGGAGAGAAAATAATATATATATATTATATATATATATATACAGTGTAACCCGGATATAAGAGAGTTGTCGGGACCGGATAAAAAGTCTCTTATATCCGGGTTTGGTCTATTTTGTTTATGTAAGTATGGCTCTAATTTGGGACCAGAGAAAATCTCTCTTATATCCGGGTTACACTGTGTGCGCGTATATATATATATATATATATATATATATATATGTATGTGTGTGTGTGTGTGTGTGTATGTATGTGTGAATAAGAACAAAAGGAAAACCTATCTTAACCAATGTGTTTCATCCTCTGATGGACTTTATCAAGGCAAATGCAAGGATTTTATTTTGCAATAAGAATTTAAAAATAAAAGTAAAAATGACATTAACGTTCCAAAATTTTTAAATTTAAGAGACACTCATAAATATTTGTCAGGCTAAGTGAAAAGTCTAAGCAAATTATGGACTTATGCAGTTTAATGTCTAATAAACAATAACGTAATTAGCATTTATATTATTTTAGTTTTGGATGAATTTATGTATTATACATTTTAAAGAAAGTAATTTTTGTAACATTTTTATAGTCATGTATGTTGGCTTGGTAAGGGAGTAATTCTTTTAGGACTGGAGATATTTTATTTTTTTTTAATCATTTCAGCCTAAGCAAAATGTGAATGCCATTAGTATGCAGAAGGTACCGAGAGTGAAAGTGAGAAAAAAATGATTGACATTGCATTTAAATTTTTGAAGTTTTCAGAGAAGCAAGTAAACAGAAAGGAGTGAGAAGTGCAAGAAAAGAAACTGCTGGAGTCGAAGTGGCAGTTTAACTATTTCAACAGTAAGCGGGTGGGACCTAGATGCCAATCTAGTAGCACATTTAAATTCATGCAGTTAGAGCGGTTGCCATGAAAATATTGTGCGTGTGTGTCTTCCATAGCTGAGAAATTTAAAAGCATACTGGATTAACGAGGATGCAGGTTCATACCCAGCTTTAAGACATTCTTTATTTAGACTCAAATGCATAGGCCAGTAAACAGATTTACACAAAAAAGGGAAAAAGATGCCTGCATACTTAGATTCATTAAATATACCACTGAAAGTAATAAGAAAAAAATATGTATTTATTTAAAAGTTAAACATCCAACTGGCTATCATGTTTTTTGTCTTTAATAGGAGTAGATAGGTTTGCCTATGATCTGGTTTACATTCCACCCTGATCTTTTGAACAGGAGTAGAGGGTTATCTCTTATTTCCCCATTAGGATTGGGTTTCCATTTCCTTCTAAACTATTCCCATTCTCTTTCACTCCCAGTAGTTCTTTGCATCTTAGTGGCATCTTGTTTGGGGTGAATTGATAAAAAAAAAAAAAAAAAAAAAAAAAAAAAGTCTAATTATATGTACTAAATATAACACTGTAAGAAATAATATATATATATATAGTGTATTTGAGCAGCAATACATCTTTTATAAAAGTTTCATTAAAAATGATTGACAATGTACTGTGGTTATGTTTTTTATTTTTTTTTTATAAATTTTTCATTTATTTATGGATTGTTTTATGTATGTATCTAGAGTTATAGGAATGTTTTATTTTCCAAATATGGTCAGCATGTTATGGCCGTGTTCATAGTTGATGTTATTCAGTGTTGACAGATACTTTTTTTTTTTTTTATTAATAATGCTTCCATTATTTTCACTTTTTTTAATTTTACATGTAGATGAGTCAATTATACTTGTATTACCAATGAGTACGTGTTGCATATGAAATTTGGTTAGTCTCCTTGTGTATTTAAATGAGAGCTAATTGAGCTATGATAAGAGAGATGTAACATGAGTCTTCTTGTTAGGCATGTTGTAGTCTATGCAATATATTTATTTATGAATTTGGTTTGATCAGAAACAGTTCCTTAATAGACATGTAATTTCATGAATAATATTGGTTCTCTGTAAAAACTGCTAAGTTAAAAAGCTAAAAAGAAAAAAAAACAAATGACAGAAAACTTTGAGGAAAATTCTTTTCAACACTTTACTCACAAATTAACAGAATTTGTTTCATTAACTATGCATTAATCAAATAGGGTGTTTTGTTACACCCAAATTTTTAAAGTACTTGTAATAGTGGAGTAATGGATATCGGCTCAGATTGAGGAATTGGAGAGTCGAGTTAAAATTCCAGTCAAATCCATGACATTCACTTATGTGCTAATACCCTTGGGAAAGGTATGAATGCTCTTCTCCCTCCAGCAGGACAGAGTTTTATAGCTTTGGATGGCAAGTGGTCTACCGCAAGAAAAAAAAATCTTCCTCATCAGTCATATATCGAAAGATACACGATTGTCTAAGTATGTATCTCATATGGCACATAACTGACTGACTAGAATTCCTAGTGGGTAACTTGTTTATTTTGGTCCCTCCCACTACTCTCCTGACTAGTAAAGGGGGGGGGGTTAGCACACAATGTGGCACAGTTGTAGCTCAGTTTTCCATTTTCTAAAATCAGAGGTGACTAACGCATGGTTAATGTTTTAATAGACTCTAATAGTCATGTTATAGCGACTTCCTTATATAAAAAAAAAAAAAAAAAAAAAAGTGAGCAAATACCGATTATTATTTTCTCACTTATCAAAGTAAAAATCTTCCCAGATATAAAATAACTTTTATAAAGAACAGGATCAAACGAGTTAAACCAATTTCTTTTTCACACACACATTATTTTATACGAGAACTGAGCAACACAAAAACTAAAACCTAATTTCCCAAACCATGTCATTGAAGAAGAAGAAAAAAAAAGGACTTTAAAGAGATTTACAAGAAAAAATTAACTCGTATTCCGAGAGAAGTAAAAATAAAAAAAGAAAAAAAAATATTAATTTATTCTATTGTAACCAAATGCATTGCAATGACAAACAAGACGAAACATTAGTCATTAATAAAATATTATAAATAACCTTGCATTTTTTTATAATTTTTAATTGATCCTAAAAAAAAAAAAAAAAAAAAAATTTACTGAAAAGAGCACGTGTCTCCACATGAGATTTTAGGTCAGCCCAAAAATAGGTCAACAACCAACAAACAATTTAGACGCACAGAAAATGGTGAGTCTTAGGTTCATTCATTCTATTTTGTAGTTTATAGTACCAGATTTTTTGATTTTTTAAGTACTTTTTCAATATTTAAACTTTTAGAATTAACCAATTACTGCCCATCACCCCCAACCCAAAATGAGTCCGTGAATGTTAATGTGTTATAGACAGAAGGCTATAATTGCTCCCAGATTATTACTTCTACTAGAAATACTCACAGCTCTCCACATCTTTCATTTCTTAATACCATGGCCCTTCAGGAGATAGGCAATTATGACTCTCCAGAGATTTTTTTTTTTATTATTATTATCTGTGAATTGCCATGTATTTAAAGCAATCGTCATGGACTTAACTTTAATATTAAAACAATTTCATTGGAATAATCCCTACCACCTACACATTTGATAATATATATATATATATATATATATATATTTTGTAAAATTGTGTATTTGGGAAGCATCCATGCTTTTATACAATTTTCATTGAAGACCACTATCAAAGGACTGTGATTACATTTTTATCAAATTTTTCATGCATTTGTACAAGTGATTTAATTTCTGGACAGAATGTGTAGAAAAAAAATATAGAACCTCATGATTAGACTGAAGATACAACTGCATACTTATTACACTTATGTACACCTACCAACCTCTGTCCGCAACATACATGTAGAAAATACGATAACAGACTCATCCACATGCAAAAAAATGGTTAAAAATAATGGAAGCATTAATAATTTAAAAAAAAAAAAAAAAAAAAAAAAAAATGCCAACTTTCAATTTTCCTGGGTATGATGATAAAGTACAACTGGCAGCAAGGCCATTGATCAGGAGGTTTTGAAGAACATGGAACCACCTCTTAAATGTTAACGTTCACATGTCCACTGTGATCCAGTATGGTAACACCTGTGAGGGTCCCAAGCTATGGCAAATAGTTAACCTCCAAACTGGGGTCAAAACATTATGAAGGTATCAAAATGAATTTTTATAGTAAAAAAACATCAGCAATACATTTTTGAAAAATATTACCAACAATACATTATATATGTGAGAGAGAGAGAGATCAAACAGAGTACAGATTCTTTCTACTAATTCCACCTACAAGCAGATTCTGCCCACTTCAAACAACATAATGTTGGATAGTTTCCACTATCACTGTTTATTTCTTGCATCCACTAATAAAGAACACAAGCATGTTCAAAAATTCCAAACTTTGAACCTCAATCTCTGTGCTTCATTTTTGTCACTTGGAAATGTTTTTCATACCGATTTCATCGGTACCCTTTTGTTTGAATTTGTTGTATATATATACTAGCAGCGTTGCCTGGGTTTATTGAAAAAGAGATCACGAACATCATCTAACCTGTAAAGTTAAAATAAAGAAGATTTTTCTTTAGTGCCTCTTATCTATATGGCGAAAAATTATGATGACATGAAGTGTGAAAACATAACAGAAGAAAGTTGTTTTTTACAGAAGCACAGAAGATACAAAAAAATATTTGTCAGCAAATGAAGAGTACATTAATTGCAATCGATCTTCAAAAATTTTTGAGGAGAAATGCTTTGTTGACAGCGTTTGCTCAAACTACATCAAATGAACAACATGCATTGGGAGGAGAAGAAATTCAACAACTACTTCAGTTACACGATATAATCTCAATATGTACTGAAATTTGTTGAAATTGGGGAATACTGCTACAAAATACACTTGAAAAGCAACTGAGGCATCAAGGGATTTATAGGGTCATCCTGGGGGCCCCTTCATGTATTTTTTAAAATCTGACAACTGATTTCTATCTCATTGTAAGAGCGTAACAAACATGCAAAATTTCATCAAAATCGAAGCAATTTGAATTTTTGGGGGACCCTTTGGGGCACCCAGTGTCGAGAGAAATGAAAATCAATATAGCGTATAATAAGTGTGGCAGTAAGTAGCATACACTTATCAAGTTTCATTAAAATCAGCTTTAGGGTTCAGACTTCAAGTCTGAAAGTTTAAAAACAACCAAACTAATGGAAATTCCCATTTAAACATATTTATCGATTATCAGTTATTGATTGTTGAAAAATGACTAATTTTTTTGCCCAGACACACACAGTATCAAGTACAATCTATGTTCTAAATTTGGTGGAAATATGCCTTATGGTTCTCAAGTAGTTCGAACACACACACATACACAGTCTATATATATATATAGATATATATATATATATATATATATATATATGAGGAGAGACATCATGTTATACCTAAGGTATAACATGACGTCCATTTTGTTTAAATCTGTGTTTTATTTCTGTTGGTATAAATCACTTTCTTTTTATATATATATATATATATATATATATATATATATAACCAGCAATACATTTGACACTCAACAAAAACCCTCTTTATATGTCAATGGAATCTGTTCTACAAACTGATTTTTTTTTACAAAGAATACATATTCTATTCATATGAACCAATCCTAAAAATCTTGTCAGCATTAAATAACCCATTCATGTGTTGATATGCCGTGAAACTAAATAAATCAAACCAACTCTCAATAATGAACATGACAACAGCATGCTAAACACATGAAATTAAAAAACATCCCCATCCTTTCCTTTATATATCCTGACCAGGAGTCTTCAGTTATTTTCTCATTGATGTGACATGGCTTCCCTCTGCCTTTTCTCAGATGAGTTCCCATGCCCCGCAGTGCCCTGACTACATAAATTAACTGTTACTCAATTGGTAACTAGGTCTCACCATTGAGCAAGCTATATGCAACCATCATTTCTACTCTAATAGGTTGTTTTTTTTTTGTCCCCCCCCCCTCTCGCACTTGCCACCTGTGGAACTCCCTTCTGATTCCTTACTTCCCGGATAACTACAATCTTCAAAAATTTAAATGCACCATCAATCACCATCTCTTTGAAGCCTGTTACTTTTTAGCTCTTTCCTCAATCCTCCCCATTTTCAATCTTCTCATTCACTCCCTGCATTATCATGCTTGGGACAAAATGAGATTTTATATATATATATATTATATTATATATATATTATATTATATATATTATATTATATATATATTATATTATATATATATATTATATTATATTATATTATATTATATATATTATATTATATATATATATTATATTATATTATATTATATATATATATTATATTATATTATATTATATTATATTATATATATATATATATATATATTATATTATATTATATTATATATATATATATATATATATATATTAGTTGGATTGATGCGAGTTTGTGACCCTGGGTTTTAAGCTTTTGCAATTGTCAAAAGTGCGTAACCCAGGGTCACAAACTCGGATCAATCCAACCAAATATGTTAGCTCTATCTCTGATACTGAGTGCTTTCTAATAAGTACCACGCATATATATATATATATATATATATATATAAATTTTTATTTATAATTCTAATAATCTTTTGCATTAGATTTTAATTTAAGTTGATCGTACGCTGTTTTTTACAGACATTAAATTTTGCCTTTGATGGCACTGAAGAATTATCTATCAAGCAAAAACAAATTCACTGAAATTGGATGAAAACTGTGGAAACGCATAAACAACATCTGATCACACACACTTTGAGCATGTGTGTACACCATATATTTACACATATAAGGCGAGCTTAAGACAAGGTCAAAAAAATATAGCAAATTTTTATCAATTTATCCTATACATGTAGAATAAGATGACTGCTTATTGATTATAAAAAGATGATGTTATTGGAACTGTTATTACTTACTGTATCCTAAGAAATTCAAAATAAAAAAATAACAAAACTGATTCTGTATTGTGTTTTTCCTTCACACGTCCCCTAAAAGGCAAACCATTGTTTTGTTTGTTTCATCATGTGATCTCTTGTGAATACTGATTATTCTCCTATATCTAAAGTTACAAACAGCCTGGTGTACTCATGGCCATTTACTTATTCATTGACAATCACAAAATACCAGTAATAGCAGTATGATAATATTAAGTTGGTGCAAAAATAATGACGTAATAATGTCGTTTTTTGACTTTAAAAAATACGTCAAAAAACGACATTATTACGTCATTATTTTTGCACCAACCTAATAGTACATTCCATTGCTGTGCATACAATAACTCGATGTTTACATTTTCTCAGATGAGCTTGCATGGATAAAAGTTGGTTTCATTGATATCAAATCATTCTTTGAATAGGCAATTTATTATGATGTGATGCCAGCAATATACAAGGTAGAAATGGTTCTATTACTTTTAATATCAGTTTATCTGATAATGTGAATCTTTTCATCTACATTATTAGTTATTGCACAGTTCAAAGAAATTAAAGTGATAAACTCCTTTTGCTTATTGGACTCAAATTGCCTGCAATT
>OZ010614.1:3431412-3488912 GCA_963932145.1 Acanthosepion lycidas | reverse complement strand
CCCAATGGGAAGTTAGTGTTAGATTGGAAGAGAGGTCAGCTGCCAATCTCTGATTGTCAAGACTTTTAGAGGTGTGCACATATATTGTCATATCATTGGCAAAGACATTTATAAATGATCAGAGTATATTCTTTGGTAGATCATTTATGTAAATCAGAAAGAGGGTTGGTTTGAAAAGTGAGCCCTGGGGGATGCCTACACTGACTGCAAGGGCCTCGGAGCACTGGCTGTTAATAACCACCTTCAGGAATCTACCAGTTAGGAAGGATTTTATAATAGAGAAAACCCTTTCAGTTATTCCATCGCAGGTAAGCTTGTGTAGCAAATCTTTGTGCCACACCTTGTCAAAGTCCTTTGAGAGATCTAATGCTATGGTCCTTGCAGTATGTGCTTTGTCAAGGGGCTCACTAATTCTGTATGTAATGGTAGTTAGGACATCAGCAGTGGATCAGGCTCACCATAACCTATACTGCTCATCACACAAGAGGTTTTTTCCTATCCAGGTGCTCAATGGCCTTCTTGTTGATTAAGCCCTCAAAAAAGACTACTGTAGAGAAACTGAGTGAATGAGGAATGTTTTTCTTTGGGTGGGGGTAGCAGGTTCAAAGGCATATTGAAGGAAAAGAAATACAGGATCCCCACTCCCAAAAGTAAGGACTTTTTTGTTTTTGGAGTACCAAGCAGAAGCAGATTACCAAGGAGGAAAAAAAGAGACAGTGGAAGTTATAAGAGGGAAAAAGAGAGTCAGAAATCCAGGAATTATATTTGGTCAGAGGCAGTCAGAATTCTAACAGTTCTACTACTGGCAAATTGAAAAGAAAGAAACCAAGATTTAAGGCAGCAAGCATCAATTTCCCTACAGCTCTCTTCTCTGGCAGGAGTTGGGAAGTACATGCTCATAGTTTGGATTCTTCCCCCCAACCCCTCAAATCACATCTGACCAATCAGAAAAGCACCACATGGTTTTCACAGCAGCCATTTCTTATACTCTGAATGAACTCAGAGTCTCCGCCAATTGATATACAACAACACAGATTTATTGAACTTTGTAAATCATGGAGAATAAAAACACTTATCCCTACAATGTCTTATCTTTGGTTTTTTGGGGGTTTTTTTGACACTTGCACTATATTTTTTTCTTGTTAATGGTAAGGCAACCATCACAAGTTGAATTTTCAATACTTTTCTCAACAAGTTTCTTCAAGCAAAAGCAAGACGAACATTTAATTCCAACAAAATTTTGTGAATCAAAATGTTCAAGCAAATGTCTGGTATACAGTAAATTTTGATTTTCCTGTGAGCGATAAGAATTTACTATAAGAAAATTTAGAAGTAAACATTTTCAGAACAAAATGTAGAGGGTGGGGAATAAAATAAATGGGGTCAGGTCTGGAATAATGTGCTAAGTTTTTATATATATATCAAAGATTAAATAGCTAGCCAGGCCCATCTATTCTTGAGGAGATGGTACCTATCATTAAGTATCAGCCCTCTGCAAGTACGCCAATGAATGGCAAATAGTTCTTAGCCTAATCAAGAAGCCATTTCGAGAAAGAAAAAAGAAAAGAGGGAAAGAAAAAAAAAAAATGAAGAAAAAAAAATGAAGAAAAAAGGAAAAAAAAAAAAAAAAAAAAAAAAGAGAAAAAAAAAAAAAAAAAAAAAGAAAAAAAAAGAAAAAGAATTTGGTCAGATTTTTTAAAGTGGGTCAGAATGAAAACTTTTGAGCACTTCTTTATATGCTTAAATCTATCTATTGCTCTAAAGGGGCAAACTTCAGGCCTGTCTGACTTTTTGCTTGAACTAACAACTAAATAGGAGACTAAATTTGTTCTTCACTATTAAGCTGTATCATTTCTCTAAAATAACTGCCATTAATTTTAAAAATCAAAACTATCTTCGTTTCATTTATTTATTTTTTAAATCTTATCTTCTAAAACTTATATACAAATCTGATATGCAGAAAAAAAAAAAAAAAAAAAAAATATTAATAGGTACCTCCAAAAGAAAGCGATACCTAAGCTATAATAAGTGATGCAAAACAAGAATTTCTTGAGTGACTATGTGTTTTAAGTGCGGTGGAATAACAGATGTATAAAAAAAAAAAATTAAAAAATTAAATTTTTTGACAATGATTTTCTAAAATAAAAATAAATTCATTCATTGTGAATAAGTCCTGAAAGTTTTATGAAAATCTGACAATTACCTGATTTTTGCCAAGAATTTCTACATTAATCTTCAAACACAAAATGACTCAAATTCCCATATGAATTTACAGTTGTAACCAAAATTACCGAGGCTCTATAAAAAAAAAAAAAAAAAAAAAAAAAAAAAAAAAATCCTTTGATCTTTCATCTTAATAATAAAAGAAAAGTTGTGACAATAAAAGTGTTTTTATTACTCTGTGCATTTTTTTTATCATGTATCCTTTTTATTAGCCAATTTTTGGGCATATCTATTTAAAAACTAAAACAAAAAACAAAAAAAAAGGTAGGCAAACATTAACTTTTATGCACACAAAAACATGGAAACTCAAAAGAATGATTACTCCTCCCCACCATGACACCCATGTCATTATTAGTATTAAAACTAATACGATTAAAACTAATACAATTAAAACTAAAACAGTGTTTATTATTTACCAATTTATAAATAAATATGAAAAATTTTTTATTCATAAATTTATAAAAATTTACTAACTTATTAAAATATGTGAACCAACTATAAAGGAAATCTTTATTTAACATTTAACAAAATTTGAATCAGTTTGTAATTAGCCAATGTTTTGCCAACCATTCTGATAAAAAACAAAATCAGATAAATAGTGTAAATAAACTATCTAAAAAAATAGAATTGTTGACAAAAAAAAAAAAAAAAAAAAAAAAAAAAGTATAAAATATTTTCAATATATGTTTACGTTTTATTCCAATTCTAATCACTAATTAACACAAAAAATGTTGCCAAGCAGTGAGAAAAAAAAAAAAAAAAAAGAAAAAAAAATGTCATGGAAAGAACCGTCATTTTGACATTCCGTCTTAATGCAGCCAGGAAAGCCCATGTTTATCAAAAAATGTTCATTTTATAAGAGAATCTTTTTTCTTTTCTTTTATAAAGAGAAAGATAGGGGATAAATCAAGGCATCTGGAGACGTCGATTGACATTACAGTTGAATAGGAAACAGGAAAAGGGGAGGGAGTTCTACAGGCGAGAAGTGCAAGACATGAAGCTATTGGAGTAGAAGAGACAGCTACATTTAACAGTTTTGACAGTGAAAGGGTGAGAGCGAGATGCCAGCCTAGTTGAACACCTAAACCCATGAAGTCTGCGAACCAGTGAAAGCAGCTCATTGGAGCATTTACCATGAAAGTATTTGTAAAAAAGACAGGGGGAGGTGATAGCACGTCTGTGAGAGAGAGAGAGAAACTGCAGAGGAGATGCCAGATCAGGGCCAATTACATTGCATATTCGTCTTTGGATTTTATCAAGGACCTTGAGACAAACAGAAGGGGCACCAGACCATATATGGCAGCAATACTCCATGCAAGGGCGAATGGTTGATTTGAAGGATCGACTCTGGTAAGAAAAATTTCCTGGTGCAGCACAGGAAGCCAACTTTCCTTGCTGTGGACGAAGCTATTGACTCAATGTATTTGTTCCATCTCAGGTAAGCAGTCAATGTGAGACCGAGCAGTCACAAAGAGGTGCTCTTGTGGAGTTGAGCGTCAGACATTCTAATGGGGGGGGGGGCAGGGATGGTTCTCTGTGGTGAGTAATAGAGAGCAGTTTTGTTTTTGAGGCATTAAAGTTAACCAGCCAATTCCTGCCCTAGTCCACAACCAATTGGAGGCCCTTTTCGAGACAAACGGCCAGGTTAGTTTTATCAGCGACACAAGATTTGTATTTGAAGCAGGAGTAAATAGTAGTGCCGTCCACGTAGATGCCTACTTGGGAACGTATGACATCAGGAAGATCGTTAATGAAAATAAGGAACAGAGTAAGGCCTAGGATAGAGCCTTGGGGAACACCTGTGTTCGTGGGATAGGAGCTGGAGGTGAATCCATGGAGAACAACTTCAATACATGGTTTGACAGGAATTAAGTCAAACAATCAACCTGAAATTCCATAACCCTGAAGGCCAGCATGCCAAACCCTATCAAACGCTTTGGAGATATCTAGAGTCATGGCATGAGTTTCTCTATTATTATGAAGAGCTTGGTAAACAATTTCAGTTATGGCCATAAGCACATCAGCTGTAGAACAGGGCAAAGCGGAAACCATATTGCTTGTCAGAGAGCAAATCATGGAGTGTAAGATACTTAACCACATCGGCATTGATTAAAGCTTCAAAGACTTTGAAGTGGGGTAGGAGACTGATAAGATGGTAATTAGAAAGGTCAGAAGGGTCTCCAGAGTTCTTAAAGACAGAAACAATGGATGAGGATTTACAGTGCTCTGGAAAACAAGATTCACTGAGGCAGTAATTTACAGAGGGCGGGTAGGGCAGTTCAGGCGCACATTTTTTCAGGACAATGGCTGGTATCCTGTCTCCACCACTAGCCTTGTGGGAGTCTAAATTAGAGATAATGCCCAATACGGATGACGGGGTTATGTGCAACTCGCTCAATACAGCCTCTGTTCTAAGGGGGAAATCGGGTGTGGGTACACCGGAAGAGTCGAGTGTTGAATTGAATGAGAATTTCTTAGCAAAGAATTCAGCCTTGTCGGCAGAAGAGGTCAGAACCTCGAACTGGTTGAACAAAGGAGATATAGAGGGTTTGCTATTGTTAAGTACACTCTTGCAGAGATGCCAATAATCCTTGGAGCTGAATTTGCAAGAGCAATATGTTCTTTCATTCAAGCAACAAATATTGACTTTGCTTCATTGAGGACCTGCTTACACTCATTACGGGCAGAGACATAGAGACATCTATTGCAGACAGACGTTGCTACGATATAGGTGGAAGAAGTGATTTCTATGGGCAATGGCAGCTGAGCAAGCAGCAGAGAACCAAGGGGAAGAGTTTAATCCAGCTTTAATCCAGGAGGAGACCTCAGAAACACATTCTTGAACGAGGAACATAAAGACAACATCCCAGGGGACATCACGAAGGAAATCACAGAACAAGTCCCAGTCTGCGATTGGAGGGCAGAGCTGCGTGGCGCAACAGGACTCTGAGATGGAGGTAAAACAGATCAAGAAGAGAAGCCTTACTGTCCAGGTTGTAGGGAAAATGTGTGGGGAAGTCAACTGTGTGAGGGATTGAAAAATTGAAAAATTAAGGGTTTGTATGATGGGCATTAAAATCACCAAACATGAATATGTGAGCAAATGGATGGAGAGAGAGCCTCGTCAATGCTGTCAGAAATGCATTCGATTACACCAGTCTTGGGAGAATGGAGGGCGATAAAAGAAGGAGAGGTAGCTTACAGCATTGAGAAGAAATAGCTGGAGACATGTATGAATGGTCTGAAGAGTCAAGAGATAGCTCTCTAGCCAGCAAGAGATGGTCCTTGATGTAAACTCCAAGGCCATGCATGTGGGTTTGAGAGTCTTTTCTAAGGAGAGAAAGGTAGCCAGGGATCGAGAAGTCAGGAGGAGATAAACAAGTCAAGTTTGGTCTCACAGAGAGTCAGTATATCCGGGCAGTTCGCAATGAGGAAAGATTCCACACTGCAGAAATTGGTAGTAATGCCAAGGATGTTAGAAAATGAAATGTTAAAGGGTTTAGGTGATTTTTTTTTAAGGGCTCGTTTAGGTTTTCTTTTTGGACTGTCATTAGTTATGATGTGTAATTATAGTAGTAAAGATGAGAAGGTCTGAAGTAGCAGACAGGTTTGACCATGACATGGGCAGAGAAAAGTCGGCACAGCCTGCAACATAATGTAGCCTCAGGGTTGCCCACCGGAGATGACTGCAGGGACACCTTTCCATGTGTGACATGGCACTACAAACACCCCGGTATTATACAACTGTTGAACAGAGCGGCCACTCAAGACGCTATGCAAGATTTAGGGCTCCTAGCTACCGGAAAACAGTCAACCGTGTACCCTCAGAATGAACAGGCATTGCCACCGATTACACACATCATGGGAGAAACGCAGCAGCACTAGTACAGCGGCCAGAGAGAAAGAGAGGGAGAATTCCGGGAACCCCTTCCTAAACAAGAAACAAGGTGTGAGCCTCTACTCTTGTCCAAGAGAAGGGTGAGGAGTATTGACCAGATGGTAGGAAAGCCTACTTATTCCTATTACATAAAACACATACACACAAAAAAAAAAAAAAAAAAAAGAAAAGGCCGCAGCTGACAAGAAGTCCAAGCTGACAGCTGAAGAGATACTTACCAAGGGATAGGAATGGGATTTTATTTTTATTTTTCCCCATTACATTAAGTTTTAACTTAAAATAATTCCTATTGTCCTATCCTAAAAACAAATTTGGTTATCCAGCATTGAAGATACGGCATATAATTCTACTTACATATGGCAGCTAGTATTCATATATATATATATATATATATATCTCTTTAGTCTTTTAATGTCCTTTGTTGAACATAGGCCTTCCTCCAGGTTTGTAGAGGAGAACTGGGCTATTATCCTACCATATGGTAGTGGTTGGAGGGGTGTAACATGCTTGGATTCACAATTGCCCGAGTGTATTTGCACTTGGGTGAATGTAACAAACCCAACTGGAATTCAAACTCTGCTCTCCAATTTCTCATTCCAAGGTGCTATCTATTACGCTATGAGCACATCACATCCAAGCTTAGAGCACTTGTTATTCCCAAAAGGTCACTCACTTATATACTGACCAGGCTCGATGTTGCTTAAATCCATTGATCGAAAGAACTGGTATTTTAACATCATATGAATGTAAAGAAAAAAAAAACAAAAAAAAACAAAAAAAAACAAAAACAAAACAAATCTTTAAAAGTCAACATTTTGATGTTTAAATCTCCTCTTCCAATCTTTTATTTTATGATGCTGTGCCTACAAAATGACAGGTAACAGCCAACTATTCATTATTTTTTTCTTGTTAACTAAAAGCTACATGTTTTTTCTTCCTTAAACAAAAATCAACAGTGAGATCGATTTAAATGTTAACTTATTAAATGTGGCAGAAGTTCCCATCTGAACGAGAGGGCTGTAACGACTAAAAGTTTCATCATTTATAAGGAATGAGTTAAACAATAGTGACATGTAATCAATATGAATTTACAGAGAGGGGGGGAGGGAGAGAGGGAGAGAGGGAGAGAGGGAAAGAGAGAGGGAAAGAGAGAGAGGGAGAGAGAGAGAGAGAGAGAGAGGGAAAGAGAGCTAAAGAGAAAATTTCTCTTGACATTTTCTGCTGAGTTCATTTGACCTAAAAATGATTTTCCAGAATAAGAACACAATCTGCCATAATCAGGACAAGTCAGTTCAAAGGCACGTTGAGCGTGAAGTGGACTTTTCAAGACCCATTTTTATTTTGTCTTGCCTGCTTGTTGAAGTCAAAGAAAGAAAAAAATTCTCATGTGCAATGATCCAAGACAAAAATAGATGAACAACCACAGAAATCATCGCCCACTGATATCCTTGACTGAATAAAGGCGGATAATTCAAAGGTTTAAGAAACCCAGCAATTTTGATTAAGAAGAGGGTCGGGGTTTTGGACTGATGGAAGCTGGGAGTAGAATTTACATTTCAGTGATGATGATTTCTCTTAATTTAAAAAAATAAAAATAAAAAATAAAAACCTTGAAGGTCATAAAATTATAAAAATAGAAATATTAATTAAGAAAAACTGAAAATCTTTTTAGCTAATGAGTAATAGATTAAGGTGAAGGAAACATACTTCTTGGGAATTTAGAATAAGATACAAAAAAAAAAAAAAAAAAAAAAAAAAAATGGATATGACAAAGTGGGGGATCCATTTTCTATTGTAACCAAGTTGTAAACTAAACCCCAATTATTTGGTAATTTTCTTGCTACTAATAATGCAAATAAACAAAAACAACAACAAAAATAGGGTACGAAGAAAGATTGTGGAATAGTGTTAGGTTTATAGGTGAGATTTGATCTATTAATGTCGTTTTTTGACGTATTTTTAACGTCAAAAACAGACATTATTTTTGCACCAACCTAATACATAGCCAACAAATTGTCACAGCCTCACATTTAAAGTAACTGGTACAAAAAGGATTCAAGTTCAAATCTGATTTAGGTGTCTTATTTTTTTATCAAATTCTACTGTACACTGACAGCCTGAGCAAAAAGATGAAGAGGAAAAAAAAAAAAAAAAAAAAAAAAAAAAAATTAAGATGAAAGAAGAGTTCCAATTTGTATCAAAGTGTCACAAATTCAGAGCTGCAAATTCAAATAGCTCCAAATCTATCCTCCCACCTCGTTGCCTTCCTCACCTCTTTGCTCACTGTCTGGTTATTCCATCAACCCTGTAGGTAGCACTGGTACCAGCAGGGACACACCCACAGCCTTTTTAAAAGTGGATTTCTTCTGCACACAATCAGTCAGTTATGTGCCATGTGTGATAAACGCTTAGGCAATCATGTATCTTTCGATACGTGACTGACGAGGCAGATTTTTTTCATGCAATAGGTTGCTATTTCTTTCTGCATAGACCAGTTGCCATCCAAGGCTATAGAACTTTGTCCTGCTATTTACCCATAGCGGGAGGGAGAACAAGAGGATTCATACCTTTTCCAAGGGAATTAGCACATAAGTGAATATAATGGGTTCAACTGGAATTCGAACTTGACTCTCCGATTCCTCAATCGGAGCTGCTATACACTACTCCACCATGCCTCCCTGCACACAACAATACTTGAAAAAGCCTATTTAAATCTCATAACTCGTGTTCATATTTGTGTAATTTCAAAAACTCTACAATTAACTCGAAACTGACAGCAATATATATATATATATATATATATATATATATATATATATATATATATATATATATATATATGGTTTTATTATTCATATTTAACAGCATGTGACTATCTTGCCCAACTTAACTTTTCTTTGGTAATATACCCCATGTAAGTATAAACCGGGTTAAACATTGCTTAACTTTGGTGATCAGATGAGAACCAGTATTTCAACAGAATATAATTAAGTAGATATTTAATTTTAAATTTTTTTAATAAAAATAATAAAAAAGGCAGTTTGTTTTAATGATGACTTTATTTATTTGAGCTTAAAGAATTTTTTTAATCTGTCACAAGTATATAATACAAGTAATAACAGAAAGACTTCAATGTAAAATTATAAAGACACTGGAACAAGGAATGCAATATTCGTGCTCAGAAGGTTATCAGAAAGAGCAACACAGATGCAGAATGACATGTACCTATGTTTCACAGACTATGCAAAGGCTTTTGACAAAGTACGCCACAAGGATCCAATGGAACTGCTCAGCAACCTTGATATATTAGGAAGGGATATCAGAAGAATCAAGAACCTATACTAGCAGCAAACAGCATGCATATGCATAGGGAACAAGTTCAGTGAATATAAAAAAATAGAAAGGGGCATAAGGCAAGGATGCGTCTTCTCACCAGACCTGTTCAATCTATAGAGCAAGGCAATTCTGAGAGAAATGGAAACCCTACCAGGATTTAGCATTGGCTGTCACAACCTTAACAGCAGAAGATATGCAGACAACATAGTACTGATAGCAGACACAGAAAAGATATTATAAAATCTCCCACAGATGTTATTGATGGAGAGTGAGAAGAAAGGGCTAAGCATAAAATAAACGAAGACAGAATGCATGGTCATCAGTAAGGGGAGGAGCCTGAAATGAGATTTGCAGGTCGGGAACACTAGAATCAAGTAGATGTGGAAGTTTAAATATCTGGGAAGAGTCTTGACAGAGGATAGTAAATGCAACACTGAGATCCGTAAACGTATTGGGATGGCCAAGGACATATTCCAAAAGCTGGGCATAATATTGCAAGACAGGAGGATTTATTTGGTAGCAAAGAATACTGAGCTGTTATATGATATCTATCCTTCTTTACAGCAGCAAATGTTGGATGATTTCCTCAAAGATGAAGAGACTCAAGGTGACAGAAATGTGGTTGTACAAAAGAATGCGAAGGATATCAGGACCAAGCATGTGAGCAACAATGAGGTCTTAGAGAGGTTGCAAACAAAAAGGCTTATACTTAACATCAGAAAGAGGCAGCTGAAGTTTCTGGGACACATAATGAGGAAGGAGGGCATGAAGAATCTGATACTCACAGGTCAAATTGAGGGAAAGAGAGACAAGGGAAAGTAGCACATGACATACCTGTCGAGCTTGAGCAGGTGGATGACAGAATGTAGTCTGTGGGAGGAAATGGAGGGAAGGAACTTGTTGAGAGCTGCAAAGGATAGAGGGCGGTGGAGGGCTATGATCGCCTACATCCTGAAAAGTCATGGCACGTAAAAAGAAAAAGAACAACAAAGTAAAGAGTCAGCAGAAAGATTATTGTTTAATTATCAGTTAATACACTACTGCCATAAGACAGTAGGAAAGTGACCGAAGCCAAGATGCCAGGTCAGGAACAATAACATTGCAGATTCTTTGGATTGTATGAAGACCTAGCAGTAGAGCCCGGCATTGCCCGGGGATGTAACAGTAAGAGAGAGATCAAGTATCGACCATCATAAAGACTGAAAAATAAAATTAACAAAGATTATTGTTTAAGGTTGACGGACACGCATGTCTTAATTAGTTATTTTTTTTTTTGTTTTTTTTACGAATTGGTCAAACCCAAACTAAAACAAAAACATTGTTTTCAATCGTTATGAGTCTATCGATTGAATAGAATTTTATTATAAACAATTGTCTTGTAAATGGAATTTTTAAAGCATTCTGAATGTAAAAATAAAGAAAAAAGTGTGCAAGACAATATGAAACACTACCTGCCAAAAAAAAAAAAAAAATAAAGAAAAAAGTGAAGTTTTGTTGAAATCAGTTGAAAAATGTAGGAAATCCAATCCCATATATAAATGAACACATACACAACTTGGGTTTTATAATAAGTATAACTTGATATGAGTTGTCCCCCTTTCATTTTGGCAACAGAATTGTGTTTTATCATGTTTTCAAATTGATTTTGTGCAAAGACAATTGTGTTTTTCCAATTTGGGCGCTGTCAGAACCACTGCAAGGTAATTTTACGCAGTCCTGTGAAGTTTTGTTGAAATCGGTTGAAAAATGTAGGAAATCCGATCCAATATATAAACATACGGACACACACACACACAATCTGCGTTTTATAATAAGTAAGATCTATAAAAACAAAGAAGTGTCAGACTTGATGTTGCAGTACTATCCGATGCACAGACAGGTGATTTGACTTATAAATATACAAGATAAATTCTGTCAAAAAAAATTTTTTAAAAATAAAATTTTTTAAAAATAAAATTGTAATGAACCAACTTTCTTTAAAAAGAAAAAAAAAGAAAAAAAAAAATGTAGTAGTAATTGATTGAAGATAATTCCACTTCATATCAGTGTCTGTGGAGGCCAGCTTCAGTGCAGGGTTTGAACAGAAGTAGAAGTTTATGCCTGGTTTCCTGTTTAGCCGTTTTTGGTTCCTTCTGAAGACTTGATTCTTTCACTCTTGCGTCTTAGTGGAATTATCACCTTGCTTGGGGTGAAATGATTTTAAATAAATAAATGATGAAAACAGGCCTAAAACTTGATAAAATCAAAATTACCTCAACAAATATTTTGTGTTAATATTAAGAGGAAAGACCAAAAGATTTTTTATCCTATTAAGAACATTTGAACTTTTAATTAAAAATTTTGTTTTTACTTGCGTTAACAGATAATCATAAATTAGTATGGGAAATTTTATCTTTTTTATGTAGTGAAAGACGCCATTGAGTTGGTAATTCTTGCAAAAATTAAATGTTAATTTTAATGACAGTTTCAGGAATTCGTCACAAAAATATACTTCCCACCCTCCCCTGATCTGTCGCGTGCTTTTTGCCCAACTGAAACATTGAAATGGATGAATTCTGTATTAGTTTTTTTGACTTTTTTTTTTTTTTTTAGCTTTCACAGTTAAATTTCTATTTCTGACACAAACTCAGTCCACACCAGTGTTGATAAAACAGAAAACCGATATCTTCATCTGCTGAAATAGGCTATTCCCCATATGAGGTGATTTTGGATTTTAATGTTTATTAATATATCTCAACAAACAGTATTTAGAAAAATATATTTTGTGACACATCTCAGTTCGAAGAAATCCTAATGGATGAAACGCATCACAAAAACTTGTTATAATTATATTTATATATTATTTTAATTATATTTTGAAAAATTCATTTTTGTGGTGTTTTTTTATATTAATTATAAGCACAAGTCTTCTCACTCTCAGTAGCCCCCTTGAATCTTAGTGGCTTTATCACCTTGCTTGGAGGTGAACATAAAAAAAAAAAAAAAAAAAAAAAAAACACGCAAAAAACACAGGACGAAAATTTTAGCCTCACAAAAGTAAAAAGTAGGCACTAAGCATAAAACATCAAAGAACACTGCATTGTCGTAAAAACATTAATGATAGAGATGATATGGAACCAAATTGATAATGTCAAGGCTCAACATGAAAATAACCAGTTGAATATCGACTGCATAATTTATTTTGCCATCATTTTAACTAACCAAGTCAGTACTTAGCTATTTCCTCTCAGGGTGGAATAATGTACAATATTAGTCTCTTCCTGTCTGCCTGGGTGTGTATTTCTAGTTAGTATCCTTTCTATTTTGGTCTGCAATTCATTCATTCTCATTCTCTCTCTGAATTGGAACAATTATAGTGAATTCATTGCTAGGTCTGCTGCTAGGAAAGTTGCTTCACGATGTTGTGCTAGACAAATTTTCTCACCAGAATCTATCTTACTCATAAGTCTACTGTTCCCCTATGCACTGAATATTACCACAACATCTGGTCTGGCACTTCTATGTATTTAGATATTCTTGATAAATTACAAAAAAGTATCAGCAATGTTATTGATCTTCACCTGGCATCTCTGCTTCAATTACTCTCACCATCACCATAGATTCCCAAGATTTACCTTAAACTCCCACTGAGTCAGGTTGTGACATAAGGTTGGTTTTTAACGTGGAGACCCAAGTGTTTCCACTATGGCTGCTAGTCAGAGCTTGTCTAGACATAGCCGGTCATACCACCACTATGTAACAGATGTTATGCAATGTTAGGTGGAAGGCAGGGGTGGAGAGAAGGTCTCTGACATGGAACAGATACTACAATTCTAACATCTACTCCGATGGGAAAAATCCCCTTCTCCTCCCCTGTCAATTCTCACAGAAGAATCCGGGGTAGAGGAGAGCCCCCATTCCCTGTGCCTTTTCTATAACTATTTTCATGATAATAGTTCTGATAAGCTTTAGCCTTTGGTATCTGGACTTTGTGAATTTAAGTGCAGTACTAGATTGGCTACTATTAGGTTGGTGCAAAAATAATAACGTAATAATGTTTTTTTGACGTTAAAAAATACGTCAAAAAACAACATTATTACGTCATTATTTTTGCACCAACCTAATAGAATTTCAATAGTAAAATGAGACCTAAGATGTGACCCTAATTCGTATGCTAATAATTTTTTCTCTTGCACTTTACATTTGTTGAACTCTTGCAGCTTCCTGTTAATTGTGGTCTTCAAAAATTTTAAATACAACATCAATCATTTGTTTTTTGATTTTTTTTTCTTTTTAAATCTGTTCTTTTATTGTCCTTTGTACTCAATATTTCTCAATTTCTTACATTCTCAGCAATCACTTGCATCTTAGTGGTTTTTATGGGGTAAAATATTTAAAAAAAAAAAAAAAAAAAAAAAAAACACCATGGTTTTTCATTTATCCAATCTTTTTGTTTTTCTCAGAATTTAGGTTACACTGGTTTCAATTGTTGGTCAAAACCAGTTGTGTTTGTTGATCTAAAATCTGTCTACTTACAACCAAAATTCTTTCACACTCCACTAAAACATAAAAACACTACCAGACAGAAATTTAAAAAAAAAAAAAAAAAAAAAAAAAAAAAGAAAAAAAAGGTGCCCACAAGATGTTAAAACACACATTTTTCAACCAAATCCTGCATAGTCAAACTAGAATTGTGATACACAGACCTTTCCCCATTCTTGAAATAGACATCTCTGTTCAGTTTCATATATAAACAAAGACAATTTTTACTAGGTACCTTGACAAAAATGCAATACTTAACATTTAAAAACAAATTTTTAATAACAAATCTTTATTGAAACTTATTTTAATCTTAATTTCAAGCTAATAGATAAAGTTTAATATTTCCAATAAACGAAATACTTTGCTGCATTTCAAAAAATACCAATTTTACAAAAATAAAAATGATTTAAATTCCCCAAAGAGTTTATGCTTTTAACTATTATATTCAGTAAAAATAATCATGCTGAATTTTGAGTTTTCATAAAATAAAGTGGGGGGAAACATGTAAAATATTTTTTAGATATCAAGAGAATCTCATGATAGATCAAGGCAGAGAAAAACTTGAAATTTATTAATGCTTGGCTTTCAGATTTCAGCCAATTTGCTATTTGCTCTGCAGGTTGGCTAATGTCAGTAAGAATCCTGATAATTTAAGACTACAGCATGAATGTTAACTTTCATCATTGGTATTTAAATTATTTTTTTTAGCTCATAAAAAATAAGGAAAAAAAAAAAATTTGTAGATTTGCACTCGTTAGATTAGGGTTTCAATTTTTTTTTTTTTTTTTTTTAAACTTCTGGGTGCACTTGTAAAATCACTAAAACTCTGGGGTGCACTTTAAATTTTAATAAGGAAAATTAGTCATGAAACTTTTTGAAAATAAAAAAAAAAAAAATAAAGAAGTCTTCTAAAATAAACATTTATTTTTAAGAGATTACATTGTATATTTAAGCAGCACAGTGTTCGTTTATTAATGAAGGGTCACTTTTTTTTTTTTTTTTATTAAATGGAAAAAAGAAAAAAAAAAGAAAAAAAAAGAAAAAAAAAGAAAAAAAGAAAAAAAAGAAAAAAGTCAATAATGACAGATTTATCTCCCTTGATGGTGGGCAGAAAAGAAAGGATTATCACCTCAGAGATTAAGGAATTTAGTACAGTGTAACCCGGATAGAAGAGAGTTGTCAGGACCGGAGAAGAAGTCTCTTATATCCGGGTTTCTCTCGTATCCAGGTTTGGTCTATTTTGTTTAGGCAAGTATGGCTCTAATTTGTGACCAAAGAAAATCTTATATCTGGGTTTCTCTTATATCCGGGTTACACTGTATCCAGTTTCAAATATAAAATGACAAAGACTTTACTCTTATATGAAAGTCATGTGCTTGGGGTCTCTAGTTTCTTTTAAAAATAAAGATCTTTTTTTTTTTTTTTTTTTTTTTTTTTTTTTTAGATATAAAAATAATTGATAAACTACTCTTCTGTTAACTTGGGGTGTACTTGGCTACCTTTCAGGGTGCACTAATATGTCTTGGAACACCAGTTAGGAAATGATCCATTAGACCTCCCTCAGGCATTTGTAAAAATGTAAAAAAGAAAAATTGATTTTTTATTTTTTATCATTTTAGAAGCGAACGATGGCCCAGTTCATAATACAAATGCAGTGTCAAATCAATGGCAGAATTCTTAGAGTTATTGATACTTTGTTTTTATTTACAAATGTTAAGTTTGAAACTGTTGCTGTCATTGATAACTGCGTATTGCTCACATGGTCCCTTTTTTGTCAATTTGTAAAGTAATCAAACTTGATATTTGTAAATAAAATCAAAGTACACCTAACTTGTGAAGAAGTCGGGGATCAAATTGAAATATTTTTTAAAATCATTTCAGCAAAAACAAGGTGGGAATACCACTAGTACACAGGGGTTAAAGAGAGTGAAAGTGAGAGAAAAGACTGGGTATATGGGAGAATGAGGAAAGGATAAAAAATGAACAGGGTTCAAGATGACAGAAGATGGCAATTGACATCGCATTTAAATTTTTGAAGATTGTAATTTTCAGGGAAGCAAGCAGGCAGAAGAGAGTTCCACAGGTGGGAAGTATGAGAAAAGAAACTGTTGGAGTAGAAGTGGTTGTTACATCTAGCTATTTCCACAGTAAAAGGGTGAGGCCTAGATGCCAATCTAGTAGCGTGCTTAAATTCATGTAGTCGGGTACCAAGGAAAAAAGCTTGTCAGAGCAGTTGCCATGAAAATATTTGTAGAAAAGACAGAGGGAAGCTACATCACATCTGTGAGAAAGTGACTGATGTCAAGATGCCAAATCAGGATAGATTACATTGTGGATACTTCTTTGGATATTGTCAAGAACTTCAAGATGAATAGCAGGAACATGTGGCCAGATATAGCAACACTATTCAATGCACAACCGAATGGTAGATTTGTAAATGTGCAAGATGGACTGACGAGGAAAACCTGGCACAACACAGTGAACCAAATTTCCTTGCAGTAGATGCAGCTATTGATTCAATGTAGTTGTTTGACTTCAAATCGGTTGAAGATGTGAGCCCAAGAAGGTTGTATTTATATTTTAAACTAGCAGTAGAGCCCGGTGTTGCGCGGGGATGTAACAGTAAGAGATAGATCAAGTATCGACCATCATAAAGACCGAAAAATAAAATTGACAAAGGTTATTGTTTAAGGTTGATGGACACGCATGTCTTAGTTTTTTTTGTTTTGTTTTTTTTTACGAATTGGTAAAACCCAAACAAAAAAACCCAAACAAAAAAACCCAAACAAAAAAACCCAAACAAAAAAACCCAAACAAAAAAACCCAAACAAAAAAACCCAAACAAAAAAACCCAAACAAAAAAACCCAAACAAAAAAACCCAAACAAAAACATTGTTTTCAATCGTTATGATTCTACCGATTGAATAGAATTTTATTATAAACAATTGTCTTGTAAATGAAATTTTTAAAGCATTCTGGATGTAAAAATAAAGAAAAAAGTGTGCAAGACAATAAGAAACACTACCAGCCAAAAAAAGTGAAGTTTTGTTGAAATTGTTTGAAAAATGTAGGAAATCTGATCCCATACACAATCTGGGTTTTATAAGTATAACTTGATATGAGTTGTCCCCCTTTCATTCTCGTGACAGCGATGCCTCTTAATCGTGTTTTCAAATTGATTTCATGCAAAAACAATTGTGTTTTTCCAATTTTTGGCGCTGTCAGAACCACCGCAAGTTAATTTTACGTAGTCCTGTGAAGTTTTATTGAAATCGGTTGAAAAATGTTGGAAATCCAATCCAATATATAAACGAACAGACACACACACAACCTGGGTTTTATAATAAGTATGATACGATCTCCCCACCTAAAATGATAGAAAAAAAAAAAAAAAAATTCCATTCTGATGACTGTCATGGCTTATGAATGTTTTACTGAATGCTAATCTATAAAAAATTAAAAAATTGAAATTAATTATCCCCTACCTCAATTTTTCCTTAAAAAACCCCCCAAAACAAACAACAGCCACAAACAACAACAATAGCAACAACCACAAACACAATAACCACAACAACACCACCAGATTATTCCGTTTTAAGTCATGTCTCATTTTAGCGACCAGTGGCTCCCAATCTTTTTTACCCATTACAACCTTTTCACCATAAGTCAGAATGTCACCCCCACACCTTTCCCAAGATTGTCCAACTCAAAAAAGGTGTATTCCAAATAATATGCAGATATTATTTATTGAAAATCTTCATTTCCATATTAGTACTTACACATTTACATGAGGGCATTTTGATGTGGTGTAATGGTTAGTGAGCTTGTCTTGCATGGTGAAAAAGTACAGATGCAAAAGAGGCCCTAGATCACGTACAGATATGTCTGTCAAAACCAGTTACATCCGGGTTTCGCATTAGTAGCAGAGCAGATACAGGCCTCTCTGCAACTTTTCTTGATCCAGGTTTCTGCAGGCGTCTGTCAATAAAAATCAGGGGGGGGGACCAACAGTGGGCAAGAGATAGTGTCTTGTGAAGTCAGTCCTGCGAGTGCTTTGTTCCTAAAGTTGCAGTGTCTTCTGAAGCAGTAGCATTTTGTTACCCATCATCTCATTTCCCTTCTCAGCCTCTTACCACTGTAGCAGACGGGAAAGGCTATTGTTTAGAGCAGGGGTTCTCGAACTTTTCTATGCCTCACAACCCTAGAAAACTTATATGATCACTCCCCCCCCACACACCACAAACTCACTTTCTTGACTACATTTGTAGGCTTTTAAAACAACATACCTGGCCACATACACAATTCCGGAAAATCCTTGTTGAAAACACAATTATACTTAAACATGAAAACAAAAAAATTAAAAATTCTTGAAGCTATATATATAAAATAGTTGAAACCTAACCTGAACAAAATAAACTATGAAATCTCCACAAATATCCTTAAATGCCTATAATTGGTAACAGAAGCCATTGGTTTATACCAACAGCTTCCTATACTTAATATTTCTCGAATTCACTCTCGCGTGGTCATGTGTGACATCATGAGCTGCCATGCGATTTTCACTTCCGTGTCTCGTATACACGAGTTTGTCATTGCTTGGAAATCTTTCATGCAACAAAAACAGACTATCATTATTGTTTTGTCCGTGTATTGTTTAATATATTGAAATGTAATTGTCATCTTTGATAATGGCTTATGTAAGCCGAAAGCTTAGATAGGATTAAAAAACATGTATCAATATGGTGATTTTCTTTCATCTTTCAATGATAAAGTTATTAAGCTGATCAAACAATATGAAAGGAATTTACTTAAATAGACAAAACTTGTCTATATTATTTAATGAAACATGCATCAATGAAAAAATGCTGCCTAAATACACACACACACATATATATATATATATATATATATGCAAGTAATATCTCATGAAGATGAAGGCAATTTATACTCAATTTGAGAAAAAGATTTATTTAAGCTAATTTTTGAATGACATGAAAAGAAAAAAACCATTATAACAAACTTAAAATCAAATAGCACAAAAATTAAACTTTTCATTCAATGTAAGTGTAAATTAAACAATTTAAAAAAAAATTTTTTTAAATCTAACATTGAGAAATTCACATCAAAAAATGTAAAATTTAAATCTAATGGTTTTTTTTTTTGTTCCTGTTCCTTGGATATGATTTTGTCAAAATGTGGTACTTTGTTGCTGATGATAGCAATCCATATGTCTGCCTGTGAATTCATGCAATTTCTAGATTTTATCTTGATTGACAGAAGAGAACTAAATCCAGTATCTGGTCACAAATGGGATAAGGACACCAAGTGCTTTATCACAAAGTCTTGGAAACATATTCATTGCTAAACACCAATACTCCTCCAAAGTCTTGCTTTCAAATTGTGTTCCAAAATTTCAATTTTCACGTTTTGTCCGCCACTGTTAAAATGGCTAAAAGGTATCAGCATAAATAATAAACAAATAAATTTGAATGTTTAACCGTTAAAGTTTAAACATTTAAATTTATTATTTTTGCTAAATTACCAAATCAAACATTCCACACCCCTTAAAAGGGAGTGCGAGCACCCCCATTTAGAAACAACTGGTTTTGGGGTTTCTTCCCAATACACACTATGCTTTTGGTTTTATCACTTATTATTAACTATCCATTTAAATTTTTGGAGATTGTAGTTATCAGGGAAGCAATTAAATGGAAGGGAGTTCCACAGGTGAGAAGTGCGAGAAAAGAAACTGTTGAAGTGGCAGTTGTATTTAGCTATTTCTACAGCAAAAGGATGGGGTCCAGATGCCAATCTAGTAACACGCTTAAATTCATGTAGTTGGGTCACCAGGGAAAAGAACTCATCACATCAGTTGCCAAAAAAAAATATTTATAGAAAAGACAGAGGGAAGCCATGTCAGATCAGTGAAAAAGTGGCTGAAGTCAGCATAATCAACCCTAATCATGTGCGGTCATGTTTGCCAACGACAGTTATTAGGTTGGTGCAAAAATAATGATGTTTTCTCACATAGTAACATATGTGAGAAAACGACATTATTTTTGCACCAACCTAATACATTCGGGTTTATCCTCGTTAACAGTGGAATTGATTGGCATGTCTAGATACAGGCCTCTCTGCAAATGGGCAAGATTCGTGTCTTTCTAATGCCAATAAAAGCAAGTGAAAAAAAACAGCAGTTGGCAAGAGCGTGTTGTGAACTTGGTTTCATCGGCACTTTTGTTCCTTGAGTTGCTGTGGTTTCCAAGGTAATGTTATTTTTGTTACCACCCATCTTTCCCCTCTCTACATATTACCCCCCCCAGTTGCTGGAAAAGAAATTCGGTTAGGTGTTTACCCCCACCCACCTTCAACACACTCTTGCTGTATATTACAACAAAATATAAAAAGGTAATTGCTAATATTGGACTAATGCCTGCCATCCCCACACAGAAAAAGAAATTTAAAAAAATACCTGACACTGTTATTGAATTTTCAAAACTTGTGGGCAAGATCAGTAGAAATGTCGTCTCAATACAAGATTTGAGCATAGTTAAGTATGATACAAGGTCATATTTATAGAGAATATAGCAAAGAACATGTTCAGATGAAATGGCTTTTCATACAAAATTGTTGACAATGCTAGGTATGACATAAGGCCAGATTCATTGAGAATCTAACAAAGAACAGGCTGTTGAATCTTATTCCAATTGTTAATGGATTTCTTAATGTATTCATAAAATCAGATGTTTGGGAAGATGACCAAAACTCTATAAATCAACCATTTGCCACTGCACAGAATACGGCTATCCATACATGGTCTGGTGTCCCTGGTGTCCGTCTTAAGGTCCTTGATAAAATTCAGAGACAGACAGGCAATGCGGTTGACCCTGATCTTGCATCTCATCTACAGTCACACTCTCACAGACGTGCTGTCGCCTCCCTCTGTCTTTTCTACTTTCATGTTAACTGCTCCGACAAGCTACTTTCGCTAGTTCCCAGACTACATGAATTTAAGTGTGCAACTAAGCTGGCATCTCAATCCCACCCTTTCACTGTCAAAACAGTTACATGTGGCTGTCTCTTCTACTCCAATAGCTTCATGTTTCGCATCTCTCATCTATGGAATTCGCTTCCTATTACTTGTTTCTCTGATAGCTATAATCTCCAACCATTCAAATGTAAGGTCAATCAACATCTCAAGATGCCTTGATCTATTCCCTATCCTCCGCTTTCATTCATCTTTACTATCGCTCCCACTCTCTGTAACCCCTTGTCTGCTAGTGGCATCCCGCCTTGCTTGGGGTGAAATTCTTAGAAGGGGAAAAAAAAAAAAAAAAAAAAAAAAAAAAAGTCAAATTTTATTTATTATTTGAGACATGGTCATTTTAAAACTGATGTTAATTTTTTAGGGGTTGGAAAGTAATAACAATAATGTAGATTAACATCCCAAATTAGATGCTTATTGAACATTGTGTAATTTTTCTAAAGCCAGGGATTGATGTTCAGAAAAGAAGCCTACAGTAAGAGTTTTTAGGTCTATTCTAAGAAAGGAGTAACGGCAAATGAGATTTGATTTCAGTTTGTAAAGTATGTGAAATAACATGCACTACACCCCCCTCCCAAGCACCAAGGAGGATGGGGAAAACATTCCAAAAGAAACAACAATGTTAGGGAAACAAAATCCTTGGCAATGAAACAATTTCAATTTTAAGAATTATTTTGAGGAGGTTTTTCTTGTTTGTTTTTCAAATAATTTCAGGAAGAGATGTGCTAGGGTTGTCAAATTGGCTTCGGGTTTGATTAACAATGCTTTTAATTCTATTTTATTTGCAAAATTTATCAGAGACCTTTAAGAAATGGAAAAAAAAAAAAAATCACAGCTCTTGAAACACAAAACTCTATTGTTCACCTTTTGTTTAAAAAAAAAAAAAAAAAAAAAAAAAAAAAGAGGAGGCACAAAAAGTATTTGCTGACTTCATTATTTATAGACTTCTACTGCAAAATAAGCAAACATAGTTAAGTAGTGAGATGTTCTTGCAAACAGGCTGGTTCTGTGTTGTAGACAAAAAGAGACTTCAAAATGGGGTCACATTAGAGGAACAATAAAGAACTACTTCAGAAATACACCGTTCACTATATATATATATCATATACAAACTCACCAACAAATGGAATCACCGTTTTTTTTCGTTTTCTTAACAGCTGCAGACAACCAATGTTGACTGCCACTTCAAACTCATTCTTAAATACCTGCTAAACTCATGAATATTCCATAACAGGATGATTTTATTATTAGCACACAGAAGCAAGTGGGTTAAAAAACAAAAATTAAAATAAAATAAAAAAGGACCACAACACAAGAATAGCAGAGCATTAATATTTATCAAAATCTTCCTGTGTAAGTCTAGCCAACCACAACCAAGCTATGCAAACATTCATCAGTCAGCATTGGTCCTTTCAATCATACTGGCATTTATCTGCCCTGTCCCTTGGATAGCTGAATGTGTTATAATCAGAGTAGTTGGTGAATCTTCTATGTGCTGTGTCTCTTCAGGACATTGGCAAGCATGGTTCTCCATGACTTCCTGCCTTTTGTAGCTCTTATTTTTTTTTCTTTTTGCTATCTCTCCTTATCCGTTCTGCCAACACAAACTCATTAAGTAGATTATAAACTATTTTTCACAGTCTATTGACTTAAAGATGTCCTGTAAGTATCAAATTTTTCTAGCCCTCTTTCCTCAATATGTACCCTAGAAATGTCAACTGTGATGTTAAGTATAAGTATCCTGTTTTGTTTACACAGTACAGAAACTGAATTATTTTCCTTCACTTTCTCTTTTTTACTTCATTGATTGGTTCCCCCCCCCACACACACACACATTTTTTTTTTTTTTTACCCACTTCCGGTTAGCCCTTAGTTACCACCGAAACTCTCATAGTAAAAGAACTAGCCCTTAGTTTTTTTTCATCTTTCTAATCTTACCCCCATGTTACCCTCACCGGTATGTCACTTTTAATGCCTCCTCTTCACTTTGGTCTTCTTTATTAACCCGTTACTATTTAAACATTTGTTTAATGTAGACGTTTATTTTACTTTTGTATTTGTGTGTGTGTGTAATCTTTTACAACACGTGTTTTTTTGTTTTTTTACCCCTTTATCCACGTGTTTCCAAATGTCTACTTTCATGTAACTTTCTCCCTTTTCGTGAACTCACTGCAACATTGAAAGATATTCCTGTAGCAAAATTTATGCATATTCATGTAAGCAAACAATTCATTACCTTCCTTTGCCCATTCAGGCAAATGGTCTTCCTTCTATGTTCAAACCTCTGGTTGCTTTTATTTATCAGATTCTTTTTTTAACCTTTTTTTATTTTGTTCGTTATTCAGACTAAACTAGTCTTAGATGTGTATCTATTTTATTTTTCTCGTTTTTACCCTTTTTGGCTTTTAATAAACCTGCCAATGAACAGGACTTCGTCGTCAGTTTTAATTGCCAGCTAACTGTCTTTATATATGCACGCGTATGAGATTGGCAGTCTGGAGGCATGACATATCTTTCTGGTTTTCATTTTCTCTAGTTGTTCATATGTTCAGTCCATGTTATTCTAAACATCCTCGTGTAGAAGCACATTTCAGTTGTCTCAAGTCTCCTTATTCAAAATCCACTGCCATATAGAAGAACTGATATTGTTGTTTCTTTTGGAATGTTTTCCCCACCCTCCTTGGTGCTTGGCGGGGGGGGGGGGTGCATGTTATTTCAAGCCGAAATCAAATCTCATTTGCCGTTACTCCTTTCTTAGAATAAGCCTAGAAATTCTTATTGTAGGCTTCTTGTCTGAACAATCCCTGGCTTTATAAAAAATTACACAAATATTCAATAATCAACTAATTTGGGATGTTAAACTACATTATTGTTATTATTAGGTTGGTGCAAAAATAATGACGTAATAATGTCGTTTTTTGACGTATTTTTTAACGTCAAAAAACGACATTATTACGTCATTATTTTTGCACCAACCTAATACTTTCCGCCCCCTAAAATGTTAACATCGGTTTTAAAAGACCATGTCTTGAATAATAAACAAAATTTCACTTTTTTTCTTTTTCTTTTGAAGCATTTCACCCCAAGTAAGGCAGAATGCCACAAGCACCCAAAGGTCTACAGAATTTAGTAAGTTGTCTTTTTTCTATCTCCCTTAATTCCCATTCAGCTAACCACACAAGCCGCTTTCCTTGGGCTCTCCCATCTCCAATGTTCTGTGAGTGCCAAATTCTCCAAGCTCTCTTTCCTCAACATTTACCATAGAAATTTCATCTTTCTGATTCTAAGTCCTTTTGTTTCTATTTCCGCTAAAACTGTCATTGCTCATATGTTCAGTCCATGGTATACTCAGCATCATCCTGTAGAAGCATATTTCAGCTGCTTCAAGTCTCTTCTTCACCTGTAAGAAGATTGTCCAAAATCCACATCCATATAGGAGGAGTGATACAACGTTCAGTCTTTTTTTTTTTTTGTTTCTAACAAACTCATAATAAACACAATTAGCTAAATACATTAAAAGAGGGAATGCCAATATGGTCGTAAAAGAATTAGTACACACAGAAAAGCAACAGTCATGGTCAGTTAGACCTACACCGGCTGATCTTTTGAGAGGTATAGCACTCCTATTATGTGAAGATGATGAGGCAAAGTGGAAAATTTAGCAACGCATTTCATTGGAGTGTGTATGCTCTCTGGCTTCCTCAGGTTAGAATGAAAGACAAAACAGAAAATGACTTGGGATCTATGACAATAAGTGTGTATCATAAATCAAATTAAATTAAATTACCTTAGCTCATCAGATCCCAATGTCCTGTCTTAAGAATGTGTCTGTCCATCAGTTTGTTTCTTTTATCTATATTAGAGCTGTTTGGTATTGTTGGATTTTAAATCAGGGATTATTTTTTCAATGCATGTTATAATTATGAGGTTTTTTCTTTATGCGTATTCTATAATTATGATCGTAACTCAGAAATAGAAATTGGCAATCTGAGATTGAATTCCAGCTGAGGTTGGTACGCTCTTTCCCCCAAATACCTTTGTTGAGAAAGAATATAAATCTATCTCCCCGATAGCTATAAGCTAAATAGAAGGGCATACTGGACTCCTGCCTTCAGATGGAAATCAGTCCAGAAGAAAAAAAAAAAATTAATTCAATTAATTCAAAACCAGCTTGAAGAGGGATGGGCAGCAAAACGATATCTTGCCCTTCATTGCTGCTTTGGTTACAGTACAAGGGGTGCCCTGATGATCCTAAGGCAGTGGTTCTAAAACTTTTTTCTCTGGTTCGTATTTTTGAAATAAAAATTTGCTTATACATCAAATTTTTATTTTAAAAATAGAAAAAAAAACAGAGAGAGAGAGAGTGAAAGGTAAAGAACTGTGGAATCCAAGTCATAACGTTATCATTGATAACTCTCTCCTCCAATTTGCAAACCCTAGTTACTATATTCTTAATACTTGATATAATGCAAAAATATCACAATGATAATATCAATCAATAACTATTTATACTGGGACTCATACATGCAATTACAAGTAATAATATTTTGAAATCATATTTATTTTTCACATATGAATTTTTTTTTTTAGAACTGTTTCTAAATCTTTGTCTTTCATTCATTCTGCCTCACCTGCTATCCTATTCTAATGCATGTATGAATCATGCCGCACTGTTTGAGAACAGAAATCTCTTAAACTTAAAAGACTATCATGCTAATTGTAATATTGGGCAACAACTAAAGATTTTGCTTGTACATATGCTCTTTTTTGCATTGCAAAATGGCTGTAGGTATGCAAAGCACACAAGTTATCATGTTTATTGTGTTTCAGGCAAGAGAGTTGGAAATTTGTTATATGAAGTGTTTTCTTAGAGTTTAGCATCCCAAACTATCATGGTTGCTTTCAAATTTTAGATACAATCTAAAAAACACAAACACTAAACAATGGAATCACAAGCAGAACCTGGAGATTTTGTTGGCTCATTTTACTACTCCCTAGGAGGTAAAAGACTTTCTTCCATGCTTTATTTTCACAAGATTCAGAATAAATCAAAAATGGTGTATTGCTTGAACAGGAGTAAAGAGTTATCAGGTCACAGATGTGCAGGTGGCGTAACGGATAACAGGTCAGAAGGGGAAACCAGATAGAGTCCCAGTTAGGTTCATTATATTCAGTTATGCACAAATACCTTTGGGAAAGATGAATCCACCTCTTCTCCCCCAAGTTATGGGTTAATTAGTAGGATGTGTACTAGTAAATCATTAACCGACCCAAAAAGGCTTACAAGCTTAAAAATGTTTTATGGCTTTAAATAACTTGCAAAAGATTGATAAACTGGAAAGTAAATAAAATCATTAAAACAACCTCTGATCACTGACTGCCTACTCTCCTAATGTCTCTCTGCTCATCTCTACATCTCCACGGATGGCTTGTCAGAAGCAGTTAATGTAGCCTGACTATATACTGTATTCCACATATGCTAAGAGATTTCCTTCCTGGAATATATATATATATATATATATATATCACCGTTTCTTAGCTTTGAAAGGTCAAGTTGTACAGAGGAGTTTTCCAACCATCACAAAATACAAGCAATCACAAACCCCAGACTTAATATAAGCCTACAATTATCAGTCATATGTGATAAATACCGTATCTCCTGTTAATATATATATCACAATACATATATATACACACACACAGTTTTTTTTTTTTTTTTTTTTTTTTTTTTTTTTTTCTTTCTAGTATTGAGGATAACCATTAGGCAGCTTCCTTTTGGTAATGCAAGTCTTTTGCTCATCTACGCCAGTGTTTCTCAACCTTTAATAATGCATGGACCACTTTTGCTATTAATTTGTTTCTGGTAGATCCCCACCTCATAATGATTTGATAAAAAAAAAAAAATAAATAAATAAAATAATAAAAAAAAAAAAATAAAAAAAAAAATAAAATAAAATAAAAAAAAAGCCTATTTTATAGATAAGGTTAGGAATTGTATTATAGATATAGTAAATTTATATGCTTTATTCTGAAGTTAAACTAATTTAAGGAAAATAAACTTTATGGAACATTTATGTATACTAGTAAAATAAATCATTTTAAAATATGTGAATGATTAATATTAGGTTGGTGCAAAAATAATTTCGTTTTCTAACATATGTGAGAAAACGATATTGTTTTTGCACCAACCTAATAAATTAGAAAAAAAAAAAAAAAAAAAAAAAAAAAAAAAAATGCAGATTTATTCAATGAGAACCCTGTTATTGAATGTCAAAAGAGGTTAACACTGTTAATCCTCCATGTGTGTGTGCACACATATATATATATATATATTACATATCCTCAATTTTCATTCAACAACTTTTACAATCAAAACTTCCAGATGTTGACTTACAATGCATGATCTTGTTTTCTGCTAATTTTAGAGTTGGTTTTCTATTTTTAATATTGTGTAGAAATACTGTAGAAATTCCAATTCTTAGTTGCAACAATCGTTCCAAAGTGAAATTGTTCTATGGACCACTAAAATGTTACCGTGTACCCCTAACTTGCTGTTTTTTGTTACACAGATCCCAGTTGTGAAAAAAATGATACAATACAGTATCATCACTAACCTTAAGTACAAGTTGTTTATGATGTGAATAAATATAACTTCATGCTAAACTTTCAAAAATCTAATTAATATACATATAATTAATAACAACAAATATAGAAACCACATGACTGGAATTCCTACTTTCCAGCTGAATGGCACTTAATCCCAAAAGTTTACATTCATTTATTTACTATATCTCTACATGTAGACAGCAGATGGTTACTATCTGGAATTTACAGGCAGTCATAAAACATCAGTTACTTCAGACCCAGATAACTTTTTTTTTTTTTTTTTTAAACTAATAGTTCAACCAATACAAAGCCCAGGGGCTACACAAAGTAGAAGGTTACCAAGTGAGACTGTAAAGGAGAGGGGAAGTAAGAGAGTATTATGAGGATAGACATTCTTTGACTTGGGACTTAAAGAGACCAACATCATAGTTGTCAAGGAAGTACTGTCTCGGGAGTTTGTTCCAGTTTTGACAGAAGCTGGGACTTGCTTTTTATCAAAAAGGCACACAATAAGAATGGGGATGGTTTGCTACCATTAACATGGCCGGTCCTAGTTGTGAAGATCCAAGCTGGTGGCACTAAGGAATGTAACTCGTCCGAACATCTGCCACAGTAATAATGATATAGTAGTGAAAGGCTGGTAATATTTCATCTGTGGGATAAGGGTTGAAGGATTACAAAAAACATTTGTCACCCACATGGCAGCCTAAGTGCTTTTGGACTTTTTGGAGTCTGAACAGTGAAGACTGTGTAGCCCCAGCCCAAATATGGCAGTAATAGTCCATTCTTAATCCAATAAGGAGTTAGGTATTTTCTGGACTGATAGTCAAGTGTATGGTAAAAATCTATGTGGATGCACTGATACTATACTGCTTAGGTTAGTAGTTTATTTTTTTAGGTCAGGTTGTCCTTATATCTTAATAAGGTCATAATTGGATTTCTCATCATTAAATTAGTTGGAAAAGAGGTATTACATAGTTTTGTAAGCTGGGTGAATGATTAAAAAGTTATGTCTAGCCTCAGTGGAGGTGGACCCTGAACATTTAGTGCACTAGGGACTTTTGGGGACTTTAAAGATTTTGAATATGTAGACCATAGGGTAGCATCCCTAAAAAAAAAAAAAAAAAAAAAAAAGCTTTCTATATTTTGTTAATATTCCTGGTCTATGCACCACATTAAGTGGAAGGTTTGCAAAAAAGTCAAGTGGAAAGTAGATGAAATAGTGGGTGTATCCGGTGAGGCAAACAGAAACATTAAGATAAAAAAAGAAAGAAAGAAAAGAGAATGATATGGTTTGAGGAGAAAGGTGATGCCAACAAGTTGTTTAAGAAAGCAGGAGAGGCATCAGTAATTGGTTCAGTTTTTGCACCTCTACTGCCACTTGGATTCCATTTCTGTTGAAGATGTCCCAAACTGGAATGGAATGCTGTCAATTTGAAATTAAGAGGGAAAAAATGAAGGGAAAAGACACAGAAAGACAATGTGAGGGCCCAACAAAGAAAGACAGAGAGAGAAAGAGAAACGGATTATATAAAAATTATCTAATATCTGTTATCTAGTTTGAAAATATTCGAATATGTCCTACAATAACCTATTTAAGAAAGAACAAATTTAAACAAAGTCAGAAATGAATATTTTTTTTTCATTTAACATCTTTCAAGTAATATATCTGTTAATAAGTCCAATTGTTTTAGGTAACCCACTAATGAGCACATACCATCTGTGAAATTGAATTGGGAAAACAAGTTCTGAACATTTCATTTATTTGTTTACTTGAGATTATACAAGTTTGTCACTTAATTGTTTGATGTTGCGTTCAGCCTCATGACTAGTTTCATAGGCAGACCTGTCCATCCACTCTTCAGGATGTGTGTGTGTGTGTGTGTGTGTGTGTGTGTGTGTATACACACGTACGCAAAAAATAGTGCTCAGCTACTCATTTCCAAGCTGGCCTATTTGCTGGCTGACTAACCAATCTTTGTTGCAGACACCTGCTCAGGTACATTTGTATTTGTTCAACATCTAAAAGAGCCAACTTCTAATTTATACTGCAAATATGCTGAGCAGACTTTAATTAGTTTCTCAAAGAGAGTACATCATCTGGTATGATCAACAGTTTAAACAAGGCCAGACATGAAACCTCAGTCACGATGACTTGTGAATTTGTGCTAGCCCTACTATCGACTGCTTCTTAACAGTTTCATCTAATTTAATTTCCAAAGCTTGGGTCAATCTGCCGTATGGTTTTCAGGACTGTACCCAAGAGTGATGCACACTGGAATCACCCTAACCAGACCATCAAGAAGTAACCTACCTGACAAATCTAATATGGTGGAATTCCAAATCACGTCTTGTGGTCAGAAAGCTAATATTTTAACTATTTATGTATGCCACTGTCAAATGGAGAAAAATGGCGTGGTTTGGACACGTTACAAGGCACGACAGCCTGTGCAAGACCATCATGCAAGACACCGTTGAAGATGGATGTAGGAGAGGACACCAACACAAAAACTGGTTGGACAATATCAAACAGACAGGTATGACTGCACCAGAATTGCTGATGGCTGCTGTTAATAGACTGTTGTGGAGAAGAGTTAGTGTGTTTTCTGCATTCAGAGATTACAAAAGTTAAGGGGATGAGATTATATATATATATATATATCTCCCCCCCAATGCAATGAGAATGAAAATATATAAATTCTAACATTCACAGCATTAATCCAAAAGAGGGTTTGATACTGAGAGTAGAGTGATAATTATTTATTTATAATTTTATCATATAGACAAAACCATTTTACTAACTACAAAAGATACTTCGTTTCAGTGCAGTTCAAATTCACAGAAACTAAGTTGTATCTTTGTAGTGAGTAAAATGGTTTTGTCTATATGATAAAATTGTTATATGATATATATATGTATATATATATATATATATATATATATATATATATATATATATATATTAAATAAATGCAGCTGATATGTACATCGCTAACTATAAAAAATAAAAAAAATTCAGTTACTATGGTTAAATTGAAAAGTACTATCTAAGCTCTAATTGAATTTTGGTATACAAAAATTTTAACACACCAATAAAAGGAGCATTAATTGAAGGATGCCAGTATATCTCATGTGTGCAATATGAGTTTCATGTTAATTATAATGCTCTGGTTGGCACCCATACACAAACCAAACCAACTGTATCGTTATATAATATGCATTAATGTAAACATTTATAATTGGATTAATAATAAAAGTACAAATGAAAGAAAAAAAATTGATTCAGCACCCAATCACCTCTAAGTTTTTGGTAACATCTGGACAACTTTTGATAATCTATATTATTGAAAATAAAACTATGGAATAATTTAAGTATGAAATTATCCACGAATGGGTCTATTAGTCATTACAATTTGTTGTTAGTAAGATTATTTAACAGACAACTGTTTTAGTAAATTCCATTTTTCTCCTCTGGTGACCATCTGTAGAAGCAGACAAAATGATAAACTTGAAAGACATTAATACAGATTTTGATTTAGATAAATGTGCAAAAGTAACATTCAAGAAAGGAATAATTACAGAAACAAACTCAATAAATCTAGATTGTCACAAAGATTAAGGAACTGGAACAAGAAGAACTACGAATATCTAGGAAGAATCAAAGGAGATGGAATACAAGGAGAAAGTAAGAAAAGAATACTACAGGCATGTGCGTCTGGTGTTAAATACAGAGTTGAATTCACAGAATATCAGCCATAAATACTCTGGCTGTCCCTGTGGTACAATACAGCTTCAACATCCTTAATTGCATCATAGTGAATGCATGTCAAAACAAGAAAGCTTCTCACTTACCACTGCATGCATGATCCTAAGGCTGATATTGATCATTTGTATGTGCCCAGATCTGAAGGAGGCAGAGGATTAGTTCAACTAGAACTGTCTTCAAAGATATCTAGAAACTACAGAAGACTGGATGATGATTTGTGTCTAAGAACTTGAAAGAAAAACTTTATTCAGTCATAAAGGAAGCCACCAAGTTTGAAAAGGAGTGTCAAGTGGTTGAAGAATTGCAAATAAACCATAATGCAATCTACTACAGCAGCAAAACACGTAAAAAAGGCAATAGAAATGGATCAAATGCAGAAATGATGGCAAGATAAGCCTCTTCATGGTCAATATTCTTCTCATGCTATACAAGCAGATGGAGTGCAGGATTAAAAGCTGAAACCAAAAGTTTTTTTTTTTATTCTGGTCATGTAGGTAACTAGAAATTACCAAGTAAACATACAGAAATATTGTGTTGACCCAAAATGCAGATTCTGTGATAAATATGCAGAAACAATTGACCATCTTGTATCAGGGTGTGCAGTATTGGAACCCACTGAATATAAAACTCAGCATGAAAGGGTGGGACAATATCTGCAATGGAAAATCTGCAACTTTTATGAGAAGGAAACTGCAAGAAAGTGATACAAAACATCAGCTAGACCTGGTTACAGATAGGTCCTATAAACAATTTTATGGGACCTTACAATACACACAGACAGAACCATCAAAACTAATTTCCCAGACATCATGATCAAAGACCAAAAGAATAGAATCTGCTTTCTTATTGACATGCCAGTCCATGCAGATAGTAATGTATCTTTGAATATCAACAAAAAAAAAAAAAAAAAAAAAAAAAAGTGGCGAACAGTTACATAGTTCTTTGAAAATGGCATTAATCTCCAGTCGTACTGTTCCAATAGTGTGCTGTAACGGGGTTTTTTTGTACAGCTTGGCATTGGTCAGACTGGAGGTGTTCAGGTAATTGAGAACAAATGAAGAATGATGATTAGTTGGTTGGCCATTGTGTTGGTCTGATAAAAGAGGTCTGAAGCAGTGAGTTGGGAGAGTGGTTTTACAGTTGTGAAGTGTGTGGAACACAAAAATGGTGGATTGAACAAGCACCATCTTGTATTGTATGAATGATGCCCAAAGAATAGAGACCCATTTAACTACAACTATCAAAATACAAAAGAAATACAAAAAGAAGTTGTACTCACAAGTACAGCTCACACATTATGAAAAGCTTTATCTGTGTATAATGTGTGATCATTGGTGTTAATTTGTTTTTTGGAAAATGTCATGAAGCCATTTCTGACCTTAGGTCTCTGGTTGGAATGCAGAAGGAAATGTGTATACAACAGAAATCAAGGGAAATGATAATGGTGATGATTTTCTATTTAGCTTGTAATTTTGACAGTTTGGGGAGATTTCAATTTAATTTTTGGCTTTCATGTTGCACAATCAAAACTATAAATTGGAAAAATGTTTATCTTCATTTTAGTGGGGATTTTTTTTTTTTTTTACTTCTATCCCTTTTCTCCCCCTGCTATGGGTTAATTCATTTTTCATTTGCCTTTCTGACAGCTGCAGATAGCAAACTCACAAAACCTATTTCAAGCCATTTCTTATGATCTTCAGCAAGCTCATTTAATGTCTGCTACTCATCAGTTATTGAGTGCAGAAAAATGTTATCTCTTCTAAATCTGTTTTGGTTTTACTTTGCTTTCTAGGCACGATACTCTCAAAATACAGTTTAGCGAGTCCTGCATTAGATCTTTTAACATGTGCAAATAGTTTCAAGGATTTGCTATGGATTGTATTGAAAACTGAAGGCAATTTCATTGTTTCTAAATTTGTCTATCGACTTGTGATAATGCGCATTATATGGTCTTAGGATGTTTCAATTTGAGCTGAAAGTATTAGAGTTCATGTCACACAATCTAAATGATATAAAACTACTGCAAGAATGGATATAAGGCATTCCAACCATATCTGAAATAACAAAAGTTATTAACCATTCTAAGAACAAAATCATACAACTACTTGTGCAAAAAACAGTAGTGGTATCTTCAACAAAGACTTCAACAGATGAGGGCCATAGAATCTGACATGGTCTCAGGGGGCTGAAATATCATGATCACTAACCCTGGGATACTCCTGAAGTACTTCACAATAACACTTTGTTGGTTTTCTGTCACAGTGTAGAAATGCAGCCTTTGACTGATCTTAGAAATTTTTTTTTTTTTTTTTTTTTTTTTTAAAAAAAAAAAAAAAAAAAAAAAAAAAAATCGATTTCCTCATTTTTGTTGGTGACAATCCCAGTTTAGTCAAGAATGGCAAAGTTGATTTGGCAATGAAACCTTAGCCTCAAAATTCTTCCATACAAACTAAGGAGTTCTGTCTGAATTTCTGGGTTGAGAAATTATCATTATTTAGATTTAAACTTATATCCCCATCTTTGTTGTTATCACAATGTTTTGTCTTTCTGGGATAAGGGAAGCGGCAGTCATTATTTACAATCAAACTAATATCCTTATCTTTGTTATTTTCACAATGTTTCATTTTTTTTTTAGTCCATGTAACATAATATAAACCATGTAAAACAATTGGGGAGGGGAAAAAAAATTTCTTCATTTCAGTGCAGTTTGCTACTCTTGTTGATTTCAGCATATCTTTGTTTTCCAAAAAGCTTACTGGGTGAATATGCTAAACTTCAAACGAAAAGTGGCTATGGCTAATCTGATAGCCACACCAATCATTATCAAATAGTGAGTGATCATCATTAGGAACCCGGGACTAATGGCCTTGTCCCAAACAAGGGACAGTTTAGTACATGCATCAGTAAGACTGAATTAGAGACCCCAAACAAAAATTGAGCAATTGTCGGTATAGGTACATAAATGAGTTTATAGCCTTCTATGTGACATGTCCCCCTCAGGATGTGGGTGATCATGGCCCTCCAATTTCCTATCCTTTCTCGTTCTTAGTAATGTCTGTCTTTTTGCTATCCTTACACTCTTTTCTGTCATCCATTTACAAAAGCTTATTAAGTCAGTTACTCAATTTCCCAATTCCCCTCTTCTGTTGTCCTCAATATATCCTCTGAGGATCAAATTCTCCAAACCCCCTTTCCTCATTGCACCCCAGAAATTTTTTTTTTTACACTATTTACATTATTCGAACTATTGTCTGAATCTTTGTAGCCTTATTTATTACAACGTTTCGGCCATTGTACGCTCCGCCCATCTTCAGGTGGTTAGAATGTCAAACTGAACCCTTTATTTCGCTCACTGGGGTAGACTGTTCTAGTTCCACATGCCATGTCTAATGGATGCCAGTTATTTCCCGTTAATTCCCTTCTCCTAGTTCACCCCTGCCTTAACTGGACACATGGCACAATGGATAAAGGTGTTAATTAGATCCAGTGACAGGACCCAAAGTGTGCGAGTTCAATACCCGGTTAAGGCAGGGGTGAACTTGGAGAGGGGAATTAACAGGAGATAACTGATAACTGACATCCATTAAACATGGAACTAGAACATTCTAACCAAGTAAGCGAAATAAAGGGTTCAGTTTGACATTCCAACCACCTGAAGAAGGCCAGATCGTACAATGGCCAAAATGTTGTAATAAATAAGGCGACAAAGATGAGGACAATAGTCCAAATAATGTAAATAGTGTACATAATTCCTCATCTCAGAAATATAGACAGGTTCTATTTTAAATCACAAGCGACCTTTTTGTTCCAATTTAAAAAAAAAAAAAAAAAAATGTCCTCGTTGCTCAGATGCTCTGACCATACAATTCTCAGCATCTTTCTGTAGAACCACACCAGTTGCCACATTTCCTCTTCATCACAAGTATGTTTTAATAATTTCTAATGTTTTTCTGCAGACTCCTCGGCTCCAACTAGGCTATGTGATGCTCCAGCAGCAAATAAATATTTTTTTTTTTTTTTTTTTTTATGTGATAGCTTTCCTGATCCAGGCACCCAATACATTTGCTGGCATACAAGCACCATTCTTCATACTTAATAATATTGAACGGCTGTATACTTTCCAGACAAACCTCACAAACAAGAACAATCCATCTCGTGATACTAAGAGGAAATCAGCACTTCTAAGTTGGCCTGCTTAAAGTGGACATACCATGAAGTACCCAGCATGACATCATAAATCAGGCATGGGTAATTGCTTATCACAAGGTGGGGCACACTAAAAAGATTCAAGGTAATTTTTCTTAGTAGGTACCTCAGCTCAAGATCATATTTGTAACTATGTATGGGAGAAAAATTGATTTGTTTTTTGTTTAAGAAAAAAGATCTTTTATAAGGGAAAAAAAAAAAAAAAAAAAAAAAATTGAAATTTTGGTATAATACAGTGTGTTTCAAAAGTGTTACATGGCAACAAAAAAAAAAAAAAAAAAAAAAAAGAGAAAACTAAATTTAATTAAATTAAAAGAAGAAAACTTGACACTTTTAGCTTTGAAATGGTACCAGTTCAGTCATTTGTAGTTCAAGATACAGGTATACCTCGCCCTATATTATTAAATGATTCCAGGTCACAACTTAAGTCGTTTTTCAACCTAAGTCGAAATAACCACACTACAAACCGCAAATAAGCTGACTCCATTGAATATTACAGTATTTATGATATGTACAATGTTCTGTATAAAATAATTTCCACCTTATCTTCCAGTGATATAGCCTAACATTGAAAAGAACATCGCCAGCAGAGCACATACGTAAACAAGTCTGAATTCAAAATTGGTGTTGGAGCAGGAAAAAAAAAAAAAAAAAAAAAAAAAACACAAATACCACTAGGAATTTGAAATATGAACATAATTATATTAATTGTTTTGTTTGAGATTTTTATATATATATATATATATATATATATATATATATATATATATATATATATATATATATATATGCACAAAACATTTAATTGAATATATTGTTATTTTAGTGTTTTGACATTTCTAATACAGTGTAGCCCGGATATAAGAGAGTTGTCGGGACCGGAGAATAAGTCTCTTATATCCGGGTTTGGTCTATTTTGTTTAGGTAAGTATGGCTCTAATTTGGGACCAGAGAAAATCTCTTATATCCGGGTTACACTGTATTTTTAACAGCCGATGTAAACTCAAGTAAAACAACCTAAGCAGAGTTTTATTTTTCCATATAACATTAAAGAAAAACTGATATCTTCGAAAACTGATGACTGTGATTAATATGTAGCTGCATGTGATATTTCTAATTTATTCCCATCTATTTCTTTAAAGAAAAAATTATTCTGAAGATTTCAGGTTTCAAAAACAAAAAAAAAAAAAAAAAAAAAAAAAAAAGACATTTATGCAAGATTTCTCACACATCTTTGAAAGATAAGGAGATAAATGGAAGGAATTTAAGTCCACTCAGCTGTTGGAGTTTCGTAAGAATTTTGTCTCCAGTCCATTTTGAGTGAACTTAGGGGGTTAGTGCTTCAGGATTCAGGTCTCCAGTTCGCCTTTGAATTGGGAAACACAAAAATTTTATAAATGAATTTAGATAGCCATAAAAGTAGTCCTTTAAAGAGTTGACCAGCTGTGTGGCTTTGGGATTGTACCAAATCTTCCAGAAAGACAAGTGAATGGAGGTGGTGGGACCCCAGGGTTATCCTTATAAGCAGAGAGAAGCAGGAAGTCAAGAGGAAAGTGGGTCCAACCACGAGAGAAGAAGGTAAGTGACCAGAGAAGTTAGAGCTGCCCAACACCCAGTGACAGAAGGACTAGTAGTGAGGAATCAGGAGTAGCCAAGGCCAGTGAAGTTATGGGAAATAGTAGCTCACCTCTCAAAGCTGAAGGAAGCACCCCACGTTTAAGTGAGAAATCGTATTGTTGCTACTTCACAACCAGAGAGTCTTGAAAAACAATTTTCTTCATATTTTTTTTTCTTTGTTGAAAGTGATCACAGCCAAGAAGACAAACCTGTGCACATAGTGAGCCGAGTGTATATACAAATACAATCAACTTTGTATGTCATCACAGGTGAAGTGAATGATGAAGGATCAGAGAAGAAAAGTCACAAAACTTGTCCCAATTTCGCCACGAATGGCATCACATGTGTAAAGATCTTCCTTAGCCAAAATTGCAACGGTTTAAAATGATGAAAATGTTATTTTCACTGAATGTTTATGAAATTCAAGAAACATTGTACACTAGTTACATTATTCAAACTATAGTCTGAATCTTTGTCGCCATGTTTATCACAACGTTTCAGCTGTTGTATACTCTGGGCTTCTTCAGGTGGTTGGAATGTCGAACTGGACCCTTTATTTCGCTCACTGGGGTAGACTGTTCTAGTTCCACATGCCATGTCTAATGGATGTCAGTTAACTCCTGTTAATTCCCCTCTCAAAGTTTTCCACCACCCTAACCAGATATTGAATTCACACTCTTTGGGTCCTGTCACTGGATCTAATTAACACCTTTATCCACTGTGTCATGTGTCCTTGTTGAGATAAAAATGGTGACAAAGATGAGGACAATAGCCTGAATAATGTAAATAGTGTACATAATACCTCATCTCAGAAATATAGACAGATACTAAAGAAACATTGTACTTAATCATTTGCCCATGGATGTGGTGATGTAAGAGACAGTGTGAGTGAACAACTGAGACTAAAAAAAAAAAAAATAAAAAATTTTTAAAGAAATGTTATTTTCATTATGAAATTAAGAGTGCCATTTAGAAAGACCAAATGGGCCACAGTTAACCCACGACTGCCCTCAATCATAGGACACATCAACCGATATTTATTTACTTCAACATTCATGTGGATTACTTCAGAACAGGTTATATCAAGTTGAAACAAGATAAATAGATTATTTTGGATTGTCTTAGCCAATGGACAAAATTGCTAGGAAAATTAATCAAAGTCATTTAACAAATAAAAATATTGTTAACAAGATAGATCAGATTATTTTGCTATCATCCTGTTTTCCCACCAGACTTAGTTAAATGAATAATCAGAATTGAATTTAGCTTAACAAGCTTGGAGGTCTTAATTGAATTAATAGAATTCTAAACTGTACATCAACAGTAAGGAAAGGAAGGTCTTTGATTGGATATTGATCCAACTATTTGGAAATTGTTTATGTTATTAAATTGTAGATTAAATTGATTCAGCCCGGAAACAAGATATGATTTTGTTAAGAAGTATTTTTTATGTCAATGAGGTATCCAGCTACACAAGCACTGCGAGAGAAAGTGTGAGAGAGAGAGAAAGTGTGAGAGAGAGAGAAAGTGTGAGAGAGAGAGAGAAAGTGTGAGAGAGAGAGAGAAAGTGTGAGAGAGAGAGAGAAAGTGTGAGAGAGAGAGAGAAAGTGTGAGAGAGAGAGAGAAAGTGTGAGAGAGAGAGAGAAAGTGTGAGAGAGAGAGAGAAAGTGTGAGAGAGAGAGAGAAAGTGTGAGAGAGAGAGAAAGTGTGAGAGAGAGAGAAAGTGTGAGAGAGAGAGAAAGTGTGAGAGAGAGAGAAAGTGTGAGAGAGAGAGAAAGTGTGAGAGAGAAAGTGTGAGAGAGAAAGTGTGTGAGAGAGAGAGAAAGTGTGTGAGAGAGAGAGAAAGTGTGTGAGAGAGAGAGAAAGTGTGTGAGAGAGAGAGAAAGTGTGTGAGAGAGAGAGAAAGTGTGTGAGAGAGAGAGAAAGTGTGTGAGAGAGAGAGAGAAAGTGTGTGAGAGAGAGAGAGAAAGTGTGTGAGAGAGAGAGAAAGTGTGTGAGAGAGAGAGAGAAAGTGTGTGAGAGAGAGAGAAAGTGTGTGAGAGAGAGAAAGTGTGTGAGAGAGAGAGAAAGTGTGTGAGAGAGAGAGAAAGAGAGAGAGAGAGAGAAAGTGTGAGAGAGAGAGAAAGTGTGAGAGAGAGAGAAAGTGTGAGAGAGAGAGAGAGAAAGTGTGAGAGAGAGAGAGAGAGAGAGAAAGTGTGAGAGAGAGAGAGAGAGAGAAAGTGTGAGAGAGAGAGAGAGAGAGAAAGTGTGAGAGAGAGAGAAAGTGTGAGAGAGAGAGAGAGAGAAAGTGTGAGAGAGAGAGAGAGAGAAAGTGAGAGAGAGAGAGAGAGAGAAAGTGAGAGAGAGAGAGAGAGAGAAAGTGAGAGAGAGAGAGAAAGTGTGAGAGAGAGAGAGAAAGTGTGAGAGAGAGAGAGAGAGAAGTTTGATGCCACTATGTCTTTAACAGATTATGGGACATGAATCTTTCAGAGGAGCAACTGGGGAATAGTTGTTATCTAAAGATGGAAACAGAACCTGGTTTGTTTGAAAAAGAGTCTTGACAAGATAACAGTTATGGAATCATCTGCAGAGAAATTAGGTTACTATATCATCCCATTGCAAAAGTTCTCATCCCTGACATGCCATGATAGCTGACAAAAAAAAAAAAAAAAAAAAAAAAAAAGAGAACAATACTTGAGTAAGAGAGCACCCAGGCAGATACCAAACAGTGCTATCAAAAAAAAGTTGACCCTTATCACCACCTTGATCATAAAACATGTGAAAGCAATATTAACTTCTGTGATAAGAAAAGAATCTAAATTGTACTTGCTAAATTTACAGCTGCAGATATAGATAATATTCACCCAATACAAGGCCCAAGATGCACTCAAGATAGAGGGTTAATGTGTGGAGTTATATTAGCATAGGAAAGGACAAGTATTAAGAGTAGTGATCTGAAGTAGACTTTAAAATTGGAAATCTAATCCTAAAAATGAAACAAGAGATGAATTTCTACTCCTTTTCACAACACGAAGGACAAGTGTGAACCAGACAATAGGCAAACTTCGATAATGAATAAAAATTTATGTAAGATAATTTTGGCTAACTCAAATCATCATGACTGAGAAAAAAAAAAAAAAAGAAAAAAAGTTTTTCCCCATGACTTTTTTTCTATATCTTCACTCCTCAGTGAGGTTTCAAAAAGCGAGGAATAGAATTGTAATAAAACCTATACATATATAATGAAAATGAACTTATACTGTTTTTTGCTCTTAAGAATTTACAAAATTATTAAAACATTAGATTGTTTATTTACAAAAGTAATTTTATATTTACAACATTCACAGTGCAAAGACAAAATTAATGTAATGCTATACTTATCACTTAATGATTTAAAAAGCAATACTTTTTTTTTTATTATTCATAAACATTTACTAAATTTTTAAAATATGCAAATTGTGAGGAAATCCTTATTTAACATTTTATAAAATTCAAATCAGTTGAAAATTCGCTGATGTTTTGCCAACCATTTCAATAGTGTAAACAATCTAATAGTGTTTATTAGTTTTTGGTTAATTCTCAAGAACGAAGAAAACGTATAAATTCGCTTTTAGCATATGTTTAGTCATTATTAAAATTCTAATCATTGCTTTTTAAAAGCAATAAACACTGACAAAGAGTGAAGACAGTTAAAAATTACAGTGTCACAGCAAAAAAAACAAAAAAAAAAAAAAAAAAAAAAAAAAACAAACAACTTTTGACTACATCTTTTTATGGGTACAAAAGTCCATGTTTGTCCATTTTTGTCTTTCAGATTTTAAATAGGTACCACCAAAATAAAAATAAAAAAAAAAAAAAAAAAAAAGATACATAATTGGTGGGGGAGGAAAAAAAAAATTGTACAAAACAAAAACGAGTTTAGTGTCAAAGACTGTGTTGGAAAGATTATTTTTTATGCAAATTTTTTTTTTTTTATCCATTTTAACTTTGGAAATTGGTTTAAACAATAAATATCTATGGAAAATATGAGCATGTTTTTGTGGTGAGAAAATAAAAAAACGGATTTGAAAATTCTTGCAAAAATCAGATAATTGTCACATTTTAATTAAAATTTCATGACTTATTTAGAAATTTATTTTTATTTTTTTTTTAAATGTTAAACCCATTTAGGTTTTATTCAAATTCTAAGCATCACCTTTTAAAACAAATGTTGTTGAGGGAGTGAAGGTGGTTAAAATCAGGCAGGAGGAACAAAAAACAAAACTTTCCCCACCCCCAGACACTAAGGTCCAAGTTTTCCATAATTTTAAATAAATAGATAAAATAAATAAAAATAATTGATGTAAAAATAAATGCTCGTAAAAGCTTTCAATTGCTGACAAAGATTTTAATTTGAATGCACTATTTTCTCAGGTAGAGGCATTCAGTACCAAGAGCAATTTACATAAATTTACGTAAATTGCTTCTTTTTTGTTTCCGCAACTCTGCATTCAAGATAAGAATTTACATCTTTGAAAGATGCTTGTTTTCTCATTGAATGCCGACCTTGAGAAGACAAAGATGAGGCTTTCAGATTCTACTGGAAAATCATAGATTACTGTTGAAGTTCATTTGTTTGTGCAACAAAAGAGGATCATTAATGAAAAAGCTTTATGGAGAAATAGCAGCTTGTTAACCATTACACAACCATGAAGTGACAAGATTATCTTGCAGGCATTGATGACATTCTTAAATCTGACTTCACAAATATATATATATATATATATATTTCACACACACTTCATTAAAAACTGACAAGGTATCAAAGTGTTTTTTTTTTTGTTTTCTTTTAATTTTTCCTGTGTTTGTATATATAAAATCTAAATAGTGCAGCCACTCATATCTGAGGTTGCCAGTCCTACTGGAGTGGTTAGCTAATCCCCCATTGCATATGCTTGCTCAGGCACACTATGTTGGTTCAACACCCAGAGATCATCTATGGTTTATACTGCAACTATGCTGATTGGACCTGGGTTACAGTTTCTGGGAGAGAACATGTTATCAACAGTCTGAACAAGGCAAGCACACTCAGACACTCGGTCACAATGACTTGTGACTTCACAACAGCCCAAGCACAGAGGGCTTCCAAAGGTTCAGCCTATCCAATTTCCCTCACAAGGTATGGGTCAACCCATGGTAAGGTCTTCAGGCACTTTCCAAGGTGCAGCACATTACATTGGGATCACCTCCTCCTGACCAACATCAAGAAGTCACCTCCCTGACAAATTGACTCTGGTGAGATTTGAAGCTAGGTCTCAGTCAGAAAGAGAACATTCTAACCATGTGGCCATATATATATATATATATATATATATATATATATATATAAAATCAAACAAATCCTTTTACCTCATATGGGGAATAGGCTATTTCAGCAGATGAAAGTTGGTCATCTGTCTTTTCAACCCCAGTTTGGAATGAAATAAAGTTCATGTCAGCAATATTAGAGAAAGGGGAATGTAGCAGTTAACTGTGCGGAGTTGAGATTAGAAGCTAAACTTTAACCATAACTTGCCAAAAACACCTAATACAGTGTTTACACTTTTCACTGTCGCAGAAAAATGCTAGGCACAAATGAGACAAGGGTCAAGGAAGGAGGGTGGTAGGTATCTATCTTAAAGGGAAGGAGTTTTAAAAAAAAAAAAAAAAAAAAAAAAAAAAAAATATTCTGACAAATTGTGGGTATTAGAATAAAAAACAAAATTTTTACTTAAAATTAAAGGAATTAAAAAGGAAACCCAAAATAAATTACAAAACATATATATATATATATATATATATATATATATTTAGGGTATTAATTATATTTGGTTGGGTTTATAGAATCTTTTCTTTGTTGTCTGAGTAATATATATATATATATATATATATATATATATATATATATATATATATATGTATATATATATAAAATTAATAATCAAATAAATCCTTTTGCTTCATATGGAGAATAGAGAATTTCAGCAGAGGAAAGTTATCGTTTGTCTTTTCAACATTAGAGAAGGCGGGATGTAGCAATTAACTGTGAGGAATTGAGATTTGAAGCTATAGTCAACTTTAACGTCAACTTGTCGAAAACACCTAATACAGAGTTTACACTTTCCATTGTCACAGTCAGATACTAGGCACAAGGTCTCTTCTGGGGATCAGATCTAATATCTTAGTATTACAAGGATCCCATTGGATTACATACCAACAGAATTTTTGGTTAATTTGCAGTATAGGCACCAAAAGACCCTGGTATTGAGAATGTACCATCCTGGCATGAAATTACCTGGTTATTTCAAAGTGACATTAAAACATGGCACTCAATTACCAGTTTTGATTTATCGTCAATATAAGCGATCTCTTTCACATTGTCTAGCCGTCATTACCAGCATCGTTTACATGTTTGCCTCAAGTCAATGTACAGAAGCTTACTTAGTTAACAGCCTTTTTACAGCTTTTCTTATCTAACTGGTGTTGATTGCTGTACAATTTTTGTGGATGTTATTTTAAAGCTAGACCATGCATGACCCAAAGGGTCAACCTTGTTGTATTTACTATTTACATTTAGTTTCATGCAGAGTTTGTGAAAGTAGAGATATTTTAAAAATTATTTTATTTTTTTTAAGTTATTGAAGTTGCTTTCAACATTAAAAAAAATATATCTGTTTGAAGTTGAGCAATAAGAGCTTGGAGCGTCAAAATTTGGAGTGTTGGGATTCAATACAATAACAAAATATTGTTGTGGAGTTGTGCATAATTCGGACGTTTAGAATAATCAAATGATTTTCATTGAAAGACTAAAATTCAGTAGAAAAGACAATGTAGTTTCAACAAATGAACATTAATATAGCGACAACAATACAAGTAATTGGTCATAGATTGGAAATGAATTTTTTTGTTTGGGTTAACAAGATTCTGAAATAAAATATAAATTCTCTTTGTGTACGTATGTGCTATATTTATGGGATAAAGTATTCAATATCAGAGATAGAGCATGTGTAAATATAAAAGTAAACATTGAAGTCAACACTTAGAGGCAATCGTTAGGTCATTATATATATATATATCATTATATATATATATATATACAGTTCCAATAACTTGGACATATTTTAAATGTGAATTAAGTTTAAGCATCTAATGATTTTTTTTTTTCTTAAGTTTTAAGTTCAGAATTTTCAGACACACCTGTGTCCTTCATTAATGAAACGAGAAATAAACAGAAATAGGAATTACTCATCGACATGTTTTTGTAGATGGAGTTTTTTCTGGTGGAAATCATTATTAGCAAAGAAACCTGATCTGTATGATCCTTTGTTGTGCAAAACTTTTTATGAAAATAAATTTAAAATTTTGATTGGTACAAAAACAATCTTCTAATTAGATATATATATATATATATATTTTGAACAATAAAAAAATTAAAATCTTTAGACACACTGTGTTGTAGATTAATATTCTTTCGTTTTATTTATTATTATTTCATTTAGATTCCTCGACTAGTTTCGACCAAAATGGCCATCATCGGGAGGAGAAATATTTCTGCTTCCTGCTAGCACTAAACTACAGAAATGAGCCTTTTGCTGGAGAAAATGAACTTTTGTCTGTAGTTTTCATTTGTTTTTTTTATTTTTTTATCTTTTTAACATGAATCTTAACATTCCTTGTGTTGGTCAGTCTCTTTTAAGTTGTTATTTGAGATAAGAGCTGGATAGATACATGCTGCTCTGAATTCTCTGGTCAGTTTGACAGTTTTATTGAACCTGGTGAGGGGATGTCTCTGTTTAGTGTTTGTGTGCATGTTATTTGGTTCTTAGGGAGTGAGTGAGTATGGATATGTTTAAGCGTGTGTATTACTGTGGGTGTGTGTTATCATTTGGCTCATTAGAGAGTGAGTGAGTATGATGTGTGTAAGTGTGTATATTCGTGTGGGTGAGTGTATAAGTGTGAGGCCTCCACCCCTCCATATATATGTGTGTGTGTGCGTGTGTGTGCGTGTGTGTGCGCACACATGTATCCAGAAATTGAATTTACTTTCAGTACTTGTGTAATGTTTAAGAGTTCATGTTTACAAGATTAGAAATGCTTCCTAAAAATGGTTTTAGTCCTGCTTTCATAATTGTTTATTCTTATCTGAACAATTTAGTAGAGTCAGACAAAAGAATAAAAATACAACTGATAAAGATTTTTTTTTTTCTAGTTTAGTTGTGGGAAGTCTACTGCTGATCTCATTCTTTTCTGTCATTGATGAAAAGAAGTTCAGGTACCCCTGCTGAGACGAAGGATCAAGCCTTGATTTCAGAATAGTGATTTTAGAAACGTCACAAGCCTCTTGCTATTTTCGAACATTCTGACGAGCTATATCTCTTAGTTTCACCAGTTCTGACAAAGCCATTCCACACACACACTGCGATGAATCATCCTTATTCTCTTTGTATTCTATCAATAAGGAAATTCCACTTAGACATCTTCCTAAGAATAGGTACTTTATGGAACAGACTCCCGAGAGAATGCTTTCCGAGTCACTATCTTAACCTATTTAAGTATATGGTTAACATATATCTATCCTACATAACCTCATGAACTGCACTTATCTCCTCTTATGCTCATACAACTTTCAGTAACTCTCAACCTTGAGTGGCTCTTGGGCCTTCACATTTGTTTGGCATTATCTCAAAATCAGAACAAATCACTTTTCTCAATCCCCCCCCCGGATCTCACTTGTGAAGCATGATATCAGCTCATCCATTGATAAATACACCCTTCCTCTCCCTACATCTCGCTACCTCCTCCCACCACTGAAGACAGGCTGACATGAAATGTTATTACAGAACATTTCATGATTTATTGCTCTTTCATAATTCTGCTTGTGAAACATTGCCACCTAGAATTGAGCTTGAAACCTTCAAAATATAAGGTTAGTCTGTTTCCGACGCAGATTTGCGTCAGATCTGCATTTATCCAATGTGACTTAATCTTTATCACTCTGTATGTGACTTCAGCCACTGTAGAGAAATGATCCCTGATCAATAGTGGGTTTGAATTTCATTGTGTTGTCATATCCTGTTATGGCAACAGAAAACAACTTTGAACAAAATTAACAATAGCGCAATTCAGAAAGAAAAGAATCCAGTGGAAAGGGAAATAATATTAATAACGTAGAGGGCTAAAGATTAAAGACTATGAGAATCTACTTGAAAATCCTCGTTTGGCACTACATGACCATTATATAGGAGTCAGTGTGCCATAAAACCATATTCAGAATGAGAACCTTGGAGATGGGATTAACCTTCATTATGGTATGTGACAATTTGCAGTCACAAATAGTTTATTCTGTCACGGAAGGTGACTGATCGCCTGAATGATAGTATGTTTGAATTTCATAGTTATGTTGTCATATCCTGCTATGGCAACAGAAAACACCTTTGAGTGAAATTAACATTAAGTTTATTGCAATTGAGAGGCCTTGAAAAAGAATGCATCAGAAAGGGAAGAAATATTAATAATGCAGAGGGCTAAAGGTTAACCTACCCATCCCTACTGGTAAGCTTATTCTTTGTGATCATTGATTAAAAGGTAGTTCAGGTGCCCTGCTGTGAATAGGAATCGAATTTTGTTCTCAGAACAGTGATTTGGGAAATGTTGTAAACCAAACGCCTGTGAAATACTAGCAAGCTGCATCATCTGATCATCGAGCAATATGAAAACGTACCAGTGCTTAGCATTAACTTTGTTGGGTTTTTTTTTCTCAAGACATCCAGACCATGGCAATCTTCTGAGCGGAATGGTCTGAAGTCAAGAATTTATTATAATACACTTGATATTATGGCACCCTCCTCAATCCAAAAGTTTTCCAAACATTGCTTGAGTCATTGGAGTTAGGTTGATCTTTTTTTGTGCGTGTGAATCCAAATTGATTTTACTTTACAAAATTAAAAATTGGTTCTAAAAATAGTTCTAGCTCTTCTTAGTAGTAGTAATAATAATAATAATAATAGCAGTAGTAATAATAATAGTGATAACGATTAAAATAATTAAAATAATAATCATAATCATATAATAATTTAGATTAGCGTTATATCTCCCCAAAAAGTAAATATTACTAATGCTTTTAAAAAACAAAAAAAAAAACAAAACAAAAAAAAAAAAAAAACCTCTCATAAGTCACTAATCTTAGACAGTGGTAATAACAGGGCCCTGAACAGTCCATGTAAATGTTATTGGTGCAAAGAATTGAATCAGGGAGCAAAGTTCAAATTCTTATCATTGCATTCACTTTCACACTAATTGGAATGGTAGGAATCCATATTGTCTTTTCCTAGCTCAGTGATTCTCAACCACTCAATCCTCTTAAGTGTGCCACAAAATGTCATGATGTGGGGGAGTATTTGAATAAATGAATAAGTATTAAATTTTTTATCCCACATTAGCTAAAAAGGCTTTAGTTTGATTGCAATTTTCCACTTTTTATTTATGTGAATTCAGCTGCTCAACCCTAAATAACATCAAAAATAAGAAGTGAGAAAAAATAAACTGAAGAAATGTGAGTGCTTATCACAAGGGTGCAGAATTAATTTCAACTTCACCCACCACAACGCAAATGAGCCCAAACTTTTTTTTTTTTTTTTCATTCCTCCAAAACAGTAGATTTTATCAAAATTTCTTTGTTATTTTCGAATTAAGCATGTAAATTTATACCTAAATGGAACGGTTCAGGAAATTTATTAGAAAATGAATGTGGGGCTTGAAATGCAAATTATCTTTTTGAGGTTCTGAGCTGAAATTAATTCTGTCACTCTTGTAACACATTCAATGAAACATTGAAGAAATCATCAAAAAAAAAAAAAAAAAAAACACGCACGAGGCGCAGGTTTCACACTAAATAAACTGCACAAATAACTGAATAGAAACAGTGAAATAAAGTTCATATTTGTGTGCGTTTTGTTTTTTTTTAAATCTATGGTTTTATTTTATTATAACATAAATGCATACCCTTTAAAAATTTTGCTAAGTGTTCCGTGATATTTCCATTTGCTTCTACGTATGCCGTTGTTTAAAAAGGTTGAGAAATACTGGCCTAGCTAAATAGACTATGTCATGACTGTAAAAATAAAAAAATTAAAATATATACAAAGAATAGGAATTACAACAAAAATACTAAGAAATAACTCAAGTTAAACAGTTGAAAAAAAAAAAAAAAAAAAAAAAGGAATTAAAAGATTAAAATTTGGTGAGAAGCTGAAAGTCAACAAGATAAAGAAAAAACAAAAAAAAAAAAAATAAAAGATTTTAGTCATCAGTTGTCAAAAGTGAACAAGAATGTGGAGCCTAATAGATAATAACTAATTTGTTAGTCAATAAGTCAGACCATCCATCCATCTGTTGGTTCTTTACTAACTGCATTGCGAAAGTTTTCCTGTCAGAAGATACGGCGGGGGGGGGGGAACCAGATTAATTGATTTACAAAACATTGAGGAAGCAGGGAGTGGGGATGAGATCAGATGATTAAATAGAGTAATTAAAAAAAAAAAAAAGTTTCCTTTGTGATTCTATTGAATCAAAATAAAGCTGATAATATATTATACACACCCCATCAGAGAGAGAGAGAGAGAATTCTGTACTTCTACATGAGCTCAGAGTGTAGTATCTGTCCTTTGAATGGTTACACACAATAGTTTATATTTAGCATGAATTTAAAACAAGTTAATTTATACTGTCAAGCTCTGTAAAAATATTCTACATTTGACATGTAACACCAACACAACACAAAAAAAAAGAAAAAAAAAAATCAAATCTATTGTGTAACATTTTATCACTTCTCTATCAGATCAGTGTGTAGTATCTGTCCATTGAACAGTTACACATGATATAATTTATATTTAGGTAATAATTCTCATTTAAAACGAGTTTTATTAAAATATTAACTTAGAAGCTGCACTCTGGCCCAAAACTAAAGGAACCAGTTTAGGAAAAAAAAAAAAAAAAAAAAAAGCAATGATAATTTCAAAGAAGTAACTTTGAATTCCTCAATTTCACTGTTGAACTCCAGAACCTCACTTTAAATCTGATTTGGCTATAAGTCCTATTCCAGCCCAAATGTGGGCCAGAATTCCAAGAGTTCTTCAGATGACAAACTATGAGGAATTTTAATTGAATTGAGTTGTTCAAATCATAAGTTCTGCAGAACTTAAAACCTCACATCACAAAACCTCTCACTTAAAACCCGATTCCTTGGCATTTTAAAGAAATAAAACAGATCTCCTCAATTCACAATGTTTGAGATATTTTAAATACATTTTAAAAAGAAAAATTTTTAAATTCACAATGTTTTTGTGTTACTCTAACCTCAATATAAATTAAAAGCTTTTAAAGTTACTGTTTTTTTTTTTTGTTATTTTAAAATTTGAATTTTTAACTGTTACCTCCTCATCTGGACAACTCCCAATGCTGGATGTTCAATCACCAGATGAAGAGCAGATTTTCAATCCCAAATCATCCAGATTCTAAAAAGATAGCATATCCATGTAGAGCAAGTGTGGCCCAAGTTAGAGGTTTCAAACACATGGACAGACAGAATTTGTCATTTATTTATTTAATTAGATGACTTAATGTGTTTATTTTCTGATGTTGTAAAGCTCGGCATTTTACAGATGACTTCAATCTCTGTAAAAATGTTCTACATCTGACATGTAATATTGCACACACTAAAATAAAATAAATTTTAAAAAATTCTACACACACACAAAAAAAAAAAAAAAAAAAAAAAAAACTCATACAAAAGACAAAGTGGGGGGGAAGAATCAATTATGTATGGTTTAGCACTTCAATATCAGATAAGAGTGTAGTATCTGTCCACTCAATGGTCACAAACAATGTAATTTATATTTAGATAATGATTCATTTGAAACAAAATTTATGAAAATATCTAATACAGTGTATCCCGGATATAAGAGAGTTGTCCCGACAAGTCTCTTATATCCGGGTTTCGTCTATTTTGTTTAGGTAAGCATGGCTCTAATTTGGGACCAGAGAAAATCTCTTATATCCGGGTTACACTGTACATTTCTAATATCTGTCAATATGTCAAAAGATGAGAATTACTTACAAATGTTCAGACTGTCCTCATCTTTATTGCTATATTCATGATAGCTCGGCTGTTGTACACTACGGCATTCTTCAGGCAATTGGAATTTTGAACTAAACCCTTTATTCCATCTACTGGGGTACATTGTTCTAGTTCCACATGCCATGCTTCTTCCAGATGTTTCATATTTAAATCTGAAGTGAAATCTCCCCAACCCACTTAAAGACAAATGCCAGCATGTAGTGGCTAACTATACCTTTCCAATAATAGTTACTTAATAACAAAAAAGTTGCAAAAAATAAAAAAAATAAAAAAAGCTCAGTGTTGTCAATTTCAATCCATATAGGCCAGCAAACCTATGGCACGCAACCGCAAATGACATCATAAAGTCCAAACCAATAACGACTACAATGCAAAAAGATATTTAACCGTTTCAAAACTGCTCACTCGTTGACTCCCATTAATAATAAAAACTAAAAAAAAAAAAAAAAAAAAAAATTTAACAGTTTATTTCTACTACTGTGGTTTTATATATATATATATATATATATATATATATATATATATATATATATATAGATATTTGTTGAACAGGTATATTGACCTTGTATAAAAATACACATGTTGTTGGAATGCCGAATGATTTTAAAACACCAAGTCAGCAAAAGGTTACCTACCCCTGATTATAAATTTAGATCAGCATTATATATAAATTTATATAGCGTTATAATATGAAAAATATAACAAAAGTTAGACAGACCTCATTTGTTTGAATTTAACAAGAAATATTTTTTTTTTTAAATATATACAAACATAAGCTTAGCGCAGTTTCACCACAAGGCCACAAATGTGGGACACGGAAAATTCATTATGTCATAATCTACTGAACAAACTCATTATCATGGCAAGGTGCCCATCCCATAGATACAAATATGTCTATAATAATAATAAAAAAACAGGTGTAAACATGCGTAGTTTAACATACTATAAGCTGAAACAGGTACCATTTTTTTTTTTTTGTTGTGTCATAATAGGTGACCTTGTACAGTGTGCAATGAAGTAAGACAGGCACAGCCAATGAAACCCCCTTCCTGACTGAGAGATGATAAAAGAAAGCAACAACCCAGTGTCAGTGACATATCTATAAGTTGACCAATCGTCCTTGATTTGAATATTGCTGCCACATCTGGCCTGATGCTCCTGCAATATATTTAGAGATTCTTGATAGAATCCAGAGAAAAATTTGCAATTCTATTTGTCCTGACCTGGCATCTCAGCTTCAGTCACCACCCACTGCCATAATGTAGCTATCCTGTACCTTTTCTATAAATACTGTCATAGCAATTTTTCTGATAAAAATCCCTCTATACTACCGAGTATAGTGGAAAGTACTAGTAAGAGCAGTACTAGATTGGCAGCTAGGTCTCATTTTACAGTTGAAATTGCTAGATGTAACCATAAATTCTATGCTAACAGTTTCTTCTCTTGCACTTGTTGCTTGTGGAACTCTTCTGGTTTCATGCCTTCCAGCTAACTTTGAGCTTCAAAAATTTAAATGCAATGTCAATCGTTATCTGCTATCTTAATTCTTGTTCTTTTATTATCTTCTCTTGTTAATAGTATATTTTTTTTCATATTATCTAACACTCCACTTGCATCTTAGTGGCTTTATTGCCTTGCTTGAGATGAAATGATTAGAAAAAAAGACAATAAAAAAATCAAATGAGTCTATCAGAAAATTTTGGTTTCACACACCTGAGTTGGCAAGCATCTAATTAGGTGACCCTTTGGATGTAGGCTTTACTAAAGGTCATTAAGGTTAAAAAATTTAATGAAACATGATTGTATTTACTATATTTGGGACAAATTCTATCATGCATTTGTATATACACATCAATAAGTCTATAAGAAAATAAAAATAAAAAATGTCACTGCACTTAATTCAGTTGTGAATAGTAATCACCTAGGTCAGAGATGAACGACAAACAACTTTTCAGGGACTTTGATAAATATCATGAAATATGGTTCACCCATCAAATTTAGCCATTTTTCAAATTGTTCTTTGTGTATACGTAAACTCATCTAGGTAATAGTTTTAGGACTTTTTGTACCATTGCATTGAAAGGTTTTGTCTCTTTACATTTTATCAGTCATAGTCTCATGTATTCCCAGTATCATCTTAGTTAATTTAAAGTTTGTGGTTATTCTGAAATGTTATCTTCATCTATGAATGATATGATGAGCTGACTCGGTATGGCTATGACTGTCTGCATGCGTTAAACAGAAGACAACAAAGTATGAACGACAAATTAAAACATTAGCAGCTACGATATAGCAACAAGTTTCTCATTTAAAAAAAAAAAAAAAAAAAAAGTATAAATTTTTTTTTTTAACCTAAATGTTCAAATATGAGGCTTAAAGGCCACTCAAGGTAGAAGGTTACAGTGAGGTACCCAGGCAGAATCATAAGGAGTATAGAGTTGAAGTAGACTTTAGAAGGAACTGAAAAAAAATCATTCCTAAACAGGAAACAAGGAATGAACCTCTACTACTGTTCAAAAGACCAGGGAGGCGTGTGAATTGGATAATAGGCAAACCTATCGACTCCTATTAAAATAGATATATATATATATATATATATATATATATATTATATATATATATATATAGATATTTGAAATTCAACAGTTTCTGGTTTTAAGAATGGGTTTAGCGTTCTCCCAACTATGTATTAGTCAGGTTTCAGATAGGTAGAGAGGTAACATAATTCCATGGTCACCAACAGATGAGTAAAAATACTAAACAGGGTTGTTCAGGATCTTAGGGAAATTAATTGTGTGTTTCCCCACAGGTGGAAACAGTGACTAATGAATGAATGGCTTTGGAGTTATCAAGAACTTAGCAAATATTATGCACTCTTCAAATTTTCAAGTAGATATGTATTCCACACCCCCAAGCAAGATGATAACGCCACTAAGTCGTAAGGCAAGGGGGTTACTGCAAGTGAAAGAGGATGAGAGGATTGTCATGAGGAGAAGAACAACAAAAATAGGATTCAAGAAGACAGAAGATGGTAGCTGGCATTGCATTTAAATTTTTGAAGATTGTAGTTGGCAGGGAAGCAAGAAATCACGAGTTTCATAGGTGAAAAATGCAATAAATGAAACACAGAACTTAGTTACATTTAATTCAACAGTAAAACAATGAGACCTAATTGGCAATCTAGTAGTACGTTTAAATTCATATAGTCTAGGTACCATAAAGGAGAGCTCAGGAGGACAAATTTTTATTATTATTATTAATTATATAAGACATATCTGGACTGATAACATTGCAGATTCTTTGGATTTTGTCAAGAATCTTTGAGATATATAGTCAGAGCACCAGACCAGACATGGCAGCAATATCAAATGTAAAGATGAATGGTAGATTTATAAACATGCAAGATTGATTCTGATGAGAAAAACTGGAAAGTCATGGTGAATGGACCAAGAAAGAGCATTAAGTTGAACTCCTGGAGGTTAGCATCAGCCATACTAACAAAGGGCAAAAATGGTTCTCTATGATTATTAAAGGATAGCAGTTTCATTTGGGAGGGATTCATGGATGAATAGCAGATTTATAAATGTCCAAGATACATTCTGATGAGAAAAATTGTCTGATAACACACAAGGAACCAACTTTCTTAGCAAAGAAAGTGCAAATAGTTGGTTTCCTGGAGGTTAGCATCAGCCATACTGATGGAGGGCAGAAAACGTTCTCCATGATGATTAAAAGATAGCAGTTTCATTTTGGAATCATTAAAATTTGCCAGTTCTGATAGTTTGATTTTGTCAGACCCATTGGACACCCACTGTATCAAACACCTTTAGCCCCAACCACTCACATTACCCAAATTAATTAAAATATACAAGTGAACATTGAAGTCAACACTTTGAGGCAGCAGACTTTCATGCTAAATGCAATCATCAGGTCACATTTGTTCAGTTTTTTTTTCCTCAACTATTTATATATACAGGCCAGTGGTGCATTGTGGGTAGTCTATTCTAACAGTTATTTTGGCAAGAGTGGTCTGTTAATTTGTTTATTTGGATTAATTCATTTTTACTTCTTTATTTTATATATTTTTTTATTCTTTTTGTTTTTTCAATTTTTAAGTAACAGTATAAAATTTTGAGATGCATTCTGGACATTTATTTTGGTATATATATATATATAACATATATTGTTAACTATAACAGACAATGAATGTCTACATTTGATCATGAGCTGTTCCAAGTTTTGTGGCTTTAGTTTTAGGATAACAAAAAAATAACAAAATGTTGAACAGTCTTTTTCTTTAGGAAGTTTAGAACGACTCATTATCAAATATAATAGACATTAATTAGCTGTTATATTTAACAATATATGTTTGAATAATGATCTGCTGCCCCAATACACTATATATATATATATATATATATATATATATATATATATATATATTTAAACACTACAAAATGGACAAAGTCTGACAATTATTTTTAATGTTATATGTTATTGCAAAAATAATGACGTAATAATGTCGTTTTTTGACATTAAATAAAGACATTATTACGTCATTATTTTTGCACCAACCTAATACTTATTATATAGACAGAAATATTTAAAGTAAACACTCTGTTTATAATAAACAGTATTAACAAGAATTACTGGCCTGAATATATGAGAAATTTACATAGAAAATTTGTGGCCTCTGACAGGAATCGAACATACATATATATATATATATATATATATTAGTCGTTTGGGGACCTTGTGGTACATATTGCACCAGGTCTCTGTATTCAGCCCTTCAAAAAGTGTGGATGGTTCTAGACAAAGCCTTCACCACTACAATCAAATTATAGGTGCTAGTGTTGGGCTGTTGGTTCCTAGGAACTGATCTGCTTGATCCTCATACGTCAAATTTGACGGGAGAGAGTGTGTGTGTGTATATGTATATATATATATATATATATATATATATATATATATATATATATATAGTGTGTGTGTTTTTTTTTTTTTTTTTTTTTTTTTTTTTAAAATGGATTCTCATATTTGAGTAGATGCTGTTTTTATTTATTTACTAAACAGTATAATTAGTTATTTACGTCTTACCAGACTGAATATTCTGGAAATATTGTTAGAAAATATGCGTCCTCCGGCAGGATTCGAACCTGCCATTAGATCTGACGTGCCTTAGTCCAACATAGAATCTATGAGTTGGTCTAAGGTATGTCAGATAAAAATATAAAAATAAACAATCATATTTTAGAAAATCAATTTTTCCAGATTTTGGTTTTCATTGAATGTCAAAATTTGAATATTTTGTATGCAATTTTTTGCAGAGGTGCGTGGGGTATAATTGCTTTACTGATACAAGCATTATGAATTAATCCATAGCTGGGGGAGAAGAACACATAGATTCATACCTCTCCCCAAGAGTATTTGCATGTAAGTGATGAACCATGAACCCAACTGGAATTGCAACTTGGCTCTCCGATTAGCAATTCCAAGCCATTATCTATTACACCATACACACATCCAAACCTTCAGCAGCTGGGTGTTCCTAAGTGGTCACCTGTCTCAGTACTAAACCACGCTCTACTAGGTTGCTTAACTTTGACAATTTTATGAGAACAGGTGTTTTAACACGTGGTCATAAGTAATTTCAGATCTGGGTGAGAAGAGATTTGTTAAAAAAAAAAAAAAAAAAAAAACTGCAATTTATCAGTCTGGTGAAAAACAAAAAACACACACGGTACATTATAAAAAAAAAAAAAAAAAAAAAAAAAAAATGTAATTTCCTTTCTCAGCTAGATAAGACCCTAACAGCTATTCTTCATATACCCAACCAGAGTCCAGTCCATTTTAAAGCTCATCTATAAATTTTACAAATCCTCCAGTGAGATTTGTGTTATAGTGACCCCAGATAAAGAAAAAAAAAAAAAAAAAAAAAAAAAAAGGTAAAAGTGGGCTGAACTGTACGTCAGATGAAGGCAAAAGAATGCATTAGCCAGAAGGTACTACAAACAACAAGGATAAAGATTCTGGTCCAAATCATTTATGGAGTAAGGACAATGACCCATATTTTTTTTAGACAATATATTCCAAAGTTTTAAAAAGTTCAGCCTTAGACCTTATCTATAAATAAATGAATTTTTTTCAATCACATTTGAATCTGGGTCAAAACTTAGCAGAAAAATGATGCAAGCCATGGCAATGCTAATATTTCCTGAATAGAAACGTCTATTAGAAGACTGTAAAAGTGTTATACATACTAACAAATATGAATTATTAATGGATCCATGGTTAATAAGAATTTGAGACAACAGAAAATAGAATAATGTCAATAAACAAGGCCAGTTTGGTTTCTTATTGCTTTTTCCCCAATTTTGGGGAAAAAGTTCTTGTACATTGAAATCAAAATTCTGGATAAAATGTCAAAGTTCATGATTTTGTTCTGGGTTTGTTCAATTACTTTTTGAATGGCTGTCATTATCAAAAGCCAAATATCATCAGCATGATAAACAAGATTTTAGTGGCTACATCCTTGCATTTTGGGAATTCTAGAATTCAAATTAATCGAGATATACATGCATATTCAAAGATCAACTTAGCAATTTGATCTTGGAGAATCAACACATTTCAACCCAAATATAAAAATCCAGGTCCTTTTCATTGGTCCCCACAAAAAAGTTTCTTTTTAAAGCTTCCATAGATTTTGTTGTCTACATCCTTTCATTTTGGGAATGCTAGAATTCAAATTAATAGCTCCAGCAGCCAAGCCAATAGTGCTGACAGTGATCGGGTAAAACTGATGACCCGGACAACCTGCAAGGGAATTTAAAAAAAAAAAAAAAAAAAAAAATCAACACAACAAAAATGCAGATGACTAACATTGATTTTTGAATTTTTTTTTTTTTTACCATTTCTCAACCCTTTGTGCATTATTTAAAACCAAAACATGTTTTGGATTGTAGGAGGTTCGTTACAGTTCATAAGTTTTAACAAACATTATACCCATCAGAATGATTTGAGCTTAAGCCTGACAAGGAATAACTTGGGGTAGGAGACAAAACCCCTTAGATAAAGAGGTTCAAATTCCCTTGAAAATTAGGCAGAATTGGCAGACACCTGAAGACTGCTGGAAAGCATAAGGTGAAAA
>OZ010614.1:3288912-3426412 GCA_963932145.1 Acanthosepion lycidas | reverse complement strand
CAAGGATATTTCAGTATGTCTATATTTCTGAGATGAGGTATTATGTACACTATTTACATTATTTGGACAATTGTCCTCATCTTTGTCCCCATGTTTATCACCTTTTGGCCAGAGCGTACAACAGCTGAAACATTGTGATAAACATGGAGACAAAGATGAGGACAATAGTCCAAATAATGTAAATAGTGTACAAGGATATTTGTCTGAGAATTTTTAATATCAACAAATCTTTTAGAATTTCAGATACATTTCTTGGGTTAAGCAAAGTCTGGTACAAGACCAATTTTTGGCATATTGAACATAAAAAGCTAATCAAAACTATAAAGTGGCAAAATCATTGTTTTAACAATCAAAATAAAAATTTAACTTACCATTTCATCCAGAGACTTCAAATCACAGGTAATAATTTGTTTTGTTGGTGGGGGTGGTTCCCCAGCCAATTCAGCGTCTATTTCCTCTTCCATTTGGACAATCGTTGGTGCCAACATTCCTAGTTTGGCACCAACACGAGCGACTTCCAAAAGACACAATACAACACTCCGTTCATTTTTGCGGAGAACTAAATCGTCCGTTTCAAAACGCAGAACTTCTGGCACGCCAATATCTCGACACCATGAGATAAAATTTGACACATTGTCTCTCGCTTGAAACGTCTGGGCTTTCACCGCTTTCTTATACTGGATTTCTCCATTGGGAATGTGTCGGACAAACTGTGACTTATTACCAAGTTGGTCTTGACGCTCCAGAGCAAACTTACGTACAGCATTAGCATGCTTACACAACTCGACACCAGTTTCAAGAACTTCGAAGAAATTGTCCACTGTGATGCAACAATTATAGAGACATGTAAACCACTCTGCAATGTCTTCTTTCATAGCATACAGATACTCATCTTTGCTTTTGAATGGTTTGAAAGACTTTGGTTCCAGAACCAAGATCGTATCTGATCCGGTTCCAACAATGGTCGTGGACGGTTCTGCGTCAGCACAATCCATGATGCCTAATTGGGAGAATTGGGAGATGGTAAGTTGTCCGGATGTAAATGCCCTTCCTGCTTGGAAAGCACACACACAAAAAAAAAAAAAAAAAAAAAAAAAATCCCAGGAATTTTTTAATTGGGAGGGTGGGGGAAGAAAAATCTCGAAGGTAATTTAAACCGTTACTTTTTTTTTTTTTTTTTTATATAAAAGATTTTTCAAAATAGTTTTGTCTTTGTTTAGTTTAGAAATGTTAAATTGCAAAAGATTTTTTTTAAAGTTTCTTAACTTGCATACCAACTATATTTTATAATATATATATATATATATATATATATATATATATATATATATATAATAAAAAAAAAAAAAGAAAGAAAAGTAATCTATTGGCTATAAATTGTTGTTTTTTAGTAGTAAAACAAGTTTAATAGACAATCTAGGAAAATTTTTTTCTCCTCTATCCGTTTCTTTTTTTTCTCTCTCCGAATCAGGATGGAATTGACCACCTCTCCAAGATGGAAACAAGCAAACTATAAAAACAGGGATTTGATTTTTTAACTTAATTGGAGTAAATATTGTTATAGGTTATCGATAAGTCTGCAAAAAACTTGAAAAGTTGTGACAGTTTTGAATCAATATTACTTTTAGAAAAAAAATGTATATGAATTTTAATAATCCCACAGCCAAAGACAAAAATCCATAGGATTTTTTAAATTATAAATAAATTACTCAGACCGAAATTGTTTTTTATTTACTCCTGAAGAAAAAAAAAGTTCAGGTATAATAATAAAAAAAAAAAAAAAAAACTATGTAAATAAATGTAATTTTAAAATCTGTTTCACCTGTATTTACGAAATTATGTCCCCAGGTAAGGTATTTAAGAGAGAAATCCGAGACATTTTAAAAGGATTAAAAAAATGAAAAAAAGGCAAGCCCGGCCCGTGACACAGGTAGCTATTGATTAAGTCCAAAGCCATTACATTTACAAGAACTACTACTACTTTGGAAGTAGAAAAAAAAAAAAGAACTCGTTTCTCACCTGTTACAGGTGAAAACAAAACGTTGGTCACACATCATCAGGCAGGGATGAATAAAGTTTTCTTTGTAATTGCAGCTAGTCTAGAATAGAGGTGAGGGCAAAGGTGCTGTTGGGTCATTTTTCCCCCTACCCACAAATAAACGGTTAGAGATTGTTATTTAGAGTCAAAGTTCATATAGGAGTGCTCGTCAACCACAACCAATTATAAATCTTGCGTCAGGGAAGGAAATGACAATATGAAAGAAAAATATTTAAAAATTTTTAAGAATTTTAAAAATTAAAATAAAAAATATATTGTAAACTTAAGCTTTGTATACATTTATTGGGGTTTTAACTTTTAAACCATTTTTTTTTTTTCACTTTTTTTAAAGAGTCAATGATAAGATAATCGGGATTTTATTGCAATAAATCAGCTTTATGACGTAATTTAGAAAATGTAATTTTAATTAAATACTCAAGTAATTTTTGCATAGAATGACATTTGGAAAAAATAAGCTTGTCATTTTAGAGAGGGGGGAAAGATAACAGATTTAAAACAAAACAAAAAAATAAAAAGACTTTAGGATAAAGTGTATTTCTTACTAAAAAAAAGGTGTTATTTTATTCATTTTCAAATTCCTTTTGGAACGATGAAAAGTTTGATTATAAAAAGAAAAGAATGCTAAAGAAAAGAGTAAAGAAAGACTTTGTTGAACAGATGATTCAAAGTTCAAACGTTGTGTCAAATTTAATGACACAAGCAGAAACAAATTTGATTTTAAATGTAAACAATTATTTTAAGGCCCAGATTTTTAATGTAACTAAATTTCAGAAGTATATTTTTAATTAGATGAAGTAAAATTTAAAAGAAATTATTTTGCTTATGGCCGATGCATAAAAACAAAAACCACTTAAATCATAAATGGCAAGAAAAAAAAAAAAAAAAAAAAAAAAAACTAAAAATAAATATATGCAATTATTTTTGAGAAAACTATTGATAAATAAAAATATTTACCTTTTTAAATTCAGGGCAGTTTAAAATAAACGAGATTTAGTCTTTAAAAATAAAATTGCTTTGGCCGGGTATTTTTTTTTTTTAACTTTAGTTTGAAATTTAAATTTAAAACTAGATATTTATAATTTATTTCATTCTTGAACAAGTTTGTTTCATATTTATTAATATTTTTTTTTAACTTTTTAGCCAATTGATTTTTTTTTTTTTTCTTTAGATCGAAGTTTGTTTTTTTGGGTTTTTTTTTTTATTGACAAAAAAAAAAAAAAAAAAAAAAAAAAATCACGTTTTATTTTTAATTTCAAAGAAACACTATTGTCTTTAATAAAAAAAAAAAGATTTAAGTTAGACTATAATTGAAAAAATAGATTTTGCGTGCAAGTTTTTACTTTTAAAAAAGTTTTAATTTAAAAAAAAAAAAAAAAAAAAAAAATAGTTATTTCTCGTGAAAAGGGGGGGGCAACAAGTCTTATCCTTATAATAATAATAATAATAATAATAATAATAATAAAAAGGCGGGGTAGTTTACTACTTACAGATTTTTCTTTTTAAATTGTAATTTTGAATAGCAGATGGCAAAAACCGATTCGCATGATTTATTTTAAAGAATCTAAAAAAATGACTGCGTCATGAAGTTTATGATAAAAACCTTAGAAAATAGTCACGGATAATAAAATGGACAATCTTCTCCACAGATCATTACAAACTACAAAGTGATCGATATCTTCTTAAAGTAGAAAGATTTAGTAAAATGATTGGTTTTTATTCAGAAATGTTTTTTTTAAGTGGAGGGATAATATAGGGAGTCAGGATTTTTTGTTGTTTTTGTTTCTTTTCATTTAATTTTTAAAAATCACAGTTTAAGCAGCGAACAGTTAGGAAAAGAAGAAGTGTTTTTTGTTTTTTTTCCAGATTTGCATAGGTTTTAAAATTCCGACAGTGGATTAATTATGCAAAGGTACAAGGTTAAGGATTATTTTGATTTAGCAATAAAATGACTTACAAGTCTTATTTTTAATTAAGGTTGTTAATTAGTTTGGCGGTACAAAAAGCTATTCAATCCAATTTAAAGAAACACGTGTTATTGGAGTTAAATTTAAGTAACGGGTAGAATTTTTTTTTTTTTTTTTTTTACAAAAAGAGAAAATTATTTTTTTTCAGGAGATAACAAATAAATTTAAAAGGTGAGGGAGCAAATAATTTATAACAATTTAAAAATTAATAAACATAAAATTAACAATGCTTTTAAAGCTGACACTCACAAGAGAGAAGAGATCTTTATACTCAGAGTGGCTTCTCAAAAAAAAAAAAAAAAAAAAATATTTAAAAGAATTGGTATACAAACGTTAGAAATGGTAGTTCCAGAGAAAGAAATATATATTACAAAAAAAAACTTAAAAATAATCCCGGTGAGAAAGATATTTTTTAAATAATCCAAAAAAGCGAACAAAAATGAAAGACAAGTCTATTTCAGAATTACTTTTTCTTTCCTTCTCTTTTGTTGGTCAGTCTGTGTCCGAAAATGGTCATGCCGCAGCATGTGCTTATCATGGATGTAGATAAACCGAAAATAATGTCCAACGTAGTTTTGTTGGTAAATAAATATGGTTATTCCAGGGTTGAACTGTTAAAGAAGAGACAGCCGGAGAAGGAGTTCAGGTGCTTGTATGAATTTTAGATCCAGATACCAAGAAAAAAAAAAAAAAAAAACGATTGTTCATAAGAACGCATTTAAAAATATCTCTTGGACAAAAAAAAAAGATTATTTAAAAAAAAAAAAAAAAAAAAAAAAGCATACGATGAGGAATTGTATTTTTTTTCTTCTTTCTTTTTGTAACAGACAGATACTCCCTTTTTTTAAATCCTGACTAACTTCTTGGTAGATTCAAATAAGCGATTTAAGGACAGCACTGAAAACCCGTGTCAGGTGAGGGTTTTCTTTTTCTTTTTCTTCCTTAACAACGATATTATTTCCATTGTGAACAGAAAGTCCTAATGGGATAAACCCTCCCATTGCTCAGGACATGTTTAGTTTAATTAATTATGACTGGTAAAAAAAGGGGGGGTTTACACACCCCTTTTTTCTTAAATATCTTCCCTGTCGCCAGTTTTAAAAGCAACATTGTGGGTCCTGAAATGCATTTTTGGTCTTCGTACAGTCTAAAACTGCTACAATTGGCTTGTCAGTCTTTTAATCCCCCCCGCCTTATTGGAAAAGGCCAAGAAGAACACACGATAACAGTGCGAGGGAGAAAACAAATATATACTTTGCATGACTGTTAATGAAGAGAGATGTTTATAAAAATGAAAGCTTTAAAAACAGAGAAAGGGAGAAAGATCAATTTAAACAGAGTGGGTGTTATTGTAAAAACGAGAGAGGGGGAGGAGGAGAAAGGAGAGAAAGGAGGAATAAGAAGAGAAAAAAAAGGAAGGAATATGTATCTTTCTTTTTTTATTTTTCCTCCTCTCTTCTTCCTCCTGTATTGTTTCTTTTTAAAAACTGGCAGATTCAAGACGCGGAGAGGGGGGAGTCTTAGATAGAGGGGGGAAAAGCGAAAGAAAAAGAAAGTAATGGTCTTGAAAGAGAGTAAAAGAACAAATAAGAGAGACAGAGGGAAATATAAAGAAAGAGAGTGACAGAAGAGAAAAAAAAAAAACGACGAAGAATAAATTGAGAGAAGAAAATAAAGAATTAAAGTTCCATTCTATGTGGACGACACGTGGTGATGAAGAATGCAAAATAGTCCCCTCGATTCTTATGTGTCATTTCAATGGTTGTTTATTATTTTCCTTACTTTTTATTAGTATTACTACTATTGCTATACTACTACTACTACAATACTGTCGACGACTACTACTACTACTACAACAACAACAAAATGTGCGTGTAGAGACTGCAGTATAGCATAACGCTAATCAGCGTAGAAAGTAAAATCGGCGATGCAGAGATCAAATTCCAGCATCGCCTGTCGAGTTCATGTTTTCTTTGGGAAAGGCATGAATCCATTTCATCCCACCCCAGTTATGCGCTAAAAAAAAGTAGTAGGGTAGATCGGGTTCTGGCCTTCGGTAGCAACCAGTCTAAGAGAAGCAAAAAAACCTGAATTCAAAACCGTGGAGGAGGCAACAGGAAACCACTCCCCACTATCTTTCCCAAATTTAAGAAACGAAAATATCTGTAGAAATCCATGTACGCCTATGCCCTACGTCCAGAAGGAACATAACACTAAAAAACAATTACCATTGCTACTACTACAACTACTACGACTTATGTATTTGTTCAGATTATTACTTCTTCTGGGATATTCTTTTTCTCACTACACCTTCTTACCTCCCTAAGCTACACGTTCTTCATCTCATCTGAGAGGAGAAATATTATCATTTTTGTTCTCTTTATTTGATCTTATGTTATCTTGTCAGGTTCTTCCTTTTAAATAAAACTGTTTTTAAAAAATACAAATACTTTCTTACTAAGCTTTATTTTGTCTGGCACAAGATCAAGAATAAGGGGGCACCTAGTAAGAATCAAGTTCACTATAGAAGTAATGCTCTGCGAAATTAGACTAGCTCTAACCTAATTTTTAATAAGAACTTAAGTTAAAAAAAACAATCCGGGGTGCCAGCCTTTCAAAAGCAAGAATACTGAGGAGGGTGCTGATTAGTATAGCGGAGACTTCCTTGCTTCATTTCCAACGAGAGAGTAATAATTTATGTGAAAATTTATTAAATAATAATAATAATAATACAGACGTGACTTGTTGCCAGTTTATATACTATTGGACAAAAAATCTCTTGTAAATATAATTGTTTAAAATAAAAACAAGATACAACCAAAGTGAAACTTATTTTTCTAAAAAAAAGAATGTTTTAGGTGAGTGTATGATTTTAGTTTTGGAATAAAATATATAAACAGAATAAAATAATAAAATATAATCAATAGGGAAAAAATCCCACTAAAAGCTAAAAATAATTCTTTACGATTTTTTTCAGAGAAAATTTAAAACTTTTCCAGTGCTTGTCATGACATTAAATTTAAATTTTAAATAAAACAATTTTTTCTTTTTAAATTTCATTTAGTTATTTTTTTTTTCTTTCTTCCTTCGTTTTTAATTCATTGGTTGGATCTACAAATAATGAGACAATCAAATATTTAAAAAAAAAAAATTTTTAATAAAATTAGAAAATTATGAAACCAGACAAGTTGTGTTTTTAGTTTTTTCATCATATTTTTTTTAAATTGGAAGGATTTTTATTTTAAAAATGAACAAAAAAATAAAATGTTTTTTCATCTAAAAAGTTTCTCCAATAGATTAAAAAAAATCAGTTTGTAAATAAATACTATTTAAAAAAAATTATTTAATTCTAAATTTTTACAAGAATTTAAAAGTAATGGAATTTGAAATTTCTTCTTTTTTTTTTCTATTTTCTTAATTTATCTTTGTGCGTTTTTTATAGAAAACTTTCAAAAATAAAAAAAAGTTTTGGGAAGCCTGCTTTTTTATTGACAAACCAAACATACCAATATTAAATACTTCCTTGAAATATTTCTTTTATCTTTGGTAAAAAAAAACTTTCAATTCCATTTTTTGCATTTTTCCCTGAAGATAAAAATTAAAATTCATAATTCATCATCGAAGTATTGATTTTTTTTTTTTTTTTTTTTCACATATCCAACAAGGCAACTCCTCATCTTCAGATAATTAAATCTTCGGATAAATTAAAAAAAGATTTCTTTCTACTTTCGTTTTTCCCGCAAAAGCGCGCGTAATTCCAAAATAATTAAAGCAGCGGTGGGGGAGGGGATAATGGTCCGACTTTTTTTATTCACACTTGCCGGACTTTTCCCTTTTTGGCAGTTTCACTCGTAAAATTCCACCTTGTTAGTTTCTGGTTTGTTCCCAGTTTTGTTGCAAGGAATTTGTCATCGGAATTTCCAGAAATACCGATTCAAGATAAAGGGGTGGCGGGGCGGGATCAATGGTTTTCTTTCTGCGACGAGAATAAAAGAAGTGCCAGAGAGTCAGGAGGGAGAAGAGGCAATCAAAACTGACGGAAACAGGCGAAAACTTACGATTATTAACGAAGTAGCTTTTCCGAAAATTATCGAATAGTGTAGTGACGGAGTCTGCGCACTGTCAATATCCGGAGAAGACTACTATATCCGGCTTCTTTTTTATTTTATTTTTTTTAGCAATGACAACAACGGTATTGGAATTTGTTGGTCCAAAATGGTAAAAGTTGAAATTCTTGATTGTTTACGACGAAAGTTAAATTATTTTTTTTATTTTGTTTGTCTTTTTTCTCTCTTTCAAAGAAAATAAATATACTGCCATGAATTAATTTAAGATAAAACACTTATGAACTTGTCATTTAAAATCTGGCCTGTGAGGCTGTCTGTTAGTGTTCACTAATGTAGCAGTGACAAGACAATTTCTTTTACTGTTTCGCGACATAAAAAGAAGCAAAAGCAAACATTCATGTCTTCTTCATTACAAAATGAATGTCCCTAAAAACCTCTTTATGTGCCATGTCCCTTCATGATGTAGGCGATCATGGCACTCCACAATTTCCTCTCCTTTGTAGCCCTTAATAAATTTTGTCTTTTTGTTATTTCTCCTAAACTCTGTTCCACCACTCTCTTCCTCAAGCTCATTAAGTTGTTTTCCACTCTCCTTTTTGCCTTTAATCTCTCCTGTGAGTATCAGATTTTCCAAGCCCTCCTTCCTCATTACGTGCCCTAAAAATTTCAAATGTCTTCTCCTGATGTTAAATATAAGTTTCCTTTTTGTTTTCATTTTCTCTAAAACTTTGTTGTATTCTCAGCATCCTTCTGTAGAATTACATTTCTGTTGCTTCAAGTTTCTTCATTTTTGAGAAGACTGTCCAGCATTCACTGCCAATATAGGAGGACATATCACATAACAGTTCAGTACTCTTGTCTTTGTTTCTAACAAAATTTTCTATTTCTTAATACTCTGCTTAGTTTTAGAAAGGCACCTTTGGCTATCCAAATGTACCTTCGATAAATAAGTCAAATTCCAAGACTTTTGGTTTTTAGTAAAAAATATATTGACAAAAATTAGTTTAAGGACTTAATCTAGAATATAACTTAATTATACATATGGTGATTAGTCAAAAAGCAATAGCTGTTCTCATTTTAAGAGTCATGGTGTCATGTTCTTAAGTAGCCTTGTTAGACAGAGATTTTCATATGGATGCCATGTTCTTCTTAGGATTCTGCTTAGCTTTTGGAATACATCTTTGCTTATCCCAATAATGCACCTTCAAATTTTAGTGTTGCACTTTACGTCCTCTGTTAAATCACCTGCCAAATATTTAAATTTTTGTACTTATTTCATTTTGAATTCTCAGTCCCAATTTTGGCCTCATCCTTTATAGCTGCCATAAAAAAAGTGATTAACCAAACCAAATGTGTTCTTTGCAGACATTTTTTTATAAACTTCTTCTTAATAATAACAATCTCCAACCATGTTATTGACAAGCAAATAAAATTGGCTTTAAAAACTTTTAGTTTACAGATCACAACATCTATCAGAGAGATGAAATTTAAATTTTTATTATTGCATTATTCCAAAATTTTAACACATCCTTTAAAGATGGCACGTGGAACTAGAACAGTCTACCCCAGTGAGCGAAATAAAGGGTTCAGTTCGATATTCCAACCACCTGAAGAAGGCTGGACTGTACAATAGCCGAAACGTTGTAATAAACATGGTGACAAAGATGAGGACAATAGTCCAAATAATGTAAATAGTGTACATAATATCTCATCTCAGAAATATAGACAGATACTGAAGACAAACATTAGTAGATAATACAAAAATACTATAATCCAAACATTCAAAATTTTCAAAATTATTCATATAAAAAAGAATTAATACGCATTAAATAAAATAAATTTGACCACAGGAGAAAGTATATTCAAATGTGTATAAAATATTTAATATACATATGAAATAATAATATAAAATATTTCGTAAATAATGACAAATAATGCCAGCTGATGACAAAAATATTTTATGACAACTAATAACAAAAATACTCCTATTGATAAAAAATACTCCAAATGCCAGCTAATAACAAAAATAGTCCTAATGCCAGCTGATGGAAAATATTCCTATAGACAAAAATACCCCAATACCAGGTTATGACAAAAAGTACTCCTAATGACATAAATACTCCTAATGCCAAGTAATGACATATTCTTAATGCCAGCTGACGTCAAATACCCCTATAGACAAAAATACTCCTAATGCTTGCTAATGACAAGAATAATCTTAATGACTGCTAATGACATATTCCTAATGTCAGCTAATGAAAAATACTCTTAATGTAAGTTAATGACATATCCCTAATGTCAGATAATGACAGAAATACTCCTAATGATACATGGTGAAAAAATACTCATATTGATAAAAATACATCAAATGCAACCTAATCGTAAAAATACTCCTAATTCCAGCTAATGACATATTCCAAGTGGCAGCTGGTGGAAAATACTTCTATACGCGAAAATACTTCCAATGCCACATGATGAAAGAAATACTCCTGATGTCAGCTGCTTACAAAAATACTCATAATGCCAGCTGATGACAAAAATATTCCTAATGGCAGCTAGTAACAAAAATACTCCTAATACCAGATAATGACAAAAATACTCCTAATGACAAATGATGACATATTCTTAATGTCAGCTGATGAAAAATACTCCTGTAGGCAGAAATACCTCTAATGCCAGGTTACGACAAAAATACTCCTAATCCAGCTCATAACAAAAATACTCCTAATGACAAGTGATGATATATTCTTAATGCCAGTTGATAAAAAGTACTCCTGTAGACAAAAATGCTCCTAAAGCCAGATGATGAAAACAGAAAACATCAAATTTTACCTACTTTTTCTTTATTTTTTGAAGTTCTTACATTTTATATGATGCCATACACATTTTCCTTTTTACATAAAGGGAGGTAACTGAGGCAGATTAAATCACCAAAATGGAGATGCTCATCCCAATGCTGCAGTGAAAAATTAATTTGATAACAAAATTGATTGAAGCTAATATGGCTAATGAAAAAAATGATTTTTTTTTTTTACCAGAGACTTGTAATTCTTGTAAATGTTTACAACTATAACGTTCTAAGTGTCGAGCAGGGGAGAAATCTTGGTTCACATCTTTTAAAAGCATATAAGCACAAAATAAACTGTACCAGACAAATTTTGAAATAATTCCACTCCCTATAATGTGGTCCAATAGAAAAACTTTAAAAGGCAAAACATTTTAAAAGCACTAGCAGAATGGCCCGGCGTTGCCCGTGCTTGATTCAAAATCGTACGACTCATACAGCAATTGCTATCACTTGACTTAAAATATTTTTGCCTTTCCTTGCCTTTAAAGGAGTGCCCTTTGCCATGCTGATGTTGCTACATGCCTTACTTCTTGCCTATCTCACACTGCGAATTTTTTCTAAGCTCTATACGAAACATTAAATTTGTTACAAAAAAAGAACTAAACAAAATGAACACAAAACGATCAGCTTTAAAAAAGGACTTGTAACTGGAAAAACCAAATGAAAAAAGAATGTTAACAACAAATACTTTTTCACACCCAACCCAGTGAATGAACCAATTGGAGTAAAGTGCCATGCAGATTTAAATTTTTCCCACTTGTGACGAATGCAGCTATCGATTCTTTTTTGCATGCTAGCATGCTAGCTAACATTCGTGGCAGCCAGCTTTTGGCTCTCATGCTGGCCAATAGAATCTTCCTGCCTGTTCATGGCAGCCAGCTATAGGCTCTCACTCTGGCCAGTAGAAAATGGCCACAAACTACATGAAAACTGCCGTAGAAACATGAAAAAATCGATTATTTCCACTATCGATGGGAGTTGAGAAATGCAAAGGCAGTCTTGGCCTTCTTGCTAACTTGGAGCATGTGCATGTAACTTTTGGTGCAAATCCGTCAAAAATTGCAGCCATGCATTTGTTACATACACACACACACACACATCCTACCCTTTATAGATAGAGATTTACATATATACACACACACATACATCCTGCCTTTTATAGATAGAGATTTGATATTAGTGAAAGAAAAAATTCATGTAAAGCTGTTGTCAGACTAACAACTTTGACATTGTAAGAAAATATTGTAATAAATTTACAATCAGTTATTGAATTTAAACAGAAAGATTGCTGTATCTTTAAATCATTTGTATTAGGTTGGCAGAGTCATCGCATAAAAAAATCACAGTTGTTACAAATCTCCAATGGATCATTATAAAGATAAAAACAAAAATCATTTGGAAGAGACTTTGCTTTCTGCTTTGCTAAGATTAGTAGACTGGCTCGGGAGTCATCTTGCCTGGTGGAAAATGGACCTTTGATAGATTGGGCCCCCTATATCAAATAAAAATGCAATAAACAAACAAACAGCAGAATTGGTCATGCATCTCATATCGCAGTCTTCTTTTAGATAAGCAATATGGCTTTCGCTTCTCTAGGTCAACTGCTGATGTTTTAATAATTATTGCTGAAAGAGTTTATCAAGTTTTAGATAAAAATGGTGAAACTCAAGTTGTTGCTTTGGACATCTCAAAGGTATTTGACAGGATTTAGCACACAGGTGTTCTTCAGAAGTTGAAAAGTTACAGTATTTCTGGATGAATTTCAAAAATTACTAGTTTTTCTTATCAAATTATGAAATGGAAATTATCTTGAATGGCCACTCTTCTAGATCTTTTTGCGTTAATGCAGGTGTCCTCCAGGGCTCTCTCCTTGAACCTTTTTTTTTATCAATGACCTTCCTGATGGCATCATTTCTCAACTTGGTATCTATGCTGATGAAAGAACTACTTACTTATGTCTTAATGGTAAATCTGATCAATTTGATAACGGCAAATTGATATTTGATCTAAAAAATGACCTATCAGTTAGTTGTTAACTGGGGCATAGAATGGCTTGTTAATTTTAACACTTCTAAAACAAAAACTTCTCTTTATGAATCACCTAAAAGACTTCTTCCTGCCTCGAAGAAGCATGACTGATGCTAACCTCCAGGAGAGTGACCTGTTGAAACATCTCTGGCAAATATTTTCCACTGACATGAAGTGGACCAATTATATTGAATCAAGTGCTAATTATGCTGCTAGCAAAGTTGGTTCACTATTTTGTGCTAGACAATCTTTCTCTCCTAAATCTATCTTACACATTTATAAGTCCCCCATTCATTCATGAATATTGCTGCCACATAATGTCTGTTGCTCCTTCTATACACTTGATAAAATCCAAAGTAAAATCTGAAATGTTATTGGTCCTGACCTAGCATCTCGTCTTTAGCCCCTTCCCCACCACTGTAATGTAGCTTGTGGTAAGGTGTCATCATTTTACAGCTGAAATGGTTATATGCAACCATAAGTTCTATGATAACAGTTTCTTCTATCACACTTCTCGCTTGTGGAATCCTCTTCTGGCTTCTTGCTCCCCTGTCAACTTTGATCTTAAAAAATTAAAATTCAATATCAGTTGTTATCTTCTGTCTTCTCAGATCTTATTTTTTTTTATTGTTGCCTCTCTTTAATAGTATATTTTTCTCATATTCTCTAACACTCAGTAACCCCTTTGCATCTTAGTGGCTTTATTGCCTTATGTGATGCAAAATGATTGACAAAAAAGATGTCTGAAGTTTAATTTTTATTACTTGTGTTTGCCTGCCATTTTGAAGCTGAGAAAAGAAAAAAAATCAATCATAGCCATTAGACAAACATTAGGCAAAGACAACACAACAATTTAGAATGTCCTGAAAAGAGGAAGAAAGAACTAGAACAACAGACATAGGTCAGCCAAGGAAAACAACAGCAGATGATGACAGAAATGAATGGCTACTCTTAGTTTTAGTCTTGTGTGTTCACCTCTAAAGTTTGTATTTCTTGTTAAAAATGATAAACAAATATGAAGACAAGAGAACTACCAATGGGAGAAAAGCAAGCCATTTTGAAGTTGAAAAAAGAAGAAAAATCAATCAGAGTCATTAGACAAACATTAGGCAAAGCCAACACAACAATTTAGAATGTCCTAGTTTGGTTTGGTTTGGTTTGGTTTGTTTCATGGCATATCAACCTCAATGAGTTATTTCATGCCGACAAAATTTTTATTGCTGGTAATATTTTGTTTTGTCAAAAATCTATTTCTGGTAATATTTTTTCTTCAAAAATGTATTGCTAGTAATATTTATTTTTTAAAAACATTGTTGGTAATATTTTTTTCAAAAATGTATTGCTGGTAAGTTTTTTTTTCTTCAAAAATGTATTACTAGTAATAACTTTTTAAAGTATTTCTGGTATTAAAACCTCTTTTTACACTTTCATGGTGTTTTTACCCCAGTTTTGGGGTTAACTATCTGCCCATAGATGGGACCGTAACAGGTGCTACCACCCTGGGCCAGGGTGGAGCTTGGAACATCAGCAATTAAGAGGTGGTTCTACACTCCTCAAAACCTCCTGATCAGAGGCCTTTTTGCTGTTGGACGTAGTTTATCATCATTCCCATGAAACTTAGAATGTCCTGAAAAAGAAAGAAACTGCTGGTGCAGTGAGTAAACATAGAACAGGCGGGCCAAGGAAAGCAACAGCAGTTGATGACAGAAACATTGTGAGAGCTGTGAAGAAAAACCTGAAAACAACAGTCAGTGACATCACCAACAACCTCTATAGTGCAAAGGTGAAGGTTTTACAATCCATTGTTCATAGAAAGACTTTGAGAGCAGGAATATAAGTGCCATATGATGAACTATTCGTCAGCAATAAGAATGGGAAAGCCAGATTGGAATTTGTAAGGAAGTACAGAGATGAGCAACAAAAGTTCTGGAAGAATGTTTTATGGATTGATGAGTTCAAGATTAATCTCTACCAAAGTGATGGAAAGTCCAAAGTGTGACAAAAGAAAGGATCTGCTTATGATCCAAAGCATAAAAGCTCATCTGGGAAGCATGGTGGAGGCAGTCTCTTGACTTGGGTTTGCATAGCTGCTTCTGAAACATGTTCATTTATATTTATTGACGATGCTAGCAGCAGAATTAATTCAGAAGTGTACAGAAACAATTTGTCTGTCAATTTCCAGAGAAATGTATTCAAACTAATCAAGTGTAAGTTTATCATGCAACAGCACAATGACCCCAAAACATTCTGTCAACACGACAAAGAAATTCATCAGGGAAAAACATGTGAATAGTTTTAGACTGGCGCAGTCAATCACCGACCTTAACCTAATAAAGAATGTTTTTCATCTCCTGAAATGGAATTTGAACCCGCTCAAAACTAGCATGAACTAAAATAGTCTGTATTAAAAATCTAGAAAAGCATCATAAATGAAAAATGCAACAGTTTGATGCTCTGTTAATAGGTTAGAGGCTTCATGAAGTTATTGCAAGCAATGGTTACTGTTATGGTCCAATATCCTCGCACCCCAGGTTATGGTCGAAGGTTAGAACCAAGGAAGAACAACACGAACACAAGAGTAGAATAACAAAGATATATTACAACAGAAATATAGTACAAGAAGTTGAAGGTGTTAGTAATGACTGTCCGTCTGGTTTAGAATGAACTAATATTGTCTCGACTCGTTACATCAATCATTCATTATACTTCTTGAGAGGTGCAGTATTTATAGTGTCAGGAAGAGTCCATTATTGTTATAGGTAAGTTCCCATAACAGTTATGCAATGAAATATTAAATGTTATTTACTTTAAGACTATCTGTTTATCTTTTGCTTTTGCTCACCTAAAAATAGTGCAATCTGATACAAAAGTTGGTATTTCCTAAGCTCTTTGACAAAATCTGAATATAAATATCAGGAAATAAAATCTGATATTCTGAACTCTTGCCTCGTAATAATCTTTTGATCTTAAACCCAAATGTCTTCAATGAAGCACAAAAACAAAGGAATTGGCCTACTGAGTAAAGTGCTCAACACCCAGATTACCTAGACAGACTATGTTCTAGTTTTTTGAAGATCATGAGAATGTGAAACTCAAGTAATGAATCAAGCTGTCTATATATATATATATATATATATATATATATATATATATATATATATATATATATATATATGTATGTATATATATATATATATCAAGTAGTATAAGCAGTCAATTGCTGATACCTCCTGATGAGTGGATGGACAGTTCTGTCTACAAAACTCTGGAGTCGGGATGTTGAAGGTAACATCAATCAGCAAAGTATCAAAACTCTTACTTATTTTAATTCTCTCTCTCTCTCTCTCTCTCTCTCTCTCTATCACTGTCTATCTGTCTTTCTCTTTATATATATATATTTTTTAATTTAAAGAAAAAACAGACCACTTTAAGGTTCCATTAGTTATAATTTATTTCACCAGATTCTTTATTTTTCTCTGGATCTTTAGACTTCACTTTCAAGGGTGAAAAAATGAATTTAAAATTTACACTTTTGAAGAGCAGTATTAAGTTTATATAAGGTGACATAGTGGGTGGTGAGGGAAGGTGTAAGAGACATGGTTGAATTAGAGAGGTAAGGGAGAGTTTTAAAATGTATTTTTTATTTTATTACAATACTTAATATTGAGGAGGAGGTGGGGTAAGGATCAGACATTGACCTATTTAATCAGATAACTCACCAGAAATGATATGGGAAAAAAGGAGAAAAGAAAAGAAAGGAAAAAGGGAGGAAGTAAAGAGATAAGAAATAAAAGATGGACGTAGGGTTTTGAAGAAAGCAGAAGGGTCGTATAGCTTGATGTTTGGGTAATTTAGAAAAACACAGATTTTAATGTTTGATAGTAATTTAAATGTTTAAATATTCCACAAATAAATTAGATTTAATGCTTGATAGCAATTTAAATATTTAACTTCTCCACAAATAAATTAGGGATTTAATATAAACAGAATATTATATTAATAAACAAATATAAAAATAAAAATTTACTAATAGATTTGAAGGTAAAAATAAATGAATTTACTGTTTTTTACATACACACACCACATACATATTTATGTAAATACACATACACATATATTCATATACATGTACAATTACATATATAACCACATACCCATGTATCGATACACATCAGTATACATACACAAATATTTACTTATACATATTTCCACATGCATCCATCTTTATATATATTTAAATTTTTTCTTAAATTTTACAGTTAACATTAGATAGTGAATTAATTGTTTAAATTTCCAAAAAAATAATATTTTTAATTTTAATATTTTAATATCGTGAATAATGGTTAAGGAGTAATATTTTTTAATTTAAATTTAAGTGATCAATTTAAATTGCAATTATCTCCACATGAGTAAAATTTCTAATTTTTCAAGCCCAATTAGAAATTTAGAAATTATTTCAAGATGAAGTAAGATTAGAAGGTAATACAAAAATTAGGAGGGAATAAAAAAGTTTCTGTTTAAGTATATATATATATATATATATATATATATATATATATATATATATATATATAGCATACTTATTGAAGATTGATTTAAACTGTGACCATCACATCACAAAAACCAAAATTAATTTTAGCAGATAATACACATTACAGAATTACCTCCCACATATACCTCCCTAATATATAATATAAATAATAATAATAATAATAATAATAATAATAATAATAATATAAAATATATAATATAACAATAATAATATATAATATAATATAAAATCTTGATAGTAAGGCTGATCAATTCGACAAGGTCAAAATGGCAGCTGATATATTAAACATCTTCAAGACCATTGTTAACTGGGGCAAAAGATGGCTTGTCAGTTTTAACACCTCCAAAACTAAACTTCTCTCTATTAATCATCTGAGAGACCTCTCTCTACCTTTCATTAGCATGGCTGATGCTAACCTCTAAGAAAGAGACTCATTGCAACTTCTCAGGCTAACATTCTCAGCTGACATGAAATGGAAAGACTACATTGAATTCATTGCTAGATCAGCTACCAAGAAAGTTGGTTCACTGTGAATCTATCTTGCATATCTATATGTCTACCATTCATCCATGCATAGAATATTGCTACCATATATAGTACAGTGCCACTGCCGTCTACCTGAAGCTCCTTATTAAGATCCAAAGAAGAATCTGCAATATTATTGGTCCTGATCTGGCATCTCAGCTTCAGTCACTTTCCCAATGCCGTAAGGTTGCCTTTTTGTACCTTTTTTATAAATACATTCATGGTAATTGTTCAGATGATCTATTTGCTATGGTATCTAGACTGCGTGAATTTAAACATAGTACTAGACTGGCAGTGACATCTCACCAATTTACAGTTTGGCTGGCTAGATATAGCCATAACTTCTATGCAAACAGTTTCTTTTCTCACACTTCTTACCTGTGGAACTCCCTTCTGACTCCATGCTTTCCAGCCAACTTTAATCTGGAAAAATTTAAATGCGATGTTACTCGCTGTCTTCTGTCCTCCTGATTACTTTTCTCTCTTCCTGTTCATTATTAATGTTTCTGTTCCTAATTCCTTCACACTCTGTAATCCCTTGCATGGGGTGATACCAATTAAAAAAAAAACAGAACAAAACACATATCCATATTCCAGTTCAATATATTCACTAATGTACCAATACTCTTGGGAAAGTTATGACTACATCTCTTCTCCTTCAACTATGGATTAAATAGCAGGACAGACTGGGTCCTATAGCCTTTGTTGGCAAATGGTCTAGGAGAAGAACAACTCTGAATTTAGAACCTATGGAGGCTTGTTTGGGGATCTTGTGGCATACTGTGCACGAGTTCTTTCTGTATTAGGCCTCTTTCCAAAAAGGGTGGGTGGTTCACACCTTCACCACTATAATCAAATGATTTGCATGGGTAGTCTAGATGTTGTTACTAAAAACTGAGCAGCTTGACCCTAATATGCTGAAAATGATGGGAGAGTTCAGTATATATATATATATATATATATATATATATATATATTGATAATATTAGTGGTCAAGGTATATATATATATATATATATATATATACATTTATATATATATATATATATATATTGTTAATATTAGTGGTCAGTATATATATATATATATATATATATATATATATGTGTGTGTGTGTCAATGTATTTATATCAATATATCAATATATATGGTCAACGTACATATATATATATATATATATATATGTATATATATATATATATATATTTATGTAAATAAATTCCCAAAAAGATAGAATCCAGGTAGAACCCAATATTAGTGTTGGAGCCTTTTATATATATATATATATATAGAGAGAGAGAGAGAGAGATAGAGAGAGAGAGAGAGATTGAGAACGAAAGAGAGAGAGAGTTAGAAATATGTGAGGTGTTTGAAAAGTTTTCGACCTGACTTACTTCTCAAAATCAGTATTTCAAAATCAGTATTGAAATATTGATTTTGGCACATGGCTTTCTTTACTTAAGCCCAATTCATTGTGCTACTCTTGAATTTCTTATTAATATTTCACCCCAAGTAAGGCAGTAAAGCCATTAAGACACAAGGGGGTTACTGAGTGTTAGAGAATATGTGAAATAAAAAAAAACACTATTAATGAGAGAGAACCTTAAAATAACAAGAATTAAGAAAACAATTGATAACTATTGACATTGCATTCAAATTTTTGAATATCAAAGTTCACAAGGAAGCAAGAAGCCAGAAAAAGTTCTACAAGCAAGAAACTGTTATCATAGAACTTACAGTTATATCTATCCATTTTTCCCAGAATAGGAGGCCTATCCTAAATCTCATTGTTCTGCTGAGAATGAAGATTTGGCTTGGGCTTGTGGTAGTTTGCTGTTGCTGTAATCAACTCGAGAAATTTAAAGAAAAAATTGAGATTAAGAGCAGAATTAATTAAGCATGAAGACTTAATCCTCTCCATTTTCAGATATTTTTTTCATTGTAATTAATTTATAATTTGGTGGAGCTTCAGATCCATCAATGGCTGCCTGATTAGCAAGGGTGTGTAAAAAGTTATTTCCATTTTAATCTTTGAATTAATTAACCACTTTAAAACGGTTTTAATGAAACAAAAACCGTATTGGAAATTTAATGGACACTGGCAGCATAAGAAGGAACAAGCTTTGTAGATGGGTGGGGGAATGCTCTGATGATAAAAATTAGTGGATGGAAGTTCTTTATGAAATTCCAAGAAAAGATGTGAGACGTAACTAAATTTATTACAATAGCATCCGTCTCCATTTTGAACTTAAAATTTCCCTTGAACGGATGTTGTGAGAAAAAGCAACTACTAAGAACAATATTCTCCCTTGTCAAAATAAAATGTTCCATTTAAAATTAAAGTACACATAGGCTTGATGATGACAGGAGAGTGAACTGGCTGAAATATTTTAGGGCCAAAATGGAGGCGAATTTAGTCATGTCTCACATCTTTTCTCAGAATTTCATAACAAACTCTCATCCACCAATTTTTATCATTAGAGCATTCCCCTACCCATCTGTAAAGCTTGTTCCTTCTCAAGCAGCCAGTATCCATTAACTTTGGGGATATTTCCCAATCAGCTTATAAAAATAGGCAACACCAAGGATTTTATTCCTATCCTCTCAAAGATGGATGGTGAGACAATTTGGATGTTGTGAAACATTTTACTCAATGTTTTAAAGAATTTTTAATCAATCTCTTTTGAAAAGAATTAAAAGATGTATGAAAGATGAAATGTGCCAGACCTACAGAAAGGAATTTTGATTCTTATCTGCCCTCCCACTGTTCCCACCCCCTGAGGAAACAACCATAATAATCAGTAACACTGGAAATCAACAGGGATGGCATTCAGTTCCAGCAGATAAGTTAATTTCAAACATGACTTTGGCCTCAGATCAAATTTATAAGCCAATTGAGTTTCCTGAATTTTCACCAAGAGGCAAGCGAGGAGAGTTGCCAAATTATTTCCAGTTCAAGTTCAGACGATACTGGATGATCGATCAATACTTCAAGAAGGTTTTGTTGTCAATCTCTTTATTCAGGCTGGGGTCTGATTTTTTAACCATTTATTGTCTTTTATTTTCACAATTTTCGTAAAAAGGAGAAAAATATTGAATCAGAGCAGTTACTACTGAAAGTAACTTTTTTGGTGGGGACAATATCACCCCTGAAATAATAATAATAATAATAATAAAAGAGAATATGCTTTAAAACAGAAAACACCAAGTGAAGAGAGGCGTTTTCAAATAACCAATATGTTAAAATACTGTAAAGACTTTGAAATATAAATGTTACAGAAAGTTAATTTAGAACACAAAAGTACAATTATTTACATTATTCAGACTATTGTCCTCATCTTTTTCACCATATTTATTACAACGTTTCAGCTGTTGTATGCTCCGACCTTCTTCAGGTAGTTCGAATGTCGAACTGAACCCTTTATCTCGCTCACTGGGGTAGACTGTTCTAGTTCTACGTGCCATGTTTAATGGACGTCAGTTATCAGTTATCTCCTGTTAATTCCCCTCTGAAAGTTCTCCACCGCCTTAACCAGGTATTGAACTCACGCTCATTGGGCCCCGTCACTGGATCTAACTAATGCCTTTATCCACTGTGCCATGTGTCCTTGTGTGAAATAAAGGGTTCAGTTTGACATTCCAACTATCTGAAGAAGGCCGGAGCGTACAACAGCTGAAATGTTGTAATAAATATGGCAACAAAGATGAGGACAATAGTCCAAATAATATAAATAATGTACATAATACCTCATCTCAGAAATACAGACAGATACAAAATACAATCTTTTTGCAAGTGTACAAAGGATATCAGATTACTAATAGAATATTACTGGCACAACGATAATTTGGAACTTTTAGAAAAAGAAATGGATTTTGACACTATAAGAATCAAAATTAAAATAAAGGAAGGTTTTGATTTAGAATTTATTTTTGAAATAAGACTCTCTGTAGTTTACAAAAAGCAGCAGAGTGGTTGATAGGGAGGTGATAAGCAATAGAGTTTTGTTGTGGACCTTGAAAATCAGTTGATGAAAAGGAGGAGTGAAATCGTACTTTGAAAGTATATCAGTACGTTCGCACTAGAAAAATAGATATGTCACCAGTTCTCTATATAAAGAGGCATGCCAACTGGAAGATAGGAGAGTTTTGGGAAAGTCGACAACAGGCTCCTTCCCACTAGCAGGATGTTCCACCAAAACAAGGACAACAACTCCAGGAGCGACCAGAAGAGCAACCAAAAGAACAGCTTCAGCAGCAAGAACCAAATCAACAACAACAAAAAGAAGCAACAGAAACGTCAGCAGCAGCAACATCTACAACAAAAACAAAAGCAACAACAACAACAACAACAACAGATAAAGCAAAGAAAACAGCAAAACCGGAAAAAACAGAAGCAGTAGCAGCTGGTATAACAACAACAACAACCAAAGTAGAATGTGAACAAGGTCTGTGACACCAGCCGCTGGATATGGGAATGGGAGTGGCGGTTATGCCTTCACCGAGATCATCTTCTTTGAAAAGTGGGAGAGCAATAGCATATCCCAAGTCCCATTCAGCCCTCGTCTCCCTATGCAGGAAAGAAGACTCTTACGCAGATAAGGCCAAGAGCCACTCCACTTCCTCCACTAAAGCTTCGCCGTCTCCCCCTCCCACATAGCAGCAGCCTCCTCACTACTCTCCAAACGACCAACCCCTCCCAAGAAAAAGAAGTCCTTCCCCCAGAGTCGGGCTGTCTGTTAGGTGGACAGAAACGCACTCGAAAGGAAGACCCCCCCACACACTCAGATGTACTTCCTTGGACGTCGACGGAGAATCCCAGAAACTTCCCCCAATGCACACAGTGATCAGGAGGAATTTGGGGGCAAACTTGAAAATGTGGGACCATTTGGCCGAAGCCAGGGACACTTTTCCCACTTTAAAAATGGCCTAACTAGGGTCGCCTAAACTGAGACAGATGTCTCAAATGTGTGCTGGGAGGGTCCCGGTTATTCTCCACCCCTGCTTATATAGAACTCCTACTCCAAGGACGTCGGCGGGATTGACTTGAATTACGTCCGATATCGGTACAGGCTGCTTAGGGCAATCCGTGCAGACTTCCGCCCAGTATGTGAACAGTTTTTTTCTGTGTTTTTTTCTGTTTTTTTTCTATTTTCAGACTTAAATCATGTCTATCCAGCTTGAATGTGGATGTCACCGCGATCCATGAGACGCATTTTGTTTGCAACGTTGATGCCTGTGTGCTGTCTAACGACTTTGTCGTTTATTCAGCATACAGGGACCGATTGGCCAGAGGCGGGTCTCCTTGCTGGTGAAGCGTACCCTTGTCCACGTCAACTCCGAAGGCCGGTTGATCGTGGCTGATATTGATGTAAAAAGTGGTTCGTTCCGGATGTTTGCAGTTTATACGCCCAGCAATCGAAAGGAATGAGACATTCTTCAGCTTGGACCGTTCCTGGTGGATTCGTAGTGCTCAGGCTTAGTGGGGGACTGGAATGCCGCCCTGGGTCCCATGATAGACGGGAGCTAGCAGGAGATCGAGCGATAGATACCAGGTCGATCACCCAGAAAGGGAGATGTGAACGTGGGCACAGTTGAACGTCTATCCGGGTATCTAGCTACCTGGGTAGAATGTTAGAAAGACCAATGTAGATGTTAGATTGTCCTACGTTCCACTGGTTACGCTATTCAGACCACAGATTTGCCTGCGCCCGGGTAGAGTTAGACTCTAGGCCTAGAATGGCTGGATGCCGGAAGTTCAATCTGTATTTGCTGGACAGGTGGGACTTCCGGCAACTGCTGATTAGTGTAGTGCAGCGGAAACTAATGGGGCAGTTATCTGGAATAGGTATTCGGAGAGACTTAAGGACACGATTAGGTTCTTCACCACCGAATATAGCCAGCGGCTCGCACTAGGTAGCATTCGGGTAATGCCTGGGGGGGATTCCCTAGAGATAGACCTAGCTATGGAGGCTCTGCGGTTAGCGAATGCTACCAGTGTAAGGCAGATAGGTATAAGTTAAACAAGATGTCTGGAGAGGACGATAACATGGGCGCAGAATTGCGCAAGGAAGAGATCTGTCGAAGTTCCGATCGTTACATTCGGGAGGCGTACTCTGATGCCGATGGCATGTGCGAAGCGATTCGGCGTCATTTCGAAAGCCGGTTTACCAAGGAGCCTGTGACCAAGAGTTTCGCAGCTATTTGGCTGACTTTCCTCGCAGCGAGGCGGGCGGTGTGTGTGGCGGGGAGATCATGGTGTGTAAACTCTACTCGACACTGAAGTGGGTCGGCAGTGGGAAGTCCGCGGGAGTTGATGGTCTGCCCTATGAATTATACTTGAGGATGTCGCACATCATTGTTCCAATTTTGACTGCCTTGTTCAACAACTGATTCTGCAAGGTTCAGTCTCCGACCGGATCTCCTAGGGTGTGATCACGCTGTTGAAAAAGGACAGGGGTGTTGGGCGGGATTTAGACGATTACATGCCCATAACTCTGCTAAACCCACAAGATTCTGTCGAAGTGTTTGCAGTCAGTTGGCGAGATTCTGTTGGGACCCGAGCAGACGTGTGCGGTGAAGAACCGAACAATTCAAAGCAACCTGCATCTGACCTGCACGACCCTAGAGTGTAAGAGAAGACAGTGCCAGGTGTTATAGAAGCTTGAAAAGCCAATTAAGGTAGAGAGATACTAAATGTTATACATATCAACAGGACGAGTAAAAATTTCATACAAGACTCAAAAGCCACTTAAGTTAGAAGCTTACCTAATATATATATATATATATATATATATATATATATATATATATATATATATATATATATAAGTAAGATGAGAACGAATACAGTACAATTCTAGTGTTTGTAAAATTTAATTTAAAAGAGGGCTGAATACAAAGTAGAGCAATATTATTTATTTTAGGATATTATATCAAAAACGTGTCAAAATGGTTACACATTGGCAGCCGTGTTTCGATGCATATCAATGCATCTCATCAGGCAATTGTAAATTATTGGCGGGTGAACCATTTATTTAGATTTAAAAGAAAAATATAACCTTTTTACGAAAAAAAAAGAGAAAAAAGCGGTTTGTGGGCTTTACTCTGATCAAATCAAATATGACCTACGTTAAATTTAAACTAAGTGAAGAATCAAAAATTAAAAAAATTATTTTTTATAAATGGATCATGACTCAGATTGGCAGGTAACTAAATAAATAAAACGGATGTAAATAGATAGATAAAGTATACAAACGAAACAATGCCGTTTCCTAAGAAATAAAAATGGGGTTGGGAGGTTTATTTAACAAAATACTAAACAAATTATATGCTTTGTGATTTTCCTACATAATTTTTTTATTGTTGATAAATAGCTTCTTTAAGAAACTAGCAAATAATTTAAACGTATAAAATTATTTGGTAAATTAATATGCAACTGTAGAATAAAGATTCTTTATATAAGATGTTAATAACGCTAACCAATTAATGGAAAATGTCTAAAATACCAACCAAATACCGATACATCTGTATAAGATGTTACTAATACTACCAGGAGATTAATACAAAATGATATTAAATCAAACTTAATCTTACAAATAGAAAGATAAACCATATATGGTGCAACGCAGTACAACTAAAATATAAGAAAAAGCAAATCAAATTCCAAAGTTTAACTAAATTGTAAGGTAAAAGGTAAACTTTGTTTACAATTTACTGTTAGTGAATTACCAAATGATATATATATCAACAAGACATATAGAAAGTCCACGGTGCATCAATACAGGGCTTAAAAGCCGCTTAAGGTAGACGGTTACTGAATTATATATATATATATATATATATATATATATATATTTCAACAGCACTAAGAAATTCCATGGTGCATCCAGTCCGAGGCTTTCCGTTTTCATTCAAACTCTTGCATTCTTTCTTTTTCTTTTCTTTTTATTTTTTAAGATCTTTTCTTTATCTTTATTTAATTTTTCTTTTTTTGTTTTCCACTTCTTTCTTTTTTTCTTTCTGTCTTCATATTGTTTCCTTATATCTTCTTTATTTTTCCCTAAATGTTTTTTCTTCCTGTTTTTTTTTCCTTCTTTCTTTTCATTTTTTCCTACTTTTTCTTTTTTCTTTCTTCACTTCTATATTTCTTTTTCTTTTCTACTTTTCTCTCTCATTTCTTCTTTCTTTTCTCTTCTTGTTGTTTTCTCCTCTTCTTTCTCTCCTTTCTTTCTTCTTTTCTATCTCTTTCTTTCATTCTTTCTTTCATCCTCATTTTCTTTTTTCTTTCTTCTCTTCTATATTTCTTTTCCTCTTCTCTTCCACCTTTCTCTCTCGCTTCGTCTTTCCTTTCTCTTTTTCTTCTTTCTTCTTTCATTTTTTTTCTTTCGCCCTTCTCTATTCACTCACTTTGTTTCTCTCTATTTCTCCCTCCCGCATCTTTCTGGTCTTGTAGACACCAAACAAAAAGGATAGATTCTAAATGACTCATTCAACATCCTCGTCCTGTGCACTTTCCCTTGGCTTCTCAATCTCACCAGTGAATATTTTACCCAACCCCCTCCTAGCAACAACGTTATTCAATTATATATTCATCGATGCAAAGTAGACTAAGCAGCATCCATTCGACCCCAACTAACACTAAACCAACATTTTGTTACAAAAGCTGATCAAAAAGCATTTGCCTTTTTTTCTCAGTAATTTGTACAACTTTGTCTTTAGTTTGGTTTGATTTGCTTTACGGCATATCAACACCTCAATGGGTCATTTAATGCCAACAACTTTTTTTTTCTGGTAATATTTTTGTTTTGTCAAAATCCATTTCTGTTAATATTTTTTTTCTCAAAAATGTATAGCTGGTAATATTATTTTTCCAAAAACGTGTAGTTGATAATATTATTTTTCCAAAAACGTAAAGCTGGTAATAGCTTTTTCAAATACATATTGCTGGTAATATTTTTTTTCTTCAAAAATTTATTTCTGGTAATAATTTTTACAAAGTATTTCTGACATAAAAACCTAGTTTTACACTTTTATAATGCCTTTTACCTCAGTTTCTGGGTTAACTATTTGCCCATAGCCCGGACCCCAACAGGTTCCACCACCTCGGGGCATGGTAGACCCGGGAACACCAGCAATCAAAAGGAGGCTCCACGCTCCTCAAAGCCTCCCGACCAGAGGCCCTGCTGTTGGACGTAGTTTATCGTCTTACCCTGGACGCGGATGTAGTTTATCGTCATACCCAGGACGCTTGTCTTTAGTAAATTTTTCTTTTTAATCCTTTCCAGCTTCAATTGTCGAACGGTTAATCTTCATCTGAAGTCTTCATCTAACTGATTCTTACTGATGCCAACTGGAGTTTGTGGAAAAATCTTTTTTTTTTCTTACGACAATACTGACCATAATATATGTTATGCATAAAAAGCAATTAAAAGCTTTTTCTAACTAAATAATGCTTTTGTTTTATTGCAGTTTTTATTTTAGGATTCAGAGCAGATTTTCTGTAACTGCGGGTCCTAATGATTTAAATTCTCCAAGGAATTGTCCTTATAACTAATATAAGCATTAAGATCTATAAAAATTAATTTCTCAAAGATTCATAAATTTAGAATTCTAAAAAAGAAATGTTTCTAAAATAATTTCATTTATTTGTGAGTTTATTTAATTCTAGAAAGACTTTGGGCTGCCTGATTGTCTATGGTGGAATACTGGCTGCAGTAATGTCTTCTATGTTTGAGAGTGTGGTCCCTAACTCTTCAGCGATGGATTTCATCCTGAATCCCATAGGGTTGTATTGTATTGTCTTTTTATTGGAGTAGATTACAATAATTAGATTTTAAGGTACTGTTGTAAGTTGGGTTAGTTGGTCATGATTTTATTTTGACATAGTACTGTAATCCTTAAATGTGGAGGTGTTTCATTAGCCTCTGCGTATAAGCTCTCCACTCGGGATGTTCTAAAAGCTCCAAGTACTAGTCTGAAGCCTTGATGATAGGTTGCGTCAAGTAGGTATGATTTAGGTATGATTTTCTGGTCGCCCTATACTAACGTAATTCAATTTTGAGCGAAGTAGTGATCTTTATAATTTAATTAGTGTTTGTCAATCTGCTCCCCATTCAGTATGGACCACTATATGCAGAAGTCGTAGGCCTTTTACTACATTTTATTTAGAAATATTTTAGATGTGGAATGAATACCTAGGATCTTGTGTTGTTCCAATACTTGGATTTCTGGTCCGTCTAATTTTAAACAGGGGTCGATGTGGAATTTCCTTAGTTTGCAGAAATGTAAGTATTTGGCTTTCGTTTTGGAAAATGTAAAATGATTTTCTTTGGTCCATTTGTGTATTTTATTGAGGCATTGTTGGAGTTGTCTTTCTATGGTATCCATGTGAAGATTTGTTTATTATTAGAAAGTCGTCAACATCTAGGAAGCATTTCAGTTATGGGCTTAGAGGTTTAACTATGTATTTAATTTTGACACAGAAAAGGGTCACTGAAAGAATGCTTCCTTGTGGAGCCCTTTCATATTTTTGCAGTTCTGATAGCGTAGTTCCTATATGGATTTGAAGTCTTCGGTCTTCCAGGAAATGGATTGAGTCAGCCTTCATTTTAGGCTCAATTCGTGTAGGTCTTTGAAGACACCAAATTTCCATGTAGTTTTGTACGCCATTTGCAAGTCAAAAAAAGACTGTGGTGAGCTTTTTTAATGAAGGTTTCCTTTACAAAGTTTTCTAGGCGTATTAAGTGGTCTATAGTGTTTCTTCTTTTTTTTTCCCTAAAAGCATATTGGAAGTTGCTGATCAAGCTTTTAATTTCCAGGTAGCAAGTCAACCTGTTGTTGACCGTTCTCTCCATAGTTTTACATAGGCAACTGGTTAATCCTATCGGTCTGTAGTTTTCAGGATCTGTGTCATCCTTTCCAGGATTTGGAATAGAGATGATGAATAACTGTTCCCACATTTCTGGGAAGTTGTCATTTGTCCATATGTTGTTATAATTTTTTAATAACAGTTGTAATGATTTGTTGGGTAACTATTTTAGGAATTCGTAGTGGATATCATCTGGGCCCACAGTTGTATTGTGAACTTTTTTTTTAAGATTCACTTAATTCCTTTAAATTGAATGGTAGGTTATAGCTCTCGGCATTATTTGATTTAAAGTTTGTTTTGTTTTTCTGCTTTTTCTTTGAGCTTTAGAAATTGTTGGCTACTATTCTTGGCAGGCAGATTTTTAGAAGTTGTTTTGGCTAATTGGTCAGAGATAACCTTTGTGCTGGTTATTTTAGAGTTATTTATCGAGAGGTGTTTTACAGTGTTTGGTATTTGCCTACTATTTTCTTTATCATATTCTAGACAGATTTTGTTTTTGTAGCAGAATTAAGTTTGTTGACATAGTTTTTTCAGCATTCTTTATAGTTTCTTTAATTATCTTCCGTGCTTTAGCTCGGAGTTGCTTAAATTACACCAAATTAGAGGTTGTAGGTTGCTTGTTGAATTTTCTCAGAGATGCTCTTCATAACCCGATGGCATTTTACATTCATCATTGAACCAAGGTCTATTGCGTCATTTTTTTTTTTTTTTTTTTTTTTTGCGATAGAGATAAAAAAATTTCCATGAAATATTTTAAATCCTTCATGCTTTTTCCTTCAACTAGTTTTTCAGAACATTGGATTTTAAATTCGATCCGCCTTATTTTCACCGAAGAGGATTTTTGTCATTACGTTCTAAATTTTGTAGGAAGTTTGGCAAATGATCACGAAACGCCAGGGAGGAGAAAAGGCTTCAGACACGGAACAGATATTAAGTCTGCAGCGTCCACCCCGACAGGAAACTCACTTCTACTCCTCTATCAATCCTTCCAGAAAAGTCCGGGGGAAAGCCAGACCTACGTGGGAAAAGGCCCCCACCCCACTTGCGAATAAGAATCAATGTACGGAGGAAAATCCCAGGCCACACACCCACTCGTTAATATTATTTGACAAAGTCAGGAGATAAATAATAATTTTATAACGATTACGTAAGTAAATAAGTGAATATGTTTGTGTGTATGTGTGTTTATAATTTAAACAAAAGCCAACAAGATCTGTTACATCTCATTCCTATGCGAAACTGATCTCAAATTACTCAGCTTGGTTGTCATAGAAAAAAAAAATCTGACATTAGGTGTTAGAAAGTATTGCAAAAATCAATTTCCTTAATGATTAACAAACATACTAAGTCACTGAAAATGACCAATTGACTTTCCGCGTTGCTCTTACACACACACACACACACACGCGCGCGTGTATTTTTTGTTCAGCAAGTCACCCCAAGCAAGGTGGGAGTGTCACTAGCAGGCAAGGGGTTACAGAGAGTGAGAGTAAACGTGAAGAGTAGTGTTTGGGAAAGGATAAAGAGAAGGACAGGGATCAAAGGTCAAGGCATCAGATAATGTCGATTGACATTACATTTAAATATTTGAAGGTTATAGCTATCAGGGAAGCAAGTGATAGGAAGGGGACATCCACTGACGGGAGGTGTGAGATAAGAAGCTGTTGAAAAGAGATGGCTACATTTAACCGTTTCGACAGTGAAAGGGTGGGGACTGAGATGCCAACCTAGTAGCACGCTTCATGTAGTTTGGGAGCCAGTGAAAGTAGCTCGTTCGAGCACTTTCTATGAAAATACTTGTAGAAAAGACCGAGGGAAGCCACAGCACGTCTGTGAGATAGCAACTGCAGATGGGATGTCAGATCAGGACCAACCACGTTGCATATCCGTCTCTGGATTTTGTTGAGGACCTCGAGATGAACAGCGGGGCCACCAGACCGTATATGACTGCAATATTCCATGCAAGGACGAATGGTTGATTTGTAGATTTGAAGGATGGATTCAGGCGAGAAAACTCTTCTGGAGCGACACAGAAAACCAACTTTTAAATGACCAGTGCTGATCTCATCACATCTGTGTTTGTAAATGCACAGGGTATAGTCTAGGGAAAGGTTGAATAGGCTGGAACTCTTATTTCCTCCTTGTCGTTCTTCTGATGAGGTTTGAAATGATGCCGTATTGTGGTTCTCGCCAGACATGTAAGATTCTGTAGATCGATGCACTTCCTCGCTGTCAAAGCTCATAATGCATCGGCAATATGAACTTTGAAGGCGATTTCTAATGGATGAAAAGAGGAAGTCTCTATTGATGGGGTCATATGCTGCTGTGAGTTTGATAAAAGCAGGTATACAATTTCTTATTAGAGAGGTAAGCAAGGTGTTGACCTCAGTTTCCCCTTTGTTGTAGCATACCTACGGACGGTAATGGGTATGTCCCCATTCACATAAATACAGTAGAAAATACTGTATGTTCGTCTGCAGTTGGAGATTCATCGCCAGCTGTGCTGGTTAAACTATCTGACTCCGGGCAGAGAGGATCCCCAGACGGGGCTATGTCGAAGGGCAAAGTCTCGTCTCGGGAAACAGCTACTCGACCCCGTTTTATAAGGGGTCTATGGGGAAATTTTGGCCGAGCCTACGGGCTCAGATACCTCATATTAAATTCGGCCTTATGCCACATCTGATTGCGTGGTGCGGTTGGTAGATATCCTGCAGTTGGAGATTCATTGTGGAATTCACTTGACTCACTTCTAGTAGTTAAATACTACTTCTATGCGTCATTGGCGAATCTCATATGTGTTGTTCTTGCCCTAAGTATTATCGTTCATTACCAACCTTCGTTTGATTATTCTATTCAGTAACCTTCCCTAGGTTAAAACACACTTTTTATATTTATATATGCTGTATCCTTGATATCGAGCACTTATGTATTTATCATTGAAAGACCAGTTTCTGTATAATCAATGGAGTTAAGCAACGTCGAGCCTGGTCAGTACCTAGATGGTGACTCTTTAAGAATACCAATTTGATGCGCGGGTGGTTTAATGGATAATGACTCAGAATTGTTAATGGGAGAAAAATATTCCTTAGGGAGCCTATGCGTTTTATCCCCATTGGTTTAAAAAAAACAAAAAACATAAAAAAAACAAACAAAAAAAAAAAAAACACTATCCAATCCAACCTCAAAAACACAACTTAAATTTCGATGTATCTAACCTTTGTAAATTATTGCCACATAATGTTTGGACCATCTTTATTTTAGCAGTCTTTAAAACTACAATTTGGAGAGTTATTTTATTATTAAATTTTTATTCAATCTTATATATATATATATATATATATATATATATATATATATTGCTGATAACCCTGGCGAGTGGGCAGAGATGCGTCCGTCTCCGAAACTCTGGGCTCGTAATACTGAAGGTAACATTAATTAGCTAAGTAAAAAGCCTTTTCCTTGTATTAATTTTATATATGGATATAGATCCGACAGTATGAAGAAAAATATACGGAAAAAAACAAACAAAAATCCTTATATGCAATTATACTGTTTTAATGTTAATATAATGTCAACGTCGGACGTTTCGTTCTAGTAGACCATCTTCAGGACATATTCATAAAACATGACATTAGACTATATTTAATTCAACATGAAAAGACGATGGACATAAGAGTAAGACTAATCAAAAAAATTACGTTTTATAAATGTGTCCTGAAGATGGTCTACTAGACCGAAACGTCCGACGTTGACATTATATTAACATTAAAACAGCATAATTGCATATTAGGATTTTTGTTTGTTTTTTTCCGTATATTTTTCTTCATTAATTTTATATATATATATACCGGATGTAACAGCAAAATTAACCAATTGTTAGATTAAGCTTTGAACCGTTGTATCTTAAAAATGATTAAAGATATCTTACTGGACCTCACCGAGGTTTTTATAACACTATTGGACTCTACCTTGAAAAATAAGAATATATAATTACTCCCCAAGCTTAACAGAAGAATCGTGATGAAATTAGTCATATTATTATTCCAGGATCATTTTCCAAGTTATTCAAGATGATCTTCGCCCTGTCTATTTAACCTTCTGTCCTGGAGTAACAAGATGTCTCACAGGTTCCATGTACGATTTCATTTACAAGTCTTTTCCCACTGCTCTTTGGACTGTCATAGCTGAAACTCCTCTCTCACGTGCCATGGATTAATTTCTAATTGATCTCTTTAGCACTAAGTTGAAATGATGACCCCTCTTCCTGTTGTGACCTCCTGATCCAGTTTTCCTCTCTACTGTTACCTCGTTTTTAAAATTATTCAGTTCTCTTGATGGTGTTGAGAAGACATAGTGGGGCTGACACAAAACGATTTTAACGATTTTTTTTTAATTTGTGTGATGGACAATTTTTCAGTGTGTATGCAACGAATCATAATTTTCGATCTCTCATTCAAAAGGGTTTTTTGTCTAGAAATGTTATCAAAAAAACAAAAACAAAAAAACCTTACAACAATCGTAATAATATCTGCAAGCTTTGTCAACAAGAAAAGTTAGCTATAATAACATTTCCACTAATAAATTTCCAATACTCTTGCTTTTCTCCTCCTCTTCCCCTTCTATCACATTTCAGATCATGCATTTATTTATTTTTAAATGATAAACCATACATTAATATTTTTTAAATAAAGTGCTAGGAAATCAATTGACTGGAATCGTTTGAAGATACCGAAAGTTTGAAACGAAGGTAGCGGAATTAGCTAATCTCATATATATATATATATATATATATATATATATATATATTAGTGTAATCTTCTAATTACACGCGCACAGATATATATATATATATATATATATAGTGTAATCTTCTAATTACACACACAGAGACAGACACACATATATATATATAGTGTAATCTTCTAATTTATATATATATATATATATATAGTGTAATCTTCTAATTACACACATAAGTATATATATAAAAGTGAACATAGAAGTCAACACTTAGAGGCGACAGTCTGTTTCATGCTATATGCAATCGTCAGGCCATGTGGGCATGACGATTGCATATAGCATGAAACAGACTGTCGCCTCTAAGTGTTGACTTCTATGTTCACTTTTATATTTACACACGCTCTATCTCTGATATTGAGCACTTTATTCCATAAATATAGCACATCTTAAGACTATATTTCTTTATATATATATATATATATATATATATATATATATATAGTGTAATCTTCTAATTTTACACACACACATACACACACACACACATTATTATTATTTAAAATATTTTATCATCACGACACGGAAATTCCTGTTTTGGAACTAAAAATTTTTTTGTTCTATTCTCAAGAGATGTTGAATAACTTCAGAAAACAATGATTTACTTTTGTAAGCAAAGTAATTGAGACGTTTAAATGGGAGGGGGTTAATATTACAAACTTTTTTTTTCTTTAGGGCGTATTTCTATTTTTGACGGATTTAAATATAAATCTGAGCTAAAAATTGGAAAAATGAAAAAGTAGGTAAGAGGTGGATGTGTGGGGGTGTAATTCATGGCTTTCTAGCATTTGTCTATCATGTCATAAAGACGCCATTTTCCCTTTCTTATTTTTAGAACATTTTTAAGATACACTTAAATTCAGAGAAATGTTTGTATAGAGCCATGGGTTATTTTGGGCATTTTTTTATTTTTCTAATTTATTTTTTTTATACTTTATAGTCTTCTTAAAGGGGCTTTTTTAATATGATATAATCATTTTATATATATATATATATATATATATATATATATATATATATATATATATATATCATTATTCGGACTATTGTCCTCATCTTTGTCGCCATGTTTATCACAACGTTTCGGCCGTTGTATGTTCCGAACTGAACCCTTTATTTCGCTCACTGGGGTTGACTGTTCTAGTTCCACGTGCCATATCTAATGGATGTCAGTTATCTCCTGTTAATTCCCCTCTGAAAGTTCTCCACTGCCTCTTTGGGTCCTGTCACTGGATCTAACCAATGCATTTATCCACTGTGGATATAATTATTACCATGTCTAATGTACCATAAATTATAATTAGTATTACATTTTAAAGCATTCTAATTAATTGTAAATATAGCAAATGATTATATAATTGTAATTATTTGTAAATATATATATATATATATATATATATATATATATATATATATATATAGCAAATGAATAAATCATATTAAAAAGACCATATATAATATTAAGCTCTACTTTGTATTGAACACTTTTAAAAAAAATAAATGCCAATTGTGGATTTTTAATCTCACTGTTCTTTCTTTTCATTTGTGTGTGTGTGTATATATATATATATAAAGCATCCTGTTTCATTTGGACAGTTTCTTTTTCAAATAAACCGCGTGTTAGTATAATTCTTAATTTCTTAATTAATTTTTCATAAAATTTAAAATTGTCTTTTTTATTAAAATATTTTCAACATTAATTTTTATACACTTCCAACATTTTGATTTTTTTCATATAATTTTAATATCATTTTCAATGTTTTTAAATAATATTTTAATATTTTTTTGATAATATTAAAATTAATAAAGGATAATATTTATGGATTACTTTCGAAGCTTTAGAGAAAGCAATATGGGCAATTCGGTGTCGTTAGATCGTTGACAAGTTTGTCTCGCTTCAGATCAATTATGATTAGTGACTTTGATTCTCACAGGGTGCCCCATACTTTCAGTCTTGTGCAACGTTTAAGTAAATCATTATGGTGGACTGGAAGCAATGAGGATTTTGTGGATTTTGTACCAATCTAAATAACAGGAAATCTTTTTTTTAAATTTTGCTTTTTACAGCATTTTCTTTTGATATTTTCAACTCTTTTAGTTTTACGTTTCCAATAAAATATAGACTGATTTGTATAGTAACACATTGCATTTTTGTTCGTTTAATAAAAATATTTCAAAGACAATCATTTTTTTTTTTTTTTAAATCTTTTCATTGGAGAAATGTTTTCTTTTCTTCAACGTAAGGAAGTGTCCTATACATCGATGCATCTTATATTCCAAAACATACGGCAATTAATACCTGTTCGTGCGCCTACAACAGAGTGATAGTTAACAATTATCTTGTCCTGAAAATCATAATTCCTGTATGATTGTTGTTTTTTTTTCACTGTTGAATGTTTGAAACTATAATAGAAATTGCTTTCTACTCATACGATCTCTGACATATTTGGACCGAAGGAATTTAAATATTTTACCTAAATCGTTCATTTTTATAAATCGCCTCCTGCACAAACTATTCGATAACATATCTCTAAAAAGTATAAATAAAATAAACGCACTTTAAAGAAATAATTGTGATGTGTTTGAAACCCAAGAACCTTGGCTGATTTTTTTTTTACAGCGCATGGGAGGTAACTCTAAAATATTTTTCATTACTTCCCTTTAAGTGTGAAATTTTTAAATGATTTCTTTTATGTGCTGTGTCCCTTCATAACATGGGCGAGGATTGTTCTCCATAGTTTCCTGTCTTTTTGTGGCTCTAAGCATTGTTTGACACCATACTATCTCTTCCCCTCCCTTTCTCTTCGATCCGTTTTCTAACAATCTGCTTAGGAATGTTAGTTGTTGTTATTCTATACCTCATATTTCGGTATTGGTTTTGTTACCCGCGCGTAGTAATTTTCTGCGAGAAAAGTCTGTAAAAGAAGTAAATAGGCCAGATTTTCTTATTACGCCGGCGTATGTATCCCGCATTGAATCGTGATTCATGATGGCAGTAATGGGGGACGAATGGCCAACAAGTAGTCCGATTCTTTTCTTGTCGATAACCCCAAAACGGTAAGGTTTCTTCATAATTTAATTCTTAATTTGAGTTCAGCATGTACATTTGCACGGAATTATGATGATTTTGTTAAAATTTTTAAGGGATATTTAGCGCACGGGTAACAAAACCATGAATTTATATTTTTCTTTATCTCCGAATTTTAAATAAAAGAAATAATATGTTGGTTTGTGAATTTGGTGACAGTATTTGTGAGTTCAAATCCCTGGGCTGGGTAGTGTGTATTTGGACTCCATTGAAACATAGAAGCAATAACAGTTTGAGTTAACTGAGCAGTAAAAAACTAACTAAGAGTAAGAACAAGACAAGATGAGCATTGAAACGAGAACAATTTGCCCTTAGAAATAAAAAAAAGGATTCAGTTTAGAATTCCCTGTAGGTTACTACTCTGATGAACAATGCCAGGTTGATGGCTAGCAAGAAATTTTAATTACATTTAAACACTACACTACAGTTACGAAGATCAATATACTCCTGAGTCCTGATGAAGGCTGGGGGGTACAATGGCCGAAACGTTGGGATAAACAAAAAAAAAAAAACAAGGTTGAAGACAATAGTTCGAATGTAAATAGTAGGAATGGTAAATTTTCATTTCAACACCCGAGCACTATTAACCCTTCAAATTTTTCCCAAATAGTCTTATTTCCGTGCAAATGTATATGCTGAACTCAAATCAACAATTAGATATTGAAGAAAAAACCTACCTTTTTGGATGTTAACGACCAGAAAAACATCGAACTTCTTCTCACTCTTTTTTGTCACCCATTACCAGTTTATTGATAAGTAATTAAGTGCTGAATTCTGTCGGTGGATGGACGTATACAATTTGGGCCTATTTACTCCCTTCCCAGTAATTCCTTGTAGTTAACTTTCAAATTAGGGTTAGGTGTTTTTTTTTGTTTTGTTTTTTTGGTTATTCTTTTTTTTTTTTTTAAAGAAGAAAGTTAACTTTCAAATTAGGGTGAGGTGTTTTTTTTTTGTTTTTTTTTGGTTATTCTTTTTTTTTTTAAAGAAGAAAGTTAACTTTGAAATTAGGGTTAGGTGTCTTTTTTTCTTTTGTTATTCTTTTATTTGTCGATGTTTACATATATTTGAAAGTTAACTTTATTCTTAAATTAAGTACAAAAAAACATTGCTTTACGGAAACGCATACTAATTTCTGAAAGAAAATAGTTCGGCAGTAAATGACGCTCGGGTGTTAAAATGAAAATTTACCATAGGAATAATGATAACACTTCATTCCAGAACTTCAGGCGGTCTATTTCTTATTACATTATTATTTTTTGTAGCTACACGCATTTCAGTTGCTTTCCCTGTTTTTCTTTTTCTTTTAAAATACTTTTGACTTATTTGAACTTAATAAATTTTGCTTCTATTTGAAAGATAATAGCCTAATAAACCTAATCTGAATTAAAAGAAAAATAATTTCCAAATATAAATAAACATTTTAGGAATTTTTAAAAGTTTGGCACCTTTTTTTTCATTACTTATGGATTCATTAAATAATATAAACAAGTTTTATTTATTTTATGTAAATTCTTACATATTTTTTAATCCTATCTAAGCTTTTAGCTTACAGAAGCCATTATCAAAGTCTATATTATTTAATGAAACAGGCATCAATGAAAAAATGCTGCCAAAATACACAATTTAAATTACATGATCCAGCAGCCCACAATACTATCAACTCTTGGAATTATAAATGTAGCCTTGTGAAAAGGCAAATTGAAATAATGTAATTGTCATCTTCGATAATGGCTTATGTAAGGCGAAAGCTTAGATAGGATTAAAAAATATGTAAGAATTTACATAAAATAAATAGACAAAAATTGTCTATATTATTTAATGAAACATGCATCAATGAAAAAATGCTGCCTAAATATATAATAATATATATATATATTGTAGTGGTGCTGTAAGAATTGTCGGCTAGGGTCACCGTGAATATAATCAAGAAGGAAAGCTGTGTTCTTGTAAAACAACACCCCACATGAATCATGTACAACATACACGAGAGAAAAATAATCAATCTCAGTGAACATTAATAAAATATTGTATTAACAATGATATACAAAAATCAACAATAGTATAAAGAAAGTTGCTTCCCTTTTTCCGTAATAAAAAGGGTAAGTTTAGCTAATTAATGTTGAGTACAATGTTGAATGTTATTTAACTACAAAGTTCAATTGAAGTCTTAGCTAAATAAAGAATAATTCCACAGTGTGTTACCAGTGTAGAAAGATGTAATGTTCATGAGTGATATCAATAGGAATTAGTATGATTACTCGAATGAGTAATAATTTAAGAATTAAAATGTCACAAGAATATGCGCCGTGCCATATTCTCCAAGAATTGAACTGCTACTGGCTGTTGGCTAACAGCGAGAGGGTTTTTATAGTTACTCATAGGCTCCAGTGAGCTTGGCGCCAAAAATATAGAAAGATACTAAAATACGCGATTGGTCAGGAAATGGACCAATCCGTGATTTTAGAGAAAAATTCAAATTACGTGCGATGGCAAAATTGTCATATAATAAGTATCATATATTTATGAACCAATGACATTAAAGAAAGCGGAGGTGTGGCACATGTAAGTGTTCACCACAATATAAACAAAAAATTTAAAAATCTTTTTAAAATCTCATATCTGTCCTGGAGACGTGTGTCAAAGTCTGTTAGTAAATTTAAGGATTATTTTCTTAAAATAATTATTTTTACCTTTTACATAAAATCGATTAAAAATAACATTTTATTTATGCAAGGTAGCCTGTGGGGTCAAAGGCTACAATAAAAACTTAAGGTCATCTCCAAATGCATTTATCAGGCAATAAAAAGGAAAAACTAAACTAAAATTCTATTAAAAAAGGTTCACACTCAAAAATAGCATTAAACTTTACATTTTTTAAAATCTTCAAACCTGTCTTTATTTAAGAAAAAAAAACTCATGATGAGCAACAATGAGACATCATGATATTCTGCTTAACTTGGCTAAGTCTGGAACAAGGCTTGAGTGAAAGGTTCTCTCTGATAGCAAGTCATGTGGGATTCAACAGGATCGTCCTTTCTCACCTGTAGCCTGGAAGCTCTGTGTTGGTTATTTCAGTATTCTATTTATACTAACTGCCATGGGTATGACGTGGATATGAGGACTCGGTGGTTCCCTTATCTCCAACAAGGGCCTCCTTATTGTCTGGCTCTGGATAATTAATTATATTTCCAAATTTGGAGATGGGTAGCATTCATAGGGTAGTGATCTGCCCATCTCCTTCCTCATCTTATTTGTGCCTTGAACACTATCCAATGGGGGTAGGCAATGTCTCTGTCTTTTTTAACATTTCACCTGCGTCTGTCACCTTGACTGCCCTTCAATCTGGCCCTTGACCACTTAGCATGGCTTAATTTATGGCCATCAATTAAAATTATCATTTTAAAATTTGTGTAGGCGAAATTACTCAGCCTGGTTTAGCTTAAAGTTCAGAAATTTACCAGCTGCTTCCTCTGATCAGACCCCACCCCGACCCCCGCAATCTAGCCAGGGTCATTGCACTCCAAACACCCGAGGTTAAACAAAGAAACTCTATTCCTTTGATTTGGTTACAGACCAAATTTGATCCATTCTGCTTATATTTTGTTTTCGTAATCGTTGCTTCTTGAGCTGCCTCCATTAATCAACTGTCAGCTTAAAGAACGCCACGTGGCTCTTGTGATGATATCACTTTCATGTGAGTAATTTTTTGGTTGTAAGAAATCAAATTCTTTTTTTGGATAAAGAGAAATCTCCTTTCTCTCTCTCAGTCTGTCTATTGTTCTATTCATTAAGACTTCTCACATCTTTGTAATCATATATATATATATATATATATATATATATATTATATATAATAAAAAGGCCATGGAATATTAGTATTTAAGCCTTTTTATTATATTCTTACTCTGTCCTGGACATTGAGTTCTACCTGGATTCTATCCTCTTGGAATTATTTTATATATATATATATATATATATATATATATATATATATATATATATATATATATATATGATTGCATATGCCTGTGTATATTTATTAGGTTGGTGCAAAAATAATGACGTAATAATGTCGTTTTTTGACGTTAATAAATACGTCAAAAAACGACATTACGTCATTATTTTTGCACCAACCTAATACCACTAATATTATATATATATATATATATATATATATATATATATATATATAAATAAAAGAAAACAAACTCTTAAAGGCCCATGGGGTGATATTTATTTCATTAAGGTTGGAAAACCTGACCCCAACTCTTCAGACCTCGTTACACAAATATAAATAGAAAAGATTTTTCTAGGCTTAAAAAAATAAAAATTATGTCAATTATGCAGATCTAATATTGTGGAAGGGGAGGGAAGAAAAGAAATAGTATGTATTCAGAGAGAGGAGGAAACAGTGAAAATGCTTCATTTTGTAAGTGAGAGAGATATTAATTTCAGTTGTATAAACGGATGTGCTGGACTGTAGACATGGTGACCTAATTTCAGATTGCAAAAAATGTTAATGTTTCAATGGTGACATTAGAAATTGACAGAAAAAAGAAAAGGAAAACTGGTGATATTTTCTATATATAAAACTATTTTCTGTCTGGCTCAGTCTTCAGCTAAGAATATGACACTTTTGTATTCTTTTTTAAAACAACATTTAATTTAATAATAATAATAATAATGTATAGTTAAGAATCTTTTGAAAAATTATGTAAATCTTTCTAAAACGTCCTATCTAATATGAAAATAAAATCTTGTTTAATATAAATATATATATATATATATATATATATATATATATATAGTAATGAGGAGGATTTGATAATTATATAAATTGATTCATCGAGTCTGATAGCAAACATCAGGAAGCACTGGACGGCCGTTGAGTGAAAGGTTCTCTCTGATAGCAAGTCATGTGGGACTTGCTATCAGAGAACTGTCAACCGTGTACCCAATGAAACGGCCGTCCAGTGCTTCCTGAGGTGATAGAAGAAAGGATGAGGGTAGTGGATAGATCAAGGCAACTGGAGATGTCGATTGACATTACACTTAAATAGCTGGAGATTATAGCTCACATGGAAACAGGAAAAAGGAAGGGAATTCCACAGGCGAGAGGTGCGAGACATGAAGCTATTAGAGTAGAAGAGACGGCTACATTTAGGAGTTTCGATAGTGAAGGAGTGCGAGCGGGATGCCAGCAAAATGCAAATGCATGAATGTATTTGTAGAACAGACAGAGGGAGGCGACGGCGCGTCTGTGAGAAAGTGACTGTAGACGAGACGCCACATTGCATATCCGCCTCTGGAGCCTATCAAGAACCCCGGGGCAAACAGAAGAGGCACCAGACCATATATGGCAGCAATACTCCATGCAAGGGCGAATTGTGGATTTGTAGAACGACCTTCAATTTACGGTTTGAGAGGAATGATCGTATTAGGTTATATAATCGACCCGTAATGCCATAACCCTGGAACTTGCGAAGAAGGCCGGCATACCAAACCCTATCAAATGCTTTGGAGATGTCTAGTGCCATGGCTCGGGTTTCCCCGTTATTTTGGTGGGCTCGGTAGACTGTTTCAGTGATGGCCGTAAGCACATCGGCTGTAGATCGGGCGTAGCGGAAACCATATTGCTTGTCTGAGCAGATTATGGGATATGAGGTGGTTAACCACCCCGGTATTGATTAGGGCTTTGAAGACTTTGCTGAAGAGGGGAAGGAGACTGATAGGATGGTAGTTGGAAGGGTCAGAGGGGTCGCCGGAGTTCTTGAAGACAGGAATGATCGAAGAGGACTTCCAGCAGTCAGGAAAACAAGATTCCTCGAGGCAGTAATTGTATAGTTTAGAAAGGGCGGGCGCCTGTTCAGGCGCGCATTTCTTCAAGACAATGGCTGGTATCTCGTCTCCACCACTAGCCTTGTTGGGGTCTAAATTGGAGATAACGCCCAGTACCAAAGATGGGGTTATGTTTAACCCACTCAATATGGCCGCAGTTCTAAGAGGGAAGTCAGGTATGGGTACACCGGAAGAGTCGAGCGTCGAGTTGAATGAAAATTTCCGAGCAAAGCATTCAGCCTTGTCGGTAGAGGAGGTCAGGACTTCGAACTGGTTGAATAAAGGAGGTATAGAGGGTTTGCAATTGTTCAATACGCTCTTGCAGATACGCCAATAATCTTTGGAGCCAAATTTGCGAGATGCAATACGTTCCTTCATCCGAACCGCAAATAGTGACTTAGCATCGTTGAAGACACGCTTACATTCGTTATGGGCAGAGGCAAAGAGACGTCTATTGCAGTCAGACATGTCGCTACGGAATAGGTGGAAGTAGTGGTTCCTATGGGCGATGGCGGCTGAGCAAGCAGCCGAGAACCAGGGGGAGGAGCGCGACTTGACCCTATATTTCCTTGATGGGATGAAAGCGTCGATTCCAGCTTTAACCCAGGAAGAGACCTCAGAAGCACATTCTTGGACGGGGAGCTTAAAGACTCCATCCCAGGGGACATCGCGGAGGAAATCACGGAACGCGTCCCAGTCAGCTCGTTGATAGTAGAACAAAGTAGGGGGTGGAGTTGAAGGAGAGGTTAACTGATACTACTGCATGATCAGAGTTACCAAGAGGGCAGAGTTGCGAGGCGCTGCAGGATTCGGGGATGGAGGTAAAGCACAGGTCGAGTAGAGAGGCTTTATCTTCCCCGTTGAAAGCAAAACGAGTGGGGAAGTTAACTATCTGTGTGAGGGAATGGGAGATTGAAAAATTGAGCGTTTGAATGCCTGCGTGGTCAGTAGTAGCATTCTTAAGCCACAAGGTGTGATGGGCATTAAAGTCACCAAACACAAAAATGTGAGCAAACGGGTGGAGGGAGAGAGCCTTGTCTATGCTGTCAGAAATGACATCGAGTATCTCACAGTCTTGAGAGGATGGAGAGTGGTAAAGGAAGAAGAGATAGCTTACTGCATTGAGGAGAGAGAGTCGGAGACACATGTATGACTGGTCTGGCGATTCAAGAGAGGACTCTCTGGCCAGAGGGAGATGTTCCTTGACGTAGACACCAAGACCGTGCATGTGGGTTAGAGAGTCTTTTCTGAGGAGAGGAAGATAGCCGGTTTGTCTAACAGAGAGCCAGTATATCCGGGCCGTTTGCAGTGAGGAAAGATTCCAGACTGCAGAAGTTTGTCCTAATGCCCCGGATGTTGGAGAACGAAATGCCGAGGGGTTTAGGTGGTTTTTGAGAGGCTGGTTTAGGGTTAATCTTTCGATTTTTGTAACTCGTGTTGAATTTTGTTTGTAAGATGAGAAGGCCTGAAGTAAAAGAAACAGTTTCGACTGTGATGCGGGCAGAGAGGAGTTGGCAAAACCTGCATCATTATGTGGCCTCAGGGCTGCCCACCGGAGGTGACTGCAGGGACACCTTTCCATGTGCGACATGGAACTACAAACACCCTGGTATTATACAACTGTTGATCAGAGCGGCCGCTCAAGACGCTACGAAAGAGTTAGGGCTCCTAACTACCAGTCGGAAACAGCAACCAGAGAACTGTCAACCGTGTACCCTCAGAATGAAGAGGTGATGTCACAGACTGCACACATCACGGGAGAAACAGAGCTGCACTAATATAGAGGCCGGAGAGAGAAAGAGTACCGGGAACCCCTTCCTAGACAAGAAACAAGGTGTAAGCCTCTACTCATGTCCAATAGAAGGGGGAGGAGTGTTGACCGGGTGGTACAAGAGATTACCTACTCCTATTACAGATAACACAAAAAAGGACGACACAGAGGGGAGGATTTGGGGGGGGGGGATAACAGGTAAGGAGTCCTGGATCACACTTGGCTATACCCTATCACATTAAGTTTTAACTCGGTATAAGTCCCGTTGTCTATTCTAAAATTGAAAATAAGGTTACCCGGATTTATTATTGCATCTAGCCAAAGACATTTAATTTTGCATTTTTCCTGTTTTTTTTTTCTTTCGAACCGGGATTTCTTACTAAACTATCAAATAAGGGAGAATCATTGGGACAAAATGTCTTTGAGTGGGGGGAGAGAAAAAATAGATAAATTTAAAAACCAAGAAAAAAAATACAAAAAAAACAAAAACAAAGAAAAATGTAAATGGGTTTCTGCTAGAGCGAAACTATACTCACACGGGCCAGCAAGTGGTTGTCTGCTTTCTTCCTCATGATGGTAACTGAATGTATGGCTTACCTTATGTCTAAGCATCGACCTGGTGGGGGATATATATATATATATATTCTTCTGTGATAAGCTGCTTCAACCTAGTTGCAGTCTCATTCTTGGCATCAAGCCTGAAGACAATTTTCTTTTAAATCTTCAATGCACCTAGCATAAAAATTATATGCAGTCAATTCCCTCAGAATCTAGGGAATAAGGACAATAGAAGTTCTTTATTTTCAAAAAAAAAAAAAAAAAAAAACTCACTTGAGTTGATCAGCCCTAATTTGCTGCTATATCTGAGGGAATTCATTGCAGAGAAAGTCCTAAATGATTGTAAGAAGCAGCTCCTCACAATCAGTCAGGACTTTCCTAACCTTTCAAGAAATTGCTTCCAGTTGATGTACATTGCAATTGAGTTCATTAATGTACATCTCGCACTCCTCTTCCAACAGAAAAAAACAGTCCAATGGTTGAGAAAAGGGCCCCATTCCATTAAGGAGCATTTTACTTTTGCAAGTATCTGTTTTAAACTGTCATCAACACTTAGGCCAGTAAGTAGTGAGCTTACTTCAGACAAGTTATTGCTGCAGTCACAGATATGCTGCTTGTAGTCGAGTGCAGTCCCTCCCAATGACGCAAGATGGGAAGATGATGGGGTTGTTAAAATGAAACAGTTCACATAGCTTCCTTCCTGCGTTGGTGAATCAAAGACTAAAGTGCAGTTTTCTGCACTCAACACAAAAGCAAAAGTCTTTGCATCCGAAAAGAAATCAAGCTCTCCCACCATTCTGTACACAGTTGTTGCAAAAAGGTTTTTGAAAGAGATTCCAGCAGGTTACAAACATGACATGCAGGAAGTGCATTCAGCAGACAATCATAGTCGGCTTTCCTGTCAGTGAACCGATTCAAATTATTTGGCTTCTTTCTTTATTTTCTTCTGAAATTCTTTTTTTTTTTTTCTTCAGATCATGAACTTTGGTAATCTTCTGAGACAACTTTTTTTTTTGTAAAATCTTCATTTTTCTTAGTTAAAGGAGTGGTACCTGAACTGTGGGTTGAAACTGAGGTAGCTGTTGAAGAGGTGACACATGTAGTAGCAGTAATACAAATGGGCCACCTCTTTGTATTTCAGTATCTGTCTATTTTCTGAGATGAGGTGAGCGAAATAAAGGGTTCACTTTGACATTCCGACCAACTGAAGAAGGCCAGAGCCTACAACAGGCAAAACGTTTTAATAAATATGGCGACAAAGATGAGAACAATAGTGCGAATAATGTAAATAGTGTACATAATACCTCATCTCGGAAATCTAGACAGATACTGAAAGGTCGAAACGTAATAAATATGGCAACAAAGATGAGGACAATGGTCCGAATAATGTAATAGTGTACTCTTTGTATTTGTTTCCAAATGCTAAAAGATTCTACCTTGAATTCAGTTTTTGATAGTGCACCAATTATAAATTTGGGAATTTCAGGGAAACCATTTTTGGCATTCTCAAGGTTAGCCTATTCTGATATCCTCTGCAGTGAACCATACTTTTTGAAAATTTTTTCAAAAATATGGCCACACAGAATTAGTTGTCCATTAGCTCTATTGCTTCAAAATCTTCTTGTTCTCCCAATCGGAAAAATTTAAAAATTAGTATAAAGATAATTAAGCCAGAAAATTAGGTATCTCCAACATTTCGCAAAAAACAGCATAGCATGAAGAAAAAAAAAGACCCCAAACTTGATAAAACAATTTATTTAACGTCTAAATGCTTATATCACTATTTAGATGAAAGACCACAATATTTTCTGAAATTTTTTTTTTTTGAGTCAATGAAATTTACGTAAAATCAAATCGTATCGGCCATTTTTTCTGTTCGTGTAAACAAAATCAAAAGTATTATTTTAAAAAAACTTGTAAAAATCAGTTATACCTTTTTCTAAAGTTATTTTAGGAAAATTAGAAAATTTAAAGTATATTTTTGATAGAATTTGAAAGAAACATTTTTCTTACTTTTTTTTAGCAGAAAATTTTTTTTAAGAGAGACAAGTCCAACCATGATGATTAGTTTTTGGGAGGTGTTAACTAATGTACGTCAATGTATCGACAACTTACGCCAGGGGAATTTATTGGATGGTAGGACAGAAGTGCCAAAATTTGTGCTAATTTTAAGTTAACTGGGTTGGTAGAGTTAAAAAAAAAAAAAAAAAAAAAAAAAAACTTCAATTTTTTTTTTAAATTAAGTTTTATATTATCTCAGTTGGGAAATTTTTTCCTGAGACAATTTGAAAATTACATAAAATACCATTACATTTCATAAATGAAACGTGTAACTCATTAATGAAATGAAATTTTATTTCTTTTTATTAATAATTGTTATATGGCAGTCAAATATTAGATTAAATAAGATTAGTACATCTCGCATAATATTTTTTAAACGTGTTAGTTTTAATCTTAAAATGACACTTATGAAAATTTTATACATATTTTATTTAATTGTAACATTATTTGGGTTGCTGGTAATTAATAATAATAATGGCGAATTTGAATATCAATGAAAACAATGATGAATAACTTAGCAAGAAAAGGGTTAAAAAATAAAGATAGACTGATAATAAAATCATTCCCAGAGAATTGAGATATGTACAAGAGACCAGATGACCACCTAAAAGTGATTGCCAGTTTGTGTGAACAAGTGTTGACAGCTTTTGGCAACCAATACCTGGATCTGACATAAGAAGAATTGGGTTAAACCAAATGAATTCATTTTGCCAAAATGTCAGAATGAAAAACAATAAATTGAACACCTGCAAAATGATGACCTTTGGCTGAACAAATTGTCCCCATAATGGGAGTTGCAAAAATTTCCCTTGGAAAGCGTCTCTTGGGTCAAAGGTGAGAAAGCCAAGTGTTGTGTCAATTCACTTATTTGATAATAGCATTTGAAACCATCATTTTTTTAAATTAATCTGACCGAATGCTAGAGGTGACAGGCACAGAAGAGCGATCAAGGAAGGATGAGAGGCTGCCTGCACCCAATGAAAGGTAGCAGGCACAAAAGAGACATTAAGCAGGTTGAAGGAGCTGCTCACGCTTACTGGAAAGCAGTGGTGGGAGATGGTAATAAGAGAGAGTAGAAGTAGCCAGGCGGAGCAATGCCTGCACCCATCTCCCAAAAATTACAAATTAATTTAATTTTTCAAGACCAAAAATAGATTTTTGTTGGAAATCAGGGGATTCATTGAAACCCAACCTACATCTTGCCCCACACTGGTTTATAGTTGAAGTCCATAAAAATGAATGCACAAAAGCCATTCAGACAGTTCAGAGTTATGAGTTGCAGTTGAGAAGGGAAGCGGAGGAAGTCACTGAAAGATTCCACGACACCTGCCGAACAAGTGTTGCATCTGATTTAGGGATGGATTAGGTTGGCAAACACCTCTATGTGAACACAACTACTAATGAACCATTGTATGTAGTATTGGTATAAAAATAGTAATTATTTTATTTATATATTTCGAGTGCTGTTTTTTTTCTCCGGTTTTATTGTATGACTTCACTAGACTTGGACCAGCCCAACACAAAGATACCTGCGATGAATCGATCTTGGCCTCCTTATAATCAAATCAATCACAACATGGGGTAAGGAAGGTCAGGATTGGAGAGATCACTCCATTGATCAAACCGGGATCCACCCCGGGCTGACTATGATGAAAGGTTACATCTGTTGCTAATGGTAAAAGTAAAAAATGAAATGCCATGTAATTGATTTCAAACTTTCGTGAAAATTGGGTGTCCCTTAAAAGGACTATTTTGTTGTAATTGTAAAGGGTTGGTATTGTTGGTATCTTGTTTGTTTTCCACTATTTGCCCATACTTGGGATCCTAAAAGTTACTACCACCCCAGGTCAGACCTGGGAACAACAGCAACTAAGAGATGGTTCCATACTCTTCAAGACCTCCAACCTAATGCTCAGAGTCATTGCTGCTGGCCCTGAAAAGGGCCATTTTTCACTATTTGGCCATAGCTGGGACTAACAGGTGCTATCATTCCAAGCTTCCTGGACATAATTATTTTATTGGACTTTTTTTTCTTTTTTTTTTTAAAAACTTCTTGGATTTATTCACTTTCTTTTTCTTTACAATTGTAAAATTGTTTGCCTTTGTTTTTCAATTGTCTTCCTCATTCCTTGAAATATGCTAACGTGGAGCTCTTGGGAAGAAGTCAATGGTGCCGTAAATGAAGAGGTCTTCAATTGCACCACCTCTTTATATTTCTCTTCAAATACTTGGACGTTTGCCTTATGCCTATGTTTGTTTGTATATATATATATATATATATATATATATATATATATATTGGAAGAAATGAGAGCATTTAAGTTAATTGGAGGGAAATTATTTTTGGCCTTTTCCCAAGGAGGCCCATTCATGACTTTTCCACAATGACATATATCTTGTTGCAACTTTAGGCGCGATATAACCAGACTGAACTGGTTTGCCACTTTCCATTACACTGTACTTTTGCAAACACAACGCAGTTCTTGGCATCTGGAAATATCAAAGTAAAAAATAAATATTAAAAGGAGTAAATTAAGTACAACAAAAAAAGATTAAAGACGAGAAAATATTAAGAACTAAAATAGAAATATACAAAATTATATAATAATTAATAAATACACAAATTATTGAAATAAGGGAAGAAAAATATGGTACTTTTTCAATTTCTTTTCTACTGTCTAAGTTCAAAGCCAAGTTGAGTATCTATGTCATATCTTCATTTAGAGTTAAAAAAAAAAAGAAAAAAAAAAAAAAAAAAGAAAAAGAAAAAAAAAGCTAATTGAAGTATGACTCACAAAAGAAAATAATGGCTAGGAAAAGGCAAAATTTATATGGCATTTTTTAATAAAGCTAAAAAAGAACTGGTTTCATCCCAAGACTTATCAAGTTTATTTTCTGGGAATAAAAAAAATATAAAAGCATGCAAATTAAATTAAGGAATGGAACTTGAATTTCAAGAAAACTAGAGTCCAATAACATTCACACCCAGTAAGCATTCCCTCTGTTTACAAAGGGAAGGCCCACGGGATCTGATATACAAGGACTCTAGAACCTTGAGGTGATATGAGGAGTGGGACCTAGATAAAACCAAAAAACAGTCACCACTAAAATTAACCACACATTTCCTGCTATTTATTACATGCTCAGCAATAGCAGAGCCAGAAGTATTGATTAGTTGATTTTTCCTGGCATCCGGATTCAAAATCCTGGGTGGGTAAGTGTTGTTTTATTCTCAGATCCAAATGTTGGGACGTCCTCCCTATGTAGAGTCCACAACTACACTTATATTGATAAATCACTGAATTAATTTATGATTGGGGAGGGGGGGCGTCCTTACGAATGGAAGAGAAAACAGGATGGGTAACAAATATTACCCTAACATTCGCTGGAGAACAACAGCTATTGATCATACGTGAAATTAATCTAGATAAAAGTCTCACCCTCTATTTAGCTTTTTTTAAAAATGCCATATAAATTTTGCCTTTTCCTAGCTATTATTAAATTCTGTACCCCAAAACACTTATCTAAAAAGTAAATAAATACACAAATTCAAATTATTGATATAGGGGAAGAAAAGTAATATATATATATATATATATATATATATATATATACCTTTCGAAAGATTACAACAAGTGGTCAGTCTCTCTGTAGCAGTCTTCCAATCATTCAGTCTCTCTGTAGCAGTCTTCTTAATTCTTCTCTTTCTAGGTTGTTATTTGTTCTTAATTTTATTTCAATTATTGTTTTTTTTTTTATAAATTAATTGAAACCAAAAAAAAGAATTGATGACTCACCATAAAACAGTGAATACAAAACAAAATTAAAAATTTACATTCAGACTATTGTCCTCATCTTTGTCGCCATATTTATTACAACATTTCGGCCATTGTATGCTCCGGCCTTCTTCAGGTGGTTGGAATGTCGAACTGAACTATTTCGCTCACTGGAGTAGACTGTTCTAGTTCCACGTGCCATGTCTAATGGATGTCAGTTATCTCCTGTTAATTTCCCTCTGAAAGTTCTCCACTGCCTTAGCCGGGTATTGAACTCATACTCTTTGGGTCCTGTCACTGGATCTAACTAACGCCTTTATCCACCGTGCCATGTGTCCTCAATCGAAATTCCAACCAATACTCCGAATAATGTAAATAATGTACATAATACCTCATCTCAGAAATATAGACAGATACTGAAAATTAAAAATATACTGGAAGAATTTAAAACCAACCCCCCCCCGAACTTATGTCCACAGTTCCCGGCTCTGTATCCATTCCTAAAATTTTAAAAATAAGGAAATAATTAATATTTGCAGTATGTTGCTCACTGAAAATGAAAAAAATTGCTTTATAAAAAAAAAAAAAAAAAAAAAAAAATGAAAAGAAAATTTTTGTAAATGTGATGGTGTTCATTGTCCAATCAGTCACAGAAACTTGACATGTGCTAATAGAACGAAAGCCAAGCAAAAAGAGACAGATTCTTTGAAATCAAGGAAAACAACTCTAGCTCACATGACATTATTTAAAAAATGTGCTCCCATACTTTTGACGAGAGTGTTTTACATTTTTTCCATATTAAAAAATTGTAATAAGTTTCATACAGTGTAATAAGCTTTCAAATTTAATTTTAAAATATTTAACAATTTTATCACATTATTCATTAAAAAAAAGAAAAAAGAAAAAAAAAAAACTTGTAAAAATCCATTTTTCATCAGAAAAATATTTTTGCTTGTCCTTAACATGTATTTTTCAGAAAAGCCATTAAAAGCTTTTTTAATTAAATAATATCTTAGTTTTAATGGGTTTTGTATTTTATAATTCAGAGTTAAGGTTTGGGTAGAACAGGTAATTGATATAAAAAAAAAAAAAAAAAAAAAAAAAACTAAAACATGATTTATAATGTTCAAAGTCTTGTATTGGAGAAAAGGAGAGAAAGAGAAAAAAAAAAAGGAGAGAAAGAGAAAAAAAAAAAGGAGAGAAAGAGAAAAAAAAAAAGGAGAGAAAGAGAAAAAAAAAAAGGAGAGAAAGAGAAAAAAAAAAAGGAGAGAAAGAGAAAAAAAAAAAGGAGAGAAAGAGAAAAAAAAAAAGGAGAGAAAGAGAAAAAAAAAAAGGAGAGAAAGAGAAAAAAAAAAAGGAGAGAAAGAGAAAAAAAAAAGGAGAGAAAGAGAAAAAAAAAAAGGAGAGAAAGAGAAAAAAAAAAGGAGAGAAAGAGAAAAAAAAAGGAGAGAGAAAAAAAAAAGGAGAAAGAGAAAAAAAGAGAAAAAAGAAAAAAAAGAGAAAAAAGAAAAAAAAGAGAAAAAAGAAAAAAAAGAGAAAAAAGAGAAAAAAGAAAAAAAGAAAAAAGAAAGAAAAAAGAAAAAGAAAAAAGGTAGTTACAGTTTGTGATTTTCAATTTTTCAAATAAATTAAGTTGGGATGGGGAAGTGGTTTACAGATGTATACCACCCCCATTTATTTATTTATTTTTTTAATAAGTACTGAAAGTTTCATTAAAATCCAACAATTATTTGATTTTTGCAATAATTTTAAAATTAATGTTTTTCAATAAAAAAAAAAAAAAAAAAAAAAAAAAAAACACTACTCTAAATATTATGTGACCTCTGAATCTAAAACAAAAATTTTTTTCAATCAAAATTTCAAATGTGCTAGAAAAGAATAAAAAAATATTTTGATCTTCCCTCTTAAACTTTTTCATGATAAAAAAGTGTTTTTATTGTTTGGGGCCTTTTTCAACATATGTGGTTTTACTTCGGAGAATTATGAAACATACCTACAAAAAAAATGAACATTATGATTAAAAAAAAAAAAAAAAAAAAAAAAAAAAAAAAAAAATCAGATAATTGTTGGACTTTACTGAAAATTTCAGAACTTATCAACAAATGAATTATTTGGGGTAAAAATATTTTAAATCCTTTACACCCTCCTTATTTAGTTTTAATTGTAGGACAATTTCATTGAATATTTTAAATCTTAAGACTAACTATTCATTAATAAAGGTTTTCTCAAACATTTTACAGTTAACATCCATTTTAGCCACGAAGCATACATTTTTCTTCAATAAAAAAACAAAAAAGGTGAACACTTGCTAACTAACTCCATTAAACCATAGAAAAAAAAAATGCCCCAACCAAAAGAAAGTTTTATAGACAAAATTATTATAAGTACCTCCCAAAAAAAAAAAAAAAAAAAAAAGCATAGGATGATAAAAAAGGTCTTAAGCTTGACGAAAAAAAAATTTATTTTAATGTTTGTTATTATTTTAGGTATCTCCACATTTTCTGCATAAATTTTCAATACCTAAAGTTTAAAATGAAATTTTAAAAATGAAAAAGAATTTTTAAAGATTTCATTTTAACTTTAATTGAAAGCTAAAGGATTAAGTTTATTATTTCCAGTAAGTCAAATATTCTGGTGTATTTCAGATAGAAATTATATAGATTGCAATGTCAAATATATGCTTGTTTTTTTTAAATTTTCTTTGAAGCAACCATTTTCTTAATTTTAAGAAATTTGTAAACAAAATTTTTTTTTCAATTTTAAAAACCTTCCTAAAATAAATTATATATTTCTGACATGTTGAGTAAAGTTAGAAATTTAAAATTAATCTGATTTTAAACAAACATTACTTGTAGCATAAAAAAAATTGTATCCAAATATTTCTTAATGATGTGTCTTAATTTTCTCATGTCTTTATTGACGTTATCGAGAAGTTACAAGGTGATGACAGCTACTACGGATGATCAGAATTTAAATAATTTTATGAAATTTAAGCAAACGCATATTTTTTAGTTTTTAACTAGTAATTTTTACATATTAACATATTTTCAACAATTATCTAATATTTATTTTTTATTTAATATTTTATTAATTAGATAATTGTTTAAACTTTTAATATTCTAACCCAATACCTTAAACAATATTAGAAAGAAATGGCTGCTATGTATAATGGTGAAAAGACTTTCAGAAATATTTTGAGGCTCTAAAAAGGGCCGTTTTTATCTTCCATAGCATTTTGATTCGTTACCATTTCTGGGCTAACTTTTGAAACAATTCCTACATAACAGTCAGCTACATCATTGAGATATGAAATCGTATAAAATTGATTTTCATATCTATTAATGTCACTAACGTATTCACAGTTGATACCATCAATTGTCCAAATATGTCTGATTGTATGTCCAACTATATTTCCAGTGAGTATTTCTTGAAGAACTTATTCACACTCAGAAGTCAAAGAATCAACTGACATTTCTTTTAGATTTTTCTGGGTGTCAGCCCTTTTCTTTTTTTTTTTGGTGGTTGTCATCCTTAGCCTTGAGAACTTTCGACAATTTCTTTGAGTTTGTTTTGCCACATTTTCTTCATTCCAGTCTTGTGTCTGCGGTAAATATTTCTGGAACTGCTCAGCATCCAGATCATCGATGAATTTTCTTACTTGATGACATCACTTATGCCTTGATACATAAGCAATAGGTGCAAGCTTCTGTCTTTCACAAAATTCACCGATGACACCTTCAAGCTAGCATGGTGTACTGCCTCACCAATGTTAATATTGATCTGGAAGAAGCCTCTACTGTATTGAATGATCTTGCATACTGCCTGCTTTAAATCTCCATAATCCCTTTTAAACAGGCAGTTATAAGAATTCATTTGCTGAGGCAGTCAATATGGACGCTATCACTTTCTTTGGTATTTCCAAAGAAATCTTTTGTGGAGCCGAAAATAGATATTGGATTCTTGGTGAGTATTTTCAGATTGTCAATGGGGTTTCTCTGTTTATTTATATGGGTATAGAAGGTACTCGACCAAGGCTCTAATAGCATCGACCCTATGATTCCCAGCACTTGCATCTCAACGATAACAGCTTCTTCTGTAATTATCTGCTGCAGTGTTGTAATGGTCTTATTCATTGAGGAAAGTTCCTTGCATTGATCAAAAATAGGAAAGTAAGTTACACCTAGATGAAAAATTACATGCAACTGATTCCCTTTGAATCTAGTGATATCGGTTCATAGAAGACCTTGTTGTTCAATAAAGGTCCTCAATTTCGAAATAAGGCCAAATTTATTACTATATCTAAAGGAATTGAAAGCTACAAGAATTCACCATGCTAGGCACTCAATCACACTTGTATTTCCATCGCAAACCCTCAGGACCTTCCTCATTTTTTTTTTTTGCAACTCTCTCCAAAGGATGAAAACTGCAGTACATTTCTATAAGTTTCACTTGCTACTCCTTTTCCAATAATGAAACCGTTGAATGGTTGACAGGAACGAGGTTTGTCAAGCAGCCTTTGATTTTCGAAAGTATGAGTTTTAAACTGACATTAACACTTATGCGTATAGACATTGTGCCAACTTTAGCAAAGTTGTTGATTCAGTCAAGAATATACTGCTTGTAGTTTATTGCCGTCCCTCCAAGACATTCCAGTGACACAAGATGAGTGGATGATGGTATTGTGGAGGTTGTGTTAATTGATTAAATTATATGTATCAATAATTGCTGAATAGGCTGCATGATGAAATTAACAATTTTCTCTCACATTAAATTTTAGTATTTAACAAACATAGAATAAGGACAACATGAGAAAACAGTTTTTACACAACAATGAATAAAATATTTATATAAACAAAAGATACAAAAACAACTGGAGTAAAGAGGTAGTTTTAAAAAGTTCAAATGTCCTCTTATGTTTAGTTTAAAATGTTATCAAAGTTCTGTTTGATAGATTATAAGTTGTTGAATGGTCTGTAAAATAATAAGAAAATGTGTTTGGGTATTATTGTAATTTAAGGTAAAAATAAACCGTTCAAGTTTGTACTTAAAGAAGAAAAGTATTGTTCACGACTTACTTTAAGGCTTACGGAATTGTTGCTCTTCGATTCATTTTTGCTTGTCGTTCGAAGAGAATATTCTGTAGTTGGAGTAAGTGGTTCTTAACAAGCTGTGTTTATGTTAATTGCAATAATTAACGTCGAGCTTGAAAGCTTATGAAAAAGATTCGTGTATTAAGTTGAATGTGGAAAACTCGAGTTGATTGTTTGTGATAAAATATTGCTGTGTGAGTGAGTGTTCTTTTCAGGCCAAAATTATGTTAAGGAACTAACAAAGTCTGGAACTGTGTGACGAGTTCAAAGGATTCTGATTGGTTCACTGTCGAGGATGATAGACGTTTCATATTTATTGCTAACTTTGGTCATGTGGTAGGCTCACAGAGGATTGACAGACTTTGGCGAAATTATTTTTTGATCAGGTCAAGAACTAGGTCAATGTTATTCAAACATGACTTAAATATTAAGTGACCAATTAAAAACCGAGAGATTTTCTGAAAATATATATTAAGCTGAATAAGCTATGTAATCCACTTTTTGTAGAAAAATTGATGTTGATAAAAAGGGTGGTAGACGGATGCTAAAGTGTTGTCAATAGCACACAGTTCATGTGGTTGCCATCTTGTGTCGTAGAGTCAAAAACTAAAGTGCAGTTTTCTGCACTTTGCACAGCATGGAACATCTTCCTATTGGAAAGGAAGCCAAGCTCCCCCACCATTCTATAAATTGTTGTGGAACTCTTTATGAAAGAGCAGTGTTCCATGGACAATGTTTTCAAAACAGTTAAAAGTTCAGAAGCACGAGAAGCAGGAAGTCCATTTAAAAGACAGTCATAATGGAGTTTCCTGACAACAAAAGATTGGGAATTTTTTTTTTTTTTTCCAGTTGATGAAATTTTTGTATTAACAATTTTTGAAGAGTTATAGTTTTACTATATTTGGATAAAAGAATGGCAGATGTTTCACAAGGTAGGGTGGCAGTTGTGTCGGACAAGTTGCAATTGGGGTGATGGTGGTGGAAGAGGCAATGCAAAACTTGGCAGTAGCAGATTGATTAACAGAATGGACCACGAACTTTACATCTTTTTTTAAAATCATGGAAACTAAATGTAAAATTCAGGAAGTTTCCTAACTGAATATAGTATAAATAGCAAGGAAACCATTTTGGGAATTCTCTTGGGTGGCCCATTCTGTAATCTTTGCAAATGATCCATATTTGTTGAAAAGTTTTGTTTTTTTTTTAAATATGGCTGTTGCATGAGGAACGAAGTCAGGGTCTTCACCGGCAGACGGTGAATGTCCCTTCTTTTTTTTTTTTTTTTTTTAACCCAGCATGTGTAGTCTCAACTGAAATAAAGCGTGGCGTAATTAATGGACGTATGTTGTTGGTGTCTTTCAATATCGGTGGTCATCCGTCATAACGAACGTGAAAACAATGGCCACACTTTATGCAGCGATAATTTATCAATATTTCTTGTTTTCACCAACTGAAATGGTAAAAAATTAAAAAGTTAAGCAAGAAAAACATCTGGAATTTTTTTTTTAATAATTAATCTTACTAACGAATTACTAAAAAACAAAAACAAAAAAAAAAACACAATTTTTTAAATAATTAACGAAACGTCCAGTCAATTTTGCCACATTAAGCATACATTTTTAATTTTTTGTTTTCATCAATAAAAGAAATTGGTGTTTTTGTAGTTTTCAATGAAAACTATTCAATTAATTAAAATGAGAAAAAAAACTAATTTCAAATGTGAATGGAATAAATTATTAAGTCTTAATTTAAGAACTACAAATAAAATATAGATTTAGTTTAAAAAAACTGATTTTTTTTTTTTTTTAAGTTTGAGTTTCGTTTCTTAGGTTCTTAAATCTTCTTATTTAATAACAAACAAAAAATTACTTCAAATAACCTAAAGTAAAATGCATAAAATTAAAAATATTTAGTCAAATAGTAATTAATAAAAATTAAAACTTACTTTAAAATTTTGAAAGGTATTTTCGCAAACACGATTAAAAAAAATGAAACAGAATTGAATTAAAAAAAGTAAAAATAAAATAATTGTGCGTCAGGCGAAACTTAAATCCCGAGACTCCCCCCCACTCCATAGGTAGAAATTAAAATTAGTAACTTTTTTTTTTTTTCCCACTAAAAATTATTTTTTAAAATATTCGGGTTCAAACGACTGAAATTGGGCGGTAAAATTAAAAAGAAAAATTTTTTTATTAAGAATTTTATTTTTATATTTTTTAATCCTTATCACGCCCGAAATTTTAGTTAGATTTTTCTTTTTAATTACTTTGATTTTTCCTCTCAATAAATAAACATTTAGACGATAAATTTGTTTTCAAGTTTGGCATCTTTTTATTCTTTTTTTTTTTTAGCGATCTCATCGAGGTACCTTTTTGTTTGTGAACATACGTTTAATTTCTAATTTTATTAGTTATGGGGGTGGTGTTATACGTAAAAACAAAAAACAAAAAACTTACTATGACTTTCAGAATAATAAAAAAAAAAAAAATAATAATTTCAGTCATTTGTGAACGTTTCATTATTTAAAATCCGACAGTTTTTTTTTTTTTGCAAGTTTTTCAAAATTAATGTCTGTCACAAAAACAAAAGAAAAAAAAGGCGCTAAAACTTGCAATATTTAAATGAGACTTTCACTGAGGAGAAAAAAGTTTAAATAAAAGTAAAAAGAAATGAATAAGGAGGTTAATTTAGAAATTTCACAAAATTAAGTGGAAATGAAAAAAAAAAAAATTAAATTTATCAATATTTTCCAAAAAATTTTGATAAATTTAATTTTTTTTTTAAATTTTATTAGTGTAACCTGGATATAAGAGACCCGGATATAAGAGATATTCTCAGGTCCCAAATTAGAGCCATACAAACAAAATAGACCAAACCCGGATATAAGAGACTTATTCTCGACAACTTTCCTATATCCGGGTTACACTGTATTATTTTTAGTAAAATATTAATTTCAAAAATAAAATTCATTCATTCAACATCGTTTTTCCAAAGCCTTTTCTCTAACATTTATCGTCATTTCTAAGTTGCAACTTTGCCTCCGCGGATAAAAAAAAAATAACCGATTAAAATCTTTGTTTATATAAAAAGTTTAAACTTTAGGGCTATTTTCTGTGAATTAGTGGAGGTACCTATTCAAAATGATTTTTATCACTGAAATCGAATCAGACATTTTCTTTTACAATATACGGAGAGAAAAAAAAAGTAATAAGAAAGTTTGTTACTTTGTCTCTAAATATGAATTCGGCTAAAAAAAATAAAATCCAGGCGAAAATAAAATAAAAAAAGGAATTCTTGTTGTATTTATCAAATTTCGATTATTTGGAAATCGATATAAAAATTCTGACTTACACTTGAATGAAATTATTTTTTTCCTAAAAATTTACGAGAGCAAAAACACAATATCCTTTCCTTCGTGTTGTTTCTCGCAAAATGAATTGAGCGGGAAAGCGCTGTGACGTCATAAGGCATTTCATGGATGGCGGGCTTTTTCTTCGATAAGAAGAGAAGGAAAATATGAAGGGGAGGAAGGAGGAATGAAAGAGAGAAGAAAGGGTAAGAAAACGTAAGAAGAAAAGACAAAGTTTTTATTTTATGAAAGATTGGGCAGTCATCATCATCATCATCATCATCATCGTAGTCGTCGTCTTTTTTTTCTTTCTTTTCAAATCGCTGACGTCTTTTGAATGGAAAAAAAAAACTTTTAAATAAATAAACTTCAAATGTGATAAATTTTAATAAAATCGAATTTAATTCCATCAAATATCATATTATGTAAATAAAAAAGTTTGAATTTATATAAAAGTTTATTTCATAATTTATTTTATAAAGTGTTTTCATGTGTTTCATTTGTTGGAATCGATTTAATTTTCTTTTTCTCAAGAAAAAAAATTTCAAGAAAATATTTAGACACACGAAGATAACGTTTCGGCCGTTGTACGCTCCGGTCTTCTTTAGGTGGTTGGAATGTCGATCTGAACCCTTTATTTCGCTCACTGTGGTAGACTGTTCTAGTTATCAGTTCTCCTGCTAAATCCCCTCTCCAAGTTCTCCATTGCTTGGATACCGGTATTGAACTCACACTCTTTGGGTCTTGTCTCTAACCAACGTCTTTATCCACTGTGCCATGTGTTCTTGAGGACATCTGTGTATGAATTTCTGGGTATCATAAACCTAATGTCATCAGCAACAATTTTTTACTAGTGCTCATATTGCAATTTTTGCCGTTATTGGCGCTTTTCTCGGTTACTCCTTATTACGGGTTCCCATATTGTATTCATTTCTATGCTTGGTCGGCTCAAGAGATTTTTGTGCCATAAATAAATAAATAATAAATAAATAAGGGGTTCAGTTCGACATTCCAACCACCTGAAGAAGACCGGAGCGTACAACGGCCGAAACGTTGTGGTAAATATGACAAAGATGCGGACAATATTCCGAATAATGTAAATAGTGTGCATAATACTTCATCTCAGAAATATAGACAGATATTCGAAGATAAATTCGTACAGATTTGTTTAATGTAAAATTTACATTGTAAATAGATGACAAAAGTGAAATAAAATGAATCCAATTTGATGGAAATACAAGACGGAATTCATTGTAAGAAGAATGAAAATGTCGATGAATACAAATGGAATTCGTGCGTATATTCTCGTTTCATTTGAATGAAAACTAACAAGGGATTTTTTTTGTCATCGTTATCACCACAAGCAAGGCAGTACAGCCCCTAAAAGCAAGGGGTTACACGGTGTAAAGGAATTAGGAACAGAAACATAGAAATGAATAAAAAGACTAAAAGAGAAAAGAGCAATCAAGAGGACAGTAGAGAGTATCGTAGCGACATGATACTCTCTGTTATTTATTTATTTTTTAGTATTGCGATCAAATTCATAGTCTAGATACCATATTGAAGAGCTCATTCGAACAATTACCATGGAAGTATTTATAAAAATAAAATGTACAGAGAGGCTGTTGCGGACTTCACCACACTAATTTAACTTTAGATTAGGAAACAAAGCTCACGAAGAAAAGGATAAGCAAAAGACATTTTTTCACATAAAATTTATATTTAACAAGATGTACAATATCAAACAACAATGTGAAAGAAAGCATGCATTTAAGTAAGAAAAGGTTGAAATAAACAAGAGTTGTCTCTCTTTAACTTTTATTTTAGTATTTCAAAGTTCACTGGAATAATGTTCATGAGAGTCTCTTATAATGACTGTTCTTAAAAGAATTGCCGTGTTAGAAAAGATTATGTGAGTGTATACAAGGTAGGTTCAGCATGTGCGTGAGTGAGAAGGTTGGCGCATGTTTTCAACTGTAGTGGATTCGTTTGGCAGCTGAATTCTCACTAATTAGCTAAGAAAAATTCTTGCTTAAATAAGTGACTATAGGAATTATTCTTCACGCGCAGACGATCTGATTGATTGGCATAGACCAATTAGAGAGCGACTTTTGGGGAGACTTCTGTGAACTGCATGAAAATAGAGTGATTGCAAAATTGTCGCATTGCTGCGATTTGTAAATTGTCTATAATAACGTAGTGGTGATTAATTAACCAATGAATGCTTGGCGTTGTATGTGATTTGTATTTTTGTATGTATGTATGTTTGTGCGTGATAAACTCGCACAAGGCAACCTTACAGTAGTGGGCAAGTGACTAAAACGTGAGCCGCCACATCAGGACCAGTAATATTGCTGATTCTTCTAAGGAGTGTATCAAAGAGCTCCAGGTAAATTGCAAGGGCACTGGACAATATATGACATTAATATTCTAAGTATGGAAGAATGGTAGACATAGATATGCAAGATGGATTCTGGAGAGAAAAAAATGTCTAGCTTGACTTTTCTAGTAGCTGACCAAGCAATGGATTCAAACGTTAATCCGGGAAGGCGTAACGAGTCTCTTTTCTGGAGGATAACATCAGCCATACTGATGGAAGTTACAAAGGAGTCTCTCAGATAATTAGTGTAGAGAAGTTTAGCTTTGGTGGTGTTAAAATTAAAATGTCATCTTTTGTTCCAGTTAATGACGGTCTTGGGGTCGTTTTGGACACCAGCTGCCATTTTAAACAGCCTCACAATCGTGGTAGGAGTAAATGGTAGTGCTATCAGTGTAGATGTCAAATTGAACGCTCATATCATCGGGAAGATCGTTAATAAAGATTAAAAACAGTGTGAGACCAATTATGGAGACCCTGTGGCACACCTGCATTAGTATGGCATGGTGTAGATGAGTGGGCGTTCAGGATAACTTTCATTTTACGATTTGATAGGAACGACTGGATTGACTCAAAAATGTGACCGAAGATACTGTAAATTTTCAGCTTATGGGGAAGTCCTGAATGCCAATAGTTGACTTGGAAAAACGAAAGCTGCATTGCTTGACTGAGAAAAGGCCCTGAGAACCAATTCAGCATTGATTAGATCCCCTAAAGTTTGCCTAAAATGGATAGAAGACTAACAAGCCAATAGTTAAATGGGTCGGACGGATCACCAGAGTTCTTAAAACCTGGAACAACAGACGATGAATTCCAGCAGTCAGGAAAGCACGAGGCGGTGAATTATTTATTATACAGTCTAGAGAGAACATGGGCCAGTTCAAGAGCACATTTCATAATGACTATTACACACATATATATTGTTTGTATTTAGGTAGCACTTTCTATTGGTGCAGGTTTCATTAAATAATATAGACAAGTTTTGTCTATTTATTTTAAGTAAATTCCTTTCATATTGTCTGATAAGCTTAATAACATTATTGAAAGAAAAACACCATATTGATATGTTTTTTAATTCTATCTAAGCATTCGGCTTACATAAGCCACTATCAAAGATGACAATTATATTTCAATATATTAAACAATACACAGACAAAACAATAATGATAGCCAGTTTTTGTTACATGAAAGATTTCCAAGCAACGACAAACTCGTGTATACGAAACGCGGAAGCGAAAGTCACACCGCAGCTCGTGACGTCACAAATGACCACACGAGAGTGAAAACGAGAAGTATTAAGTATGGGAAGCCGTTGGTATAAACTAATGGCTTGTTATCAATTATAGGCATTTAAGAATATTTGTGGAGATTTCATAGTTTATTTTGTTCAGGTTAGGTTTCAACTGTTTTATGTATATAGCTTCAAGAATTTTCAGTTTATTGTTTGCATTCATAAACACTTATTTGACTAGTACATGTCTGAATTGGTATTTAGATAACATGTAAGATGTCCTCAAATACATTACTAATCGTGTAGCTATAAAGAGCCACTTAAGAGTGTTTTCATCAAGTGACCCCAGATATATACACAATGCTTAATCTATACACGTACCTACTTACATAGACGGGGGTACACATGTTTGCACGTACAAAAATATATATCCCAACACAGATACAAAAGCAAAGAAGTACAATAGTATGCCCGTGCATACACATACATGAAGGAGAGAGATATGTGAGCGTTAGACGCCCGGGTGAGAGGGTTTTTGTAAAGTGAGGTCCCATCTGATGAAGGGAGCGGGATTTCCGTGAAGGGTCATAGGTGGTGATTCTGCAAGACAATGTAGGATTAATTTTGCTGCACGTCTTAGCATTAAAAGACGAGGATGTCATCGGTTTATCAAGGCTTATAAATTTGAAAACGTTCATGAATATTCATCAAGTGGTTGCAACGTCAGTTAAAACATATGGAGGCCAAAAAGTGTCATAATTCAAAGTCTGTTAAAAAGTAAAGTGACAGTTGTTGAAAATTGCACCCTTTTTAGATATTAAACAAAATTAATTATCTCCCTTGGACTTTTGTTTCCTTCAAGTTGTAGAGGGCGCATGGACCATTTTTGTTAATCCCCCCACCGCCTTTTTTCTCCAGAGAAGAGAGCCATGTTGAATAAATAGATTATTATCGTGCTCTAAAATCATAACGATATCTTGTTTGTTCCGTCACCACCAAAAGTTAAGATAGGACATTTTTCATTCATTCATTTTATTATAATGTGGCGTTCCCACTGACTATTTTTTCTTCAACAAAAGTAATTTACAATAATTTTGACATGCTTGTCTATTTGGAATTTCTGTCTCAAAAATACCGATTCTTTTCTTATAGATATTCTTCACCAGCTCCACAATCATTATTTTATTCTCTCCATTTCCTTGACTTGCTGTTGGAATTTAATTTGAGAAAAATATTTTACAAGTTCACATTCTCGCTATTTTTTCTATCCTCACTCTAGCCTTTTTTTACTTTCAAAACCAGCTCCCAAAGCCTTGATTCTTATCAGAGATAAGAATATATTTTCTGACTAACGAGAGAACTGGAAAATATAAAAAGGAATTCCACCACCATTATTCTTTCCATGGTGTCTTAAAGTCTGACCTCACAGCTTGTTCACTCCAGCCTGTTGTCATTACTTTCAAAACCAGCTCCCAGAACCCCGATTTTCTTACCAATAAAGAGGCCAGGAAATGTAACAATTTTGGAGGGAAAAGTCCCCGATTCTTCTAAGCCTACCAAATCTCCATAAATCTGGGAGAATCTTTGCCTATTTTGAAATGAGACGACAGCCCACCGTCTGTAAGGTCGACAATAGGGAGCTCCAGTCAACTTCAGAATCACTTTCAACCAAAGAAGAAATTCCTGACGGGATGGAGAGACAGACTGTCAGTCCAATTGAAAGCTGCATCCCTTCACCACTTGACTTCTGTCGTCGATCTACGAATTCACTCAACTGCAAGATTCTTATATCTACCAACAATTTACCTACTCTACAAGAACTGTGAGTGTCTCAAAACCATAACAAAATTCTAATCGCTTAAAGAACTTTTGTAGGTGCTCAGAGAAATATTTTGAGCAAGCCTTTTTCTTTCTCCCCTAATTGTCTTTTTATCCCTTGACCCCTTTTTCCCTGTATATGTAAAACACTTTTTACTATTACACACCAAACTGGAGTTTTTTTTCTCTTTATTCGTCGGCGCCTAAGAGAGAGTTTGTCCGCTTTAATCTTGCTGTTTTTATCCGCATTTTGTCACAATTTTTTTTTTAACCTCAACCCTTGGATGTGGGGAAACCGGGACAGATTTCCCAGCATTGCCTTTAAAATTATTTCTTTCGGAACAAAAAAAAAATCTATATATTTGAATCAACTCATATTGTTTTCTGACGCAAAAGCGTTTAAGGAAAAATTTCTGAAATTCATCAACAAAAAGAAAAAAAAAATAAAGAAAAAGATCAATTCTGATCGATTTTGTTTTTTTAAATTCCCATTTCAAAATTCAATCAATTTTGTTTCCCCATTTGTCAACAGATGGTTGTAGAAAAAGTGGGGGAAAAAAAAAAAAAACATTTAAAAAAAAAAAAAAAAAAAAAATTATTCACCTGAACTCATATTGTGAAATGGTTGAGAATGAGAACTTTGATGAAAATTAAAAATACAATCAAAATCTTATTCACATAAAAATAGAAATTTATTCAAAATAATTCTGATGGATAATATTTCTGAAAAATATCAAAGTTTGTTTACAAAAGTTTTTTTTTTTTTTTTAAATTAATTAATTCTGAAAATTTTCATTACATAATGTCCGTCGTTTTCAAAACAAACAAACAATTTTTTTTGAGAAACAAAAATCCTCGAAATACTTTCAGTTTCTTTCGGGAATTTGTACAGAATTTTTTTTGGTAAAACAGAGAAAATTGCCGTTTCGGTAGAAAAATAAAAATGTCCGAATCCATCGTCACAAAAATCGAGAATTTCTTCTTCAGTTTCTACCGTTTGAAGAATTTGTCCATTTTTATTGAAGACAAAAATTTGCAACATTCCTCGACGTGTCCCCAACAAATTCCCGGTCGTGGGATCAGCACAAAGGAGGGGGTCACATTGAGAAAACGGCAAAGGCCACTCACCAATTTCAATTGTTTTGACTTTCTTTCCTTCTTTTGAAAAACAAACAATTTCTTTAAAACTCAAATCACAAGCGAAAATTTGGTCGTCCATTTGACACACACAACAAAATTTCTTTTTGGTGTTAATAAATTTTTCTTTCTCTAAAAATGGTGGTCCTTTTTTTCGCGTCAAAAACAAAAGTCCTCCCTCCCGCAAAATACCACAAAGAACCAAAGTGTCTTTGGAGAGTCGACAAATGTCGAAGGGTGCGAAATTCTCTTCTTTGTTCTCAAAAGAACATCGGCTGACGACTTTTCCAAACTCTGTGAATTCCTTGACCGTTCCATCGCCATCATCAACAGCAAAGACACGACCGTCTTTATCACTGCTGGTAAGCATAGAAATCCCCATCTCTGAACATGGCAGATAACATTCACTTTCCAGCTCCAAACTCCTTGTAGGCCATGTCCCTACCGTGAAGTCCACGATTTCTTTTTGAAGTTGGCTCAATGATCGTTGGCACCATTCTGGAAAGGTCACCACAAAATGACCTCCCTCAACAGGATCGAACGATTCTTGGAGCCGAGATGAAAGCTTCGCTTCCACTGAATGCAAACCAAAAACAACATCCTTGTTGTCGTTCCCGGCGCTTAACAAATGGCGCAAATCGTTGTGCCACATTCCCGCTTCTTTCAAAAGGTCTTCTTTCTCCCGGAGGGAAAAGCGCCATATTCTCTGTTGTTCAGTAGTTTTTCGCCTCATGTCGTCGCACAGCTCTTCCGTCTTCAACTGTGCCTCTTTCATAAACGCATTAAATTCCCGCCAGACCCTTGAGCACTTCAGTTCGCAATCGATTGACAATTGCTCAATCGATTGGTTCATCCGTTCAGCCATTTCACGGAGCTGCTTTTCAAAATCTTCGACTTTATTTTCCAGATAGAGGAGGCGGTTTTTCGCTTCCAATATCTCATCTCTGAAAGGAGACAGAGCCATTTGTAGATTTCTTTCAGGGGTGACAAAAAGCGATCTGAAAAGGGAAAGAAAAATAAAATTAAAAAAAAAAACTTGTCACTGGATCTAAAGTATGTGGCGCAGTTCAATTTATATTACATGAATCATTCATACAAAAAGCAGATAGTGAAGTTAATGATATATATATATATATATATATATATATATATATATATATATATATATATATATATATATATATATATACTCTAGAGAGAGAGAGAGAGAGAGCATTAAGAAATAAAATTAACTTTGTGTGACAAAATTTTCAAAGACATTTTTTTAATGAATTTCGCTGTTAAAAAAATTAAAGAAAGATAATATTGACAGGCAATGTCGTCTCTTTTACATTTGTAGTAAATTTTCAAGAATAGTTGTATTAAATCTTAAATTTGTTATTAAATTTAATTTTTGCCATTAACTTTGTAATAAATTATTTACTAGTGTCATTTTTCATTAATGTTACTGTGAAAAACATTACATTTTTATTCTTTAATTATATCTTATGGAAAAATTCAGACATTTAAAAAAATACCCGTTAAAAAAATAAAATTATTCAAATTATAATATTGTCATTGTTGAAGAAAAATATTAAATTTAAATAAACTTTGTGATAAATTATTTTCTTAAAGATATTTGTGAATTTCGCACTGAAAAAGTTGTTTAAAAAAAATAAAAATATGCAAAGGTCAAATAAAATAAATAAACAAACTTATGTAAAAAAAAATCTTAAATTATAAACACAAGTTGATCCAAAATTTAAAAAAAAAAAAAAAAGGCAAAAAATTTCGGGTAATTTGCAGTTTAAGCCCCGCGCTCAGTTTTTATTAAAAAAAAATTCTCTAAAAGTTCCATTTAGGTGTAAAATTTCCATGCTTAATTCGAAAATAAAGATATTTTGCTAAATTCTACCGTTTTGGAATTATCGATAATAAAAGTTCGGACTCATTCGCGTCGGGTCCGTCCGCCATTACTGAGACGTTGTTTTCATATTTTTGCCTCGAGCAAATCATGCGCGGAAGCTTACTTAGTTAATGGCCTTTTTACTGATCTTATTCATCTCAATTAATGCGCAAAACCAAACTTAGTCTTTGGACACTTTTGAAAGTGAAGTTTGTATTGAATTTTTTTTTTTTGGTAAATTTGCTCAAGTTTTTAGAACAGCAATGAAAGTACACTATTTACATTATTCGGACTATTGTCCTCATCTTTGTCGCCTTATTTATTACAATGCTTCGACCTACTTCAGGTGGTTGGAATGTCGAACTGAACCCTTTATTTCGCTCACTGCCTTGTCTAATGATGTCAGTTATCTCATTAATTCCCACCCCCCTCCAAGTTCTCCACTGCCTTAACCGGATATTGAACGTTGGGTCCTGTCACTGGATCTAACTAACGCTTTTAACCACTGTGCCATGAGGACATCTCTGTATGAACTTCTGGGTATTATAAACCTAATGTCTTCAGCAACCATTTTTTAACAGTGATCATATTGCAATTTTTGTTGTTATTATTGCTTTTCTCTGGTACTCGTTATTACTGGCTCCCATATTATATTCCTTTCTTGGTCGGCTCAGATTTTTGTGGCCTAGCATATGTGCTGATTCCTTAAGTTCACGAATTTTCCAATGCTGTTATTTGTCTATGATCTCAATCTGATCCTACAGAGGGCGGTGATCTCCCTTTTCTCTCCATATGTGGTCAGCCACGCCTGAATTTCTACTTCCCCTCGTGTTACAGCTTTCTGGTGTTCTTGATGCCTTATCTTAAGGGGGCGACCTGTCTCCCCTTTATATTTCTTTCTGTAGCTGCACGGATAGCGTACAGTCTTTAGACATGTTCTCCCCTATGGTGGGGAGGTCTTACTCGGGAGAGATACTTGCGAAGTTTCGTCCAGCTTTTGAAGGTTGTCCTGAGTGCGTGTTCAATATCTGGTTAAGGCAGTGGAGAACTTGGAGAGTGGAATTAACAGGAGATAACTGGCATTCATTAGAGTCTAGACATATGGCACATGGAACTAGAACAGTCTACCCCAGTGAATGAAATAAAGGGTTCAGTTCGACATTCCAACCACCTGAAGAAGGCCGGAGCGTACAACGGCCGAAATGTTGTAATAAATGGCGACAATAGTCCGAATAATGTAAATAGTGTACATTATACCTCATCTCAGAAATATAGACAAATTCACAAATAGCAATGAAAGTGTTTTTTTTTTTTTATAATGAAGATTTTTTCAATAGTAAAGCTGTAATAATGAATTCTTGGTTAAATAATAATAAAATAAAACAAATAATAATCATGCTCTTTTTAAATTTCGCGCAAAGTTGGGGCATTAATCAAGACAAGTGAAGGTCCCGCGAATGATAGCAGCTCCGAGGCAAATGTAGGTAAACAACGCCAGTAATGACTGCCGTTCTGTAGCCGCGACGCGAATGAATCCGAACTCCAAAACGGTAGAATAAAGCATGTAAATTTACATCAAAATGTAACTATAAAGGGAAAAATTTATTAGAAACTGAGCGCCACGGGCCTTAAACTGCAAATTACTCAATTTTTTTTTTTTTAAAAAAAGTAAAAAAAAAATTCTTAAATTCCATCAACGCACTTCCGCAATTCACCGAAAAACTTTTTTTCTCTTCAGATTAATGTACTTAATATATATTATTTACAAAAGTTTATCTAATTAATTCATTAGATAGCTTTTGGAGTTTGTTTTACAATCCGGAGATTTTATGAAAAGTAGCAGTAGTAGTTTGGAAAAAAAAAAAAAAAAAAAATGTTCATGTAAATTCTCCAAGGAGTCTGGGTTAAAAATTGGAGCGCAGAATAATTTCTAGAAATTTCATGAAATTAAGTGGGAGGTAACAGATGTAAAGGAAAAAAAAAAAATTTTCTAAGATTCTCTAAAAATAATAATTTAAAAAATAAATTAATTCATTTGTGAATAAATGCTGAAAGTTTAATTAAAATCCAACAATTAATAGAGTTTTGCAAGAATTTTTAATCAATGTCATTTTAAAACGGCAAAAATGGCGCGAAAAGGTCAAAACAGTTTTAGTACCGCTGACGCATAAAAAAAAATACAAAACTTGAACGTGTAAGAATAACAAAAATTAAAATAATTAAAAAAATATTTTAGTATTTCCTGTTAACAATAAACATTTTGACGATAAAACTTTGTTTTAATTAGGTTTGGGACCTTTTTTCTGTGACATCTTTTTAAATTGTATGGGAAAGAAAAAGTAACAAGAAAAAGTTTGTCGTTATGAATTCGGTTAAAAAAACAAAAACAAGTGGAAATAAAATAAAAGCAGGAATTCTCGTTGTTTTGATAAAAACATTTTGGAAATTTCGATTATTTAGAAATGGATATGAAAATTCTGACTTACATTTGATTTTGTTCTGATTTCACTCGAGTGAAATTAGTTTTTCTTCAAATTACGGAGACCAAACAAATGACGTCTTTGTCTTTATGTCGTTTCTCGCAAAATGAAGTGAGCGGGAAAGCGCCGCGACGTTATAAAAGATTAAGGCATTTCATTGGACGAGAATAATCACACCCTACTCGGACTGGCGGGCGTTTCCTTAGAATAACAAGGGAGGGAAAGTATGGAAGGAAAAGTGAAGGGGAGGAAGGAAGAATAAGAGAGAGAAGAAAGGGTTTAATGAAAGAGAGAGAGAAAGAAGAGAGTGTGCTGGTTTTTTTTTTTTTTTTTACTTTTCTTTTAAATAAATAAACTTTAAATGTGATAAATATTAATAAAATCGAATTTAATTCCATCAAATATCATGTTATGTAAATAAAACGAAACTATGAAATAAACTTTTATAAATAAATACCACCTCTTGTTCGCTAAAAAAAGATGATGAAAAAGGCCCCAAACTTGACGAAAACAAAGTTTTATTATATTGTCATAATGTTCATGAGAGGAAAGAATAGAGTATTTTTTTTTTAAATTACTTTTTAAATTTTTTTACTGTCTTCTAACACGTTCGAAATTTTTGTTTAAATTCTTGTTTGTTATGCTCCAACTTTACGACAGAGCTTCTAATGGACATTTTCATTTCACTCTTGTTTTCCGGTATAACACATTATTGGAAAGTCTTACAAAAATCCTGTAATTGTTGGATTTTAATGATACTTTTTCTGCAGGACTTATTCACAAATGAATGAATTTATTTTTTCAATTATTATTTTCTGAAAATCTTGGTAAATTTTTGCATCTGTTACCACCCGCTTACTTAATTTCATGAAATTTAGAAACTATTTCGGCATAAATTTTCGATACGTAAAAAGTTTAAAATGAATTTTTAAAAATGAAAAAAACATTCTTGAAGATTTCATTTTAGCTTTAACTGAAAGATAAATGATTAAATTTATTATTTCCAGTAAATAAAATATTCTGGTGTATTTCAGTATTGTATTGGTATATAGATTGCAATATCAAATTTAATTTACATTTCTTAAAATTTTCTTAAAAGCGGCCATTTTTTTAATTTTAAGAAATTTGTAAACCAAAAAAAAAATTAACGATTTTAAAATTAAAAAAAAATTCTGACATGTTATTTGAGTAAAATTAGAAAATTTAAAGTTAAATTAATCTGATTTGAAATAAATATTACTTACTTATAGCATAAAAAAGTAATATACAACCATTTTATTTTTCATTGTTCCTGCTTAAGTTTATCTGAGGAGATAAATGGATGGCCGATGAGTATGACGAGACTTGATACAAAATTGAATTTTTCATTTTTTTTTTTTAAATTTTAATTATAATAATTTATAATTGTTTAAAATCGTGTATCTGTATTGAGCTATTTCCTGGAAGTGATATAGTAATTAAATAGAATCGGAATTTACGAATCTAAAATTGAAAAGATTAGAGATGTAGTTACGCTAGTCTATTTTTAAAATAATATTTTATTTCTTCTTTTTTTTTTTTTTACTTAATTTGTTCCCTATTTTCATCTCTGAAAGTCTCTAAATGTGACATTATTTTGAAACGGTCACATGATCTAAGAGTTTTGTCTCTTTACAGAGAAATTAATTAATTTAAGAAAATTTTATAGTATTTAAAAAATTTTTATTTTCGCATAAAGCATCTTCGAAAGGTAAATAAAAGTCAATAAATTAGTAGATAATTGCGGAAAATATGTTCATTTACAAAAATTACGAGCTAGTTAAAAACAACAACAACAACAAAAATGCGTTCACTTAGCATAAAAGTCAATGTTATTATATGTCATCGTGATGACGTAAACAAAACAAGATTTTAAGTAAAATTTCGAAAGTTTTATAAAAGATTAAAAAAAATAATTAAAAAAAATAATAAAAAAAACTGCTTTGGTCTTTCAACTTAACATGAACAATTTGACGATAATACTTTATTTTTATTAAGTTTGTGACCCTTTTTCATTACTGCTTTTCCCGCGCAAAAGTATAGATACCTAATTAAAATCGTCGACTAAAATTTTTCTATTAGTTAAAAGCCGGGCTCCTTGGAGAATGTAAATCATCAGTTTTTTCATTTTTGTTTCAAACATTTAAAATCCCTGAAATTTGCTTTAAATAGTAAAATGAAAACTGCAATAAAACTATCTAATTATTTAATAAGATAAGCTTTCAATTGCTTTTATACTAAGTAAGTACATTAGTCTGGTAGAAAAAAGATGAATAATGAATTTTTACAAAGATTCTTTGCATTTATTTAATTATAATAATTTATAAAGTTTCAATAATATTTTAAAAATTCTTCCAAACGTCGTCAAATTTAGGTTATTAAGTGAAGACTATATTTACTAAATGAAAATTGAAAAGCTTGATACAAATAATCATACCAAAGCTTTTTAGATAATGACAATTTTTGTGTGTGTCGAAATTTTTTTTTTTTTTTTTTTTTATGTATGGTGTTTCATACGTGACATTATTATTAAAAGGTCACGTGTTTCAAAGGTTATCACCCTTATGGAGAATTCCGCTCATATAAAGCTTTTCGGCTGTGGGCAAATGTTTCATTTCACTTCTGAGGACATTCGAAGAGGCAACTGAAGAGAAAACCGTCCCTTTTCAGGACCATAAAATCATTCTGAAAAGGTTTGTAACTGTTATGCTTGGTCGCATTTTTTTTTCATATAATATTGTTTGAGGAATTGGATTATAAAATAAGTGTACAATTACCTAAGTAAAGTACTTTAAAAATGTAATAACTAAAATAACTTTAACATTTCATAAACATAAGCATATAACAATTAATAATAAAGAATAAAATGAAAAAATAAAATCTTAAAAATATAAATTAATTAAAAAAAATAACATAACATTATTGAGTTACCTGTATCTTACATATTATATTAAATTAAAAAGTTAATAACTGAGTGAGATAATATAAATAATTTAATTTCTAAGTTAATAACTGAGATAATAATATTTTATTAATTATATTATCTCAGTTATTAAATTAAAATATGTAATAACTGTGATAATATAATCATTAATAAATTTGTTTATTTTATTATGTGATAATTATTATTATTATTAAATAAAATAATTATTATTAAATAAAATTATCATATTACCTCAATTATAAATTTTTTAATTTAATAACTGAAATAATTAATAAAATAACATTATAGAGATTGTTGTGGATCTAAGAAGGCTGCGTGAATATTTAAGATCGTGTTGTAAATAAAATATGCAATATCCACAAACATAAAATATAAGAAATTACCAAATGGTAACGATATTCAATCACAACAAAAAATACATGTTTGAAACAAAAGATTAAATTTTATTTAAATAATTTACAATTTCTTTGTAATGATGTGTGCAAAGGTATATTTTAGAGAAAAAAGTTCTTTGCTGTTTCGGAAATGTTCAATGTCTAAAAAGTTGTCTGCCTTTGATTAAAAAGGTTGAATTTAACTTAGACAAAAGATTTTCTGTGAAAGATATTGAGTGAAAAAGTTTGTGTAAATTTTTCTAATCTCTCATAAAGGAAGTTTGTTTCTTTGGCGGTACATAATTCCAGTTTGTATCTTTCGCGTGTGTGCGTCTCAAATGCGTCGAAAATTCGTTTACTATTTCTATTTATAGTTTTCTTAAAGAAATCAGCCCCAACGGGGATTGGTAGCTGTTGTGAATTTTTCTGAGAAATGCGTGGGCGAATGTTGTATTTTTTATTTTTTATCCAATAGAATTTCTTGAAACATTTAAATTAGGAATGAATTTGAGAAAGATTTTTTTTTTACGTCGGTTGAGCATATTTTTGCACAAATTTTGACTGTTTTGTTATGGAAATTTCTCGATTTAACAACCAATAAAATTCAAGAAAATGTTTAAAATTGAAATGAGGGTTACTAAAATACCCCACCCCCTAAGATTGGGAAGTGGCTACACTTACAATATGTATTACGTGTAGTATGTTGCAAACCTAGTAGGCCAATGCAGGCGTCTACCTGACGTGGTAGTGCATTTTTCACTAGTATCCGGTTTGGTCGGAGTTAAAGAAGTTGTACCAGTATTATTATGATTACAAGGACTTGAATCTAAAAATTTTGGTTTGAGTCTGTCAATACTGACACAGACTTCTCATTAATTTTTAGAGTGAAATATTTGGGTGCATGGGAAATAACCCTGTAAGGACCAGCATATGGTGGCGTTAGGTTTTTTTTAAGAGTCCCGACAAACAATAACGGAATCGGAGTTCTTCAAATCTTTCGGAATAAAGACAGGTTTTTTGAAGCACATCTTGGAGAATAAGTAAGATTAGACGTTCTGTTCTGTAAGTCACAAACAAATTATGTCATCGGTGTAGAGATTATGGATTCTGGTTATTGACTATTTGTCCAGGTAATTAATTTATAAGTAGCTCGAAGTCCCGGGTGAGAAAGAGAGTGAAAATGCTCGAAAAGAGAACGTCGAAGAGTAGGTGAAATATACGCACGAAGATGTTTAGTGGAAACATCGCAAAATATAGTCTCGTCCCTGAAAGGAAGCGGACGTTGCTCGAACTGTAGTGACGTTGAGTTTTTAACTTTGTTGAATGTGCTATCCGATTTTTGCTCACGGGCAATGCTATTGAAATCCAATTCCAAGGAGTTAACAGAATTTAGATTTGTGCATGACAAGGTATCGGCAACAATATTGCTGTCACCCTTAATGTACCTTATATCAGTAGTATACTCGGCAATAAATATCTTATATCCCGCGGATTCCATTTGTTCGATCTGTTGTGTAAGGCATAGATCAGAGGTTTATGGTCCGTAAAAATGATAAACTCTGTCTTCAAGCAGTTGTCGAAAGTGTTTATTAGACAAATAAATAGCGAGTAATTCACGCGAGAATGTGCTGTACTTCTGCTGTGTAGAACTGAGTTTAACAGAGAAGAAAGAGATAGGTTTCTTTTGTTTTATCATAAACTTGATGCAACACAGCTTCAGCCGTGTCTGAAGAAGAGTGAGGACCATTTTCTTATCATCAGTGACGTATGTTAATTTCGTAAAATTTGCAAGCGCACGTTTCGCTCGTTCGAAAGCTGAGGATTGTCCTTCATTAAGTGAAATTTTACAGTTTTTTCGCTGTTGATTTTTTAACATATTGGTCAGAGGGAATAAAATTCCAGAACAATTAGGAATAAATTGGCGATAATAATTTCTCATACCAATAAATCTGCGTAGTTGCTTTAAGGTAGTAGGTTCTGAGAATTTGGTGATTGCATCAACTTTAGAATTGCCAGGTGTAATACCAGTGTTGTCAATAGTATGACCTAAGAACACTAGTTCAGAAACAGAGAACAAACACTTATCCAAATTGATTTTTAAACCGAAGTGACAAAGTCATTCAAATACTTCTTGTAAGTGTTGCAAATGTTCAGCTTGTGATTTAGAAGCGATTAAGACATCATCTATGTAAAGAAAAGTGTAAAACCTCATCAATAAGACGTTGAAAAGATTGGGCTGCATTTCTAAGCCTGAAAGGCATACGAACGTACCCAAAAAGACCAAATGAAGTGGTTACTGCAGTTTTTTTTTCAATATCCCGCTCAGCAATGGGAATCTGAAAGAACTGGGGTAGCGGGTTTTGAATTGTCTATTCTGAAAAAAAAAATAAGAAAAAGCTTTCTGCAAGTCCAATTTAGAGAAAACTTTAGTGCCTTGCAGAGTAACTGCAAAATCTCTCAAATGAGAAAATAGGATATTTATCCTGTGTAGTTTGAGAATTTAATAAACAATAGTCACCACACGGACGCCAATCATTAACTCCAGGTTTAGGAACCATATGCAAGGTAGTAACATAGGGACTGGAAGAAGGACGAATAATTCCCTGTTGAAGAAGACGCTGAAATTCGGCTTTCTCAAATTTATATTTTTCAGGGTGAAGACGACGCGGGCTGGAATGGGCGGCAAGTCCAGTAGTAGTAATTTGATTTTCAGCATTATGTCGAACTGGCTCAGAATACGTAAAGGGTGTAGATAACTCTGGAAACTGGTGTAAGAATCGACGAACCTCATCGATAATAGGAGTTGTAGAACAAATACCTAGGGTTCGTTTAAAAGTACGAATACCCTTAATGGATAAAGATGTTATATTATCAGTGGCCATATCCATTCGTAGACCGAAGTGTGCAAGGAAGTCAGCACCTAATATTGGCATATCAACTTGGGCTACTACAAAATTCCAAGAAAACTGTCTTCGTAGTTCAATGTTCAGAGTGAGTAATTTTTCTCCGAAGGTTTGAATCTTAGTTCCGTTCGCCGCTTATAGTTACAAAGAAGAGGGTTGCAGGCATCATATACCTTGTTGGTGGTATAACACTTACTTGTGCACCAGTGTCTACCAAAAAATTGAGTTTTGAATTACGGTCGGTAACGTGAAATAGGAGGTTGGCAGTTTGCGTCCCAGCAGCTAATCCCGCCTTTAATGGCTGCCGGGATAACCGTTTTTCGAATGTTTAAGCCGAGGGAAACTGCATGGTTTAATGCATTTTAAATGCTCGCCGTCCAAAGCGTTTATGGTACCAACATTCTCGCCCGAACTTGCTTTGACAGTGGCGGAAAACGGATCTGCCGGTTGCATGGTACTGTTTATTCTGAAATTGACTTCTCCCTCGCTGCATCTGCTGAGAAATATCTCGAACTAATGTCAAATTAGAAATTTGGTTGTTTAGTGTAGATATCGATTCTGCAGGCTCGGTAGTGGAAGAAAAAGTTACTGAAAGAATTCGGGTAGCGAGTTTTGAATTGTCTATTTTATCTGCGATCTAAGCTATTTTGGCTAATTCAATATCCTCGAGTAGAGAAGCTGTGATCTGAAGCATGTGGTTTTTTTTTAGTTTATCTAGCCAAAGTTGTTTCAGGATTTTGTCAGACATGGAGTTATTACTGAGTAGAATTTTCATTCGTTGGAGAAGCTGCGAAGGTTTATTTTTCCTGAGTGAAATCGTGAATAGTTCTTTCAATTTATGTTCAACCGAATGTCCAGTTTGCTGAAGTATAGCATCTTTTAGCTTGTCGTACGGTTTATCAGTAGGTATATCCGTCAGGAGGTCGGATATTTCGGCAGCTATATCTGTAGGAAGTTTCTCAATCACGTATGCGTATTTCGTTGACTGTGAAGTTACGTGACGTACCGTAACAATAGCGTTGACATGATGAAGAAACCATGTTTGAACATTCACACTGAACTTAAGTCAGACAAGGTTAGCTTGAGTGAAGATTCAGTCTTGTTGTCACTTGTTTCCGCCATATTGCTTTATATTAAATACACGTTGGACCTAGAGAGATGCGTGCCAAAATGTAGCTCCAGTGAAGAAAACTGGAATTATCGAAAAGATTTTTTGGCAAGAGAGACTGTAATGGCAAAAGATTCACATGCGATTCTAAAATGTTTAGAAGTAATTGAGTATCATAAATATCCAAATTTGACAGAGGAAAATGTGTCGACGAGATAGGCTGTAAATTCAAGTGTCGATGAAGTAAGCCAATAAACTTAGTAGGAGTACCAAAATTTTTAAACGTCGGAGATACCAATAAATTTAGCTACGTCGAGGTCATTAATAAATTTAGGTAGTCGAGGTTACCATAAAATTTATGTAGTCGGGATCACCATTAAATTTATGTAGTAGATCTAAGAAGGATGCGTGAATATTTAAGATTGTGCTGTAAATAAAATATGTAATATCCACAAACATAAATTATAAGAAATGGCCAAATGGTAACGATATTCAATCAGGACAGAAAAAAAAATACATGTTTGAAAAAAACTGATTAAATTTTATATACACAATTTACACTTTCTTTGTAATGATTTGTGCAAAGATATATTTTATAGAAAACTTTTGTAGAATCTTTCATATCTTGTTGGATGGACATTTCACGATCACTATCTTTAGGGGATTTGATTTTCTGGCTGGGTTGATATTGACCATTCCATGGGAATATGAACATGTAGTAATTCAGCGGCGGTGATTGTGGTAAAATAATATTATTATTATAGTTATCTGCCCTTATTAACGGATTATTCTCTCTTCATAGAATAGTTCTAAAATGTACATCTTTGCTTACACCTTGCATGCCTTTTTGAGTTGAATAAAACCTGAATCGCCCAAAGTATTTTCTCCAGTCAATAACAATTTATGCTATTAGTAATATTTGTTTCAGGATGCATTAATTTAACTTTAAATTTGCTATTTTTCCACAAATAACATTTCAGAAATATATATTTTAATTTTATTTTTGCAAGATTTTTAATGCCGAAAATTAACTTTTGTTTACAAATGTCAAAAAATGGCCGTTTCGATTGTTTTTTTGGGAAAAAAAAAATGATTCGACTAAAATCATTCTAATTTCTATTTGAAATGCACCAGAGTATTTTGATTTCTGGAATTAGAAAATTTAATCATTTAGCTTTCAATTAAAGTTCAAATGAAAGCTTCAAGAAAGTACTTTAAATTTTAGAAATTCATTTTAAACGTTGGGTATTGAGAATTTGTTGAGATACCTAAAACTATTTCCATCGGTGTTTTATTTATTGCGATCAATATTTTCCTTTTTGGGAATCGAAAGAAAAAAATCAATAAAATATTTAGACACTCGAAGATAAATTCGGAAAAAATTTGCTTAATGTAAAATTGACATTGTAAATAGATGACAAAAGTGAAATACAGTGTAACCCGGATATAAGAGAGTTGTCGGGACCGGAGAAGAAGTCTCTTATATCCGGGTTTGGTCTATTTTATATACATTAACACAGGCTCTAATTTTGCGACCAGAGAACATCTGTCTTATATCCGGGTTTCTCTTATATCAGGGTCTCTTATATCCGGGTTACAGTTTAAAATGAATCCAACTCGATGGAAATACAAGACGGAATTCATTGTAAGAAGAATGAAAATGTCGATGAATACAAATGAAATTCGTACGTATATTCTCTTTTAATTTTCGTGAAAACTAACAAAGGATTTTTTGTCTCGTTATCACCCCAAGCAAGTCAGTAACTTTGAAATGTTTCAGTCACGGGTTGTGATGAGTAGTAAAGTCACCGAAGGCAAACATGTTCGCAAATGGATGAAGAAAAAGCGCCTTTTCTATACTATTTCATAAAAGTCAGGTGAATCGAAGCTGAATAGTCGATGGTCAGGAATAAAAGCAACTTTACTGAGAGTCTAGACTAGAGAGATAATAAATCATTTCAAGTCCTAATTTCATTTTACTTTTTGCTTTAAACAATTGCTTATTATGTCACAATAATTACTAATTATTATCGTAAAAGTCGTGTGATTAGAAGTTGAATTGTTGATGGTCATGAATGAAAGCAACATTATTGCGAGTTAAGGGTCAATAGATAATTTGATGTTCAAATTTAATTTGAACTTCAACAAGGTTAGATTTGCTTGAAAGGAAATTTTAATATTGAAACAATTTTGCTTTCATGTCAACAACGGTAAGAAAAATAAAAAATCTGCTCTACTTTGTCCTAAATACTCGGCCACCTAAAAATACCAAAGAGAATCAAAAGGATTACAACTATCAAGAAACAATAGCTAGTCACTCGCATTCGAAGTAGATTCACTCCTCTCTCTCTCGTCCTCGCATATGCTAAAGAACTCTCCTCTCTCTTTCTTGCCTTGCCATATGCTAAAGGACTCTTTCTTTTCTCTCTTTATTATATGCTAAAGGACACTCTCATCTCTCTCTCTTTATTATATGCTAAAGAACTCTCCTCGCTCTCTTATATGCTAAAGGACTCTCTCATCTCTCTCTCTCTCTCATATGCTAAAGGAGTCTCCTCTCTTATATGCTAAAGGACTCTCCCCCCTCTCTCTCTCTCGCCCTCTCATATGCTAAAGAACTCTTTATTTTCTCTCTCTATTATATGCTAAAGGAGTCTCCGCTCTCTCTCTCTCTCTCTCTCTCTCTCATGCCAAAGAACTCTCCTCTCTCTCTCTCGTTCTCTAATATGCTAAAGGACTCTTTCTTTTCTCTCTCTCTATTATATGCCAAAGGGCTCTCATCTCTCTCTATCATATTTTAAAGGACTCTACTCTCTCTCTCTTTTTCGCCCTTTCATATGCTAAAGGACTCTTTCTTCTCTCTCTATCATATGCTAAAGGACTCTACTCTCTCTCTCTCTTGCCTTGTTATATGCTAAATGACTGTCTTTTCTTTCTCTATTATATGCTAAAGGACTATCCTCTCTCTATCTCGCGCCCTCTCATATGCTAAATGACTCTTTCTTCTCTCTATTATATGCTAAAGGAGTCTCCTCTCTCTCTCCCCCTCTCTTATATGCTAAAGGATTCTCCATTCTTTCTCAAATGCTCAACGACTCTCTCTTCTCCCTCTTTTATATGCTAAAAGACTCTCCACTCACTCTCTCTCGTTCTCTCATATGCTAAAGGTTTCTCTCTCTTTTCTCTCTCTATCATATACTAAAGGAGTCTCCTCTCTCTCTCGCTCTCTCATATGCTAAAGGACTCTCTCATCTCTCTCTCTCTCTATTATATGCTAAAGAACTCTCCCCTCTCTCTCTCCCACTCATATGCTAAAGGACTCTTTCTTTTTTCTCTCTATTATATGCTAAAGAAGTCTCTTCTCTCTCTCTCTTATATGCTAAAGGACTCTCAACTCTCTCATATGCTAAATGACTCATCTCTCTCTCTCTGTCTCTATTATAAGCTAAAGGACTCTTTCTTTTCTCTCTCTATTATATGCTAAAGGACTCTCCTCTCTCTCTCTCGCCCTCTCATATGCTAAAGAACTCTTTCTTCTCTCTATTATATGCTAAATGACTCTCCACTCTCTCTCCCTCCCTCTCTCAAATGCTAAAGGACTCTCTCTTCTCCCCCTCTCTTATATGCTAAAGGACTCTCTCTTCTCCCCCTCTCTTATATGCTAAAGGACTCTCCACTCTCTCTCTTTCCCCCTCTCTCATATGCTAAAGGACTCTCTCTCTCTTCTCCCCCTCTCTTATATGCTAAAGGACTCTCCACTCTCCCTCTCTTTCCTCCTCTCTCATATGCTAAAGGACTCTCTCTTCTCCCCCTCTCTTATATGCTAAAGGACTCTCCACTCTCTCTCTCTCTTTCCCCCTCTCTCATATGCTAAAGGACTTAGATGTTCAACATATGAACTTTCTGATATGAACTTATGAACTCTTTGAATATTTTATATTTTATGAGATATAAATTTTTATCAGTGCATCAATATATACTTTTGTATTAATTATCATTACATGCATTTTTAAAAGGTCAAAAATTGGTGAATATCTGGGTTAAGGACATTATACGAACATAATTTTTATTTCAAGTGTTATATCGTGGATTATACGATATAAACAACAAAGTAATCCCGAGTGGAAAGATTAACAATGGTTTACAAGTTCGTAATACTAAGGGAAACAGGAGAGAAGTCACGGAGTTTCGTAAGTGCCGCACTCTCTGTTTCTGTTACTCTCTCCGGTGACAGGCATAAACAACATTTGAAGAAATGGTCAAAGTTAATAATGGCAACCAAGATTGGCATTTATTTAAAATCATTTATTCCCGACTGCCGGATACCCGTGTAGTCCCTCTGTTAACTCCAGATTTAATGCTGCGTTTGGAAAACCCTAACGGTGGTATTTAGTAACAAATAGATAAGGGGACGTAAGTAATCTGGGAGAAATCTTTAACAGTTCAAGGGGGGCAACTCGTATATCAGAACAATGAAAAAAATGAGATTTTTGCCAAGGCTAAATGACATTCGAAAACCATTTATTTTTTTGTAAGTCGAAGAATTAAGCTGACGGTTGTTTTTAGTTTTGTGATTTTAAATTGTTTAATGTTTCTTCTTTTTGTCGGTCTGTGACATTAAAATACGTAGAATTTAATAATTTTCATATTTGCAACATGGCTAAATTAAATTTTTATCAAGATTTTAATTCATTTTCAGTCTACTGTTGATAAGATTACGTTACTTTTTTTCTGTGCCTCCAACATTATTACTCAGGCCAGGGTAGAGGCTGTTCAGACTGAGAGGAAGGAAAATGTATAATTCCAGTGTCTTATTTCGGACACACTCAAATTGTGCGTGTAAGTGTGATTTGCAACAGACTACTGATGGTGAAAGAGAACGGAAAGGACTTTAGAAGGTAGGAGTATGAACCGAACGCTAGTGTGTGCATATATATATATATATACACTATAAATTAACTGATTTAAAATGTTTTTTCTCGCTACACAGTGATAACCATGTTTCAAAAATGGAAGCTAAAAGCTTCGAATTTAATTTCATAATTAAAGTAAAGACATTAGTTCCATTCCATCCTCAAGCGAATTTCTTTATATATATATATATATATATATATATATATATATATGATAGATGGATGGAGTGAATCTCGTGTATAATTTATGTTCATAATCAGAATTTAGGTAAAAATACCACAAGTAAAATGAGAGAAAAAACTGACTCGACTAATTTTGCAACGGAAAATGAGTTGTTATTGTTTAATCCGTCAAAAATCAGATAATTATTGGATTTTATTAAAGTTTACGGAAGTTATAATCAATAAAATTTCATAATTGAGACAGATATAAACTACAGTGCTGTTTGATAAAAGTGACTCACCTGATTATTTTTTTATTAAATGTTCTCTTCTCCGATGAAACGAAAGTTGAGCTAAATTCAAAGGATATGCGATTTAAAATCCGAAGAAGAAGCTTTGAAAGCTCTTTAAATTTAGCAGTAAGTACTGTCAAGCATCCGTTCAGTATAATGTTCTGGGGATGCTTTTCTTTACATGGAAGTGGTTTCTTAAAACCTATTGAAAAAACTCAGGAGCGAGCAGTACAAGAGAATTTTAGAGTCTTGTCTGCTCACTTCTGCTGAAACGGTGCAAATCGACCCCACCAAGCTGATTTTTATGCAGGATAATGCTCCCTGTCAAAAATCCAAATTGATGAAGGAATACTTTGATGAGGAGCAGGTGAGTGTTATGACATGGCCACCCCAATCTCCTGACCTCAACCCCATAGAAAACTTATGGAGAATTATAAAGTACAGGCAGTTGAGCAACAGATAGATAGATACATGTGAGAAGAGGCTGGAATAGACAGATAGATAGATAGATGTGAGAAGAGGCTGGAATGGATAGATAGATAGATAGATATATTGATAGATAAATAGATGTGAGAAGAGGCTGGAATGGATAGAGAGATAGGTACATAGATAGATAGATGTGAGACGAGGCTGGAATAGATAGACAGATAGATAGATGTGAGAAGAGGCTGCAATAGATAGATAGATAGATGTGAGAAGAGACTGCAATAGATAGATAGATAGATAGATAGATAGACGTGAGAAGAGGCTGGAATAGATAGATAGATAGATAGATAGATACATAGATGTGAGAAGAGGCTGGAATGGATAGATAGATAGATACATAGATGTGAGAAGAGGCTGGAATGGATAGATAGATAGATACATAGATGTGAGAAGAGGCTGGAATGGATAGATAGATAGATAGATACATAGATGTGAGAAGAGGCTGGAATGGATAGATAGATAGATAGATACATAGATGTGAGAAGAGGCTGGAATAGATAGAGAGATAGATGTGAGTAGAGGCTGGAATAGATAGATAGACAGATAGATCTGAGAAGAGGCTGGAATACATAGATAGATGTGAGAAGAGGCTGGAATGGATAGATAGATAGATGTGAGAAGAGGCTGGGATAGATAGATAGATAGATAGATAGATAGATAGATAGATAGATGTTAGAAGAGGCTGGAAAAGATAGATGTGAGAAGAGGCTGGAATGGATAGATGGATAGATAGATGTGAGAAGAGGCTGGAATGGATAGATAGATAGATAGATAGATGTGAGAAGAGGCTGCAATAGATAGATAGATGTGAGAAGAGGCTGCAATAGAGAGATAGATAGATGTGAGAAGAGGCTACAATGGATAGATAGATTGATGTGAGAAGAGGCTGAAATAGATAGATAGATGTGAGAAGAGGCTGGAATAGATAGATTGATAGATAGTTGTGAGACGAGGCTGCAATAGATAGATAGATAGATAGATAGATAGATAGATAGATAGATAGATGTGAGAAGAGGCTGCAATAGATGGGAGAAGAGGATGGAATAGATAGATGGATAGATGTGAGAAGAGGCTGGAATAGATAGATAGACAGACAGATCTGAGAAGAGGCTGGAATACATAGATGTGAGAATAGGCTGGAATGGATAGATAGATGTGAGAAGAGGCTGGAATGGATAGATAGATAGATAGATAGCTAGATGTGAGAAGAGGCTGGAATGGATAGATAGATAGATAGATGTGAGAAGAGGCTGGAATGGATACATAGATAGATTTGAGAAAAGGCTGGAATGGATAGATAGATAGATATATAGATGTGAGAAGAGGCTGGAATAGTTAGATAGATAGATGTGAGAACAGGCTGGAATAGATAGATATATAGATAGCTAAATAGATAGATGTGAGAAGAGGCTGGAGTAGATAGATGTGAGAAGAGGCTGGAATAGATAGATGTGAGAAGAGGCTGGAATAGATAGATAGATAGATGTGAGAAGAGGCTGGAATGGATAGATAGATAGATGTGAGAAGAGGCTGGAATGGATAGATAGATAGATAGATAGATAGATAGATAGATAGATAGATAGATAGATAGATAGATAAATGTGAGAAGAGGCTGGAATGGATAGATAGATAGATGTGAGAAGAGGCTGGAATGGATAGATAGATAGATAGATGTGAGAAGAGGTTGGAATGGATAGATAGATATATAGATAGATAGATGTGAGAAGAGGCTTGAATGGATAGATAGATAGATGTGAGAAGAGGCTTGAATGGATAGATAGATAGATGTGAGAAGAGGCTTGAATTGATAGATAGATAGATGTGAGAAGAGGCTTGAATAGATAGATAGATAGATAGATGTGAGAAGAGACTGCAATAGATAGATAGATAGATAGACGTGAGAAGAGGCTGGAATAGATAGGTAGATAGATAGATACATAGATGTGAGAAGAGGCTGGAATAGATAGATAGATAGATAGATAGATAGATAGATAGATAGATGTGAGAAGAGGCTGGAATAGATAGATAGATACATAGATGTGAGAAGAGGCTGGAATGGATAGAGAGATAGATAGATACATAGATGTGAGAAGAGGCTGGAATGGATAGATAGATACATAGATGTGAGAAGAGGCTGGAATGGATAGATAGATAGATAGATAGATAGATAGATAGATAGATAGATAGATAGATAGATAGATAGATAGATAAATAGATGTGAGAAGAGGCTGGAATAGATAGATAGATAAATAGATGTGAGAAGAGGCTGGAATAGATAGAGAGATAGATAGATACATAGATGTGAGAAGAGGCTGGAATGGATAGATAGATAGATAGATAGATGTGAGAAGAGGCTGGAATAGATAGATAGATAGATAGATAGATACATAGATGTGAGAAGAGGCTGGAATGGATAGAGAGATAGATAGATACATAGATGCGAGAAGAGGCTGGAATGGATAGATAGATAGATACATAGATGTGAGAAGAGGCTGGAATGGATAGATAGATAGATAGATAGATAGATAGATAGATAGATAGATAGATAGATAAATAGATGTGAGAAGAGGCTGGAATAGATAGATAGATAAATAGATGTGAGAAGAGGCTGGAATAGATAGAGAGATAGATAGATGTGAGTAGAGGCTGGAATAGATAGATAGACAGATAGATCTGAGAAGAGGCTGGAATACATAGATAGATGTGAGAAGAGGCTGGAATGGATAGATAGATAGATAGATGTGAGAAGAGGCTGGGATAGATAGATAGATAGATAGATGTGAGAAGAGGCTGGAATGGATACATAGATAGATGTGAGAAAAGGCTGGAATGGATAGATAGATAGATAGATAGATAGATAGATAGATAGATAGATAGATGTGAGAAGAGGCTGGAATAGATAGATAGATAGCTAGATGTGAGAAGAGGCTGGAATGGATACATAGATAGATGTGAGAAAAGGCTGGAATGGATAGATAGATAGATATATAGATGTGAGAAGAGGCTGGAATAGTTAGATAGATAGATGTGAGAACAGGCTGGAATAGATAGATATATAGATAGCTAAATAGATAGATGTGAGAAGAGGCTGGAGTAGATAGATGTGAGAAGAGGCTGGAATAGATAGATGTGAGAAGAGGCTGGAATAGATAGATAGATAGATAGATGTGAGAAGAGGCTGGAATTGATAGATAGATAGATGTGAGAAGAGGCTGGAATGGATAGATAGATAGATAGATAGATAGATAGATAAATGTGAGAAGAGGCTGGAATGGATAGATAGATAGATGTGAGAAGAGGCTGGAATGGATAGATAGATAGAAGTGAGAAGAGGCTGGAATGGATAGATAGATAGATGTGAGAAGAGGTTGGAATGGATAGATAGATATATAGATAGATAGATAGATGTGAGAAGAGGCTGGAATTGATAGATATATAGATGTGAGAAGAGGCTTGAATTGATAGATAGATAGATGTGAGAAGAGGCTTGAATAGATAGATAGATAGATAGATGTGAGAAGAGACTGCAATAGATAGATAGATAGATAGACGTGAGAAGAGGCTGGAATAGATAGAGAGATAGATAGATGTGAGTAGAGGCTGGAATAGATAGATAGACAGATAGATCTGAGAAGAGGCTGGAATACATAGATAGATGTGAGAAGAGGCTGGAATGGATAGATAGATAGATAGATGTGAGAAGAGGCTGGGATAGATAGATAGATAGATAGATAGATAGATAGATAGATAGATAGATAGATAGATGTTAGAAGAGGCTGGAAAAGATAGATGTGAGAAGAGGCTGGAATGGATAGATGGATAGATAGATGTGAGAAGAGGCTGGAATGGATAGATAGATAGATAGATAGATAGATAGATAGATAGATAGATAGATGTGAGAAGAGGCTGGAATAGATAGATAGATGTGAGAAGAGGCTGCAATAGAGAGATAGATAGATGTGAGAAGAGGCTAGAATGGATAGATAGATTGATGTGAGAAGAGGCTGGAATAGATAGATTGATAGATAGTTGTGAGACGAGGCTGGAATAGATAGATAGATAGATAGATAGATAGATAGATAGATGTGAGAAGAGGCTGCAATAGATGGGAGAAGAGGATGGAATAGATAGATGGATAGATGTGAGAAGAGGCTGGAATAGATAGATAGATAGACAGACAGATCTGAGAAGAGGCTGGAATACATAGATGTGAGAATAGGCTGGAATGGATAGAGAGATAGATAGATACATAGATGTGAGAAGAGGCTGGAATGGATAGATAGATAGATAGATACATAGATGTGAGAAGAGGCTGGAATGGATAGATAGATAGATAGATAGATAGATAGATAGATAGATAGATAAATAGATGTGAGAAGAGGCTGGAATAGATAGATAGATAAACAGATGTGAGAAGAGGCTGGAATAGATAGAGAGATAGATAGATGTGAGTAGAGGCTGGAATAGATAGACAGACAGATAGATGTGAGAAGAGGCTGGAATACATAGATAGATGTGAGAAGAGGCTGGAATGGATAGATAGATAGATAGATGTGAGAAGAGGCTGGGATAGATAGATAGATAGATAGATAGATAGATGTTAGAAGAGGCTGGAAAAGATAGATAGATGTGAGAAGAGGCTGGAATGGATAGATGGATAGATAGATGTGAGAAGAGGGTGGAATGGATAGATAGATAGATAGATAGATGTGAGAAGAGGCTGGAATAGATAGATAGATGTGAGAAGAGGCTGAAATAGATAGATAGATAGATAGATGTGAGAAGAGGCTGGAATAGATAGATTGATAGATAGTTGTGAGACGAGGCTGGAATAGATAGATAGATAGATAGATAGATGTGAGAAGAGGCTGCAATAGATGGGAGAAGAGGATGGAATAGATAGATGGATAGATGTGAGAAGAGGCTGGAATAGATAGATAGACAGACAGATCTGAGAAGAGGCTGGAATACATAGATGTGAGAATAGGCTGGAATTGAAAGATAGATGTGAGAAGAGGCTGGAATGGATAGATAGATAGATAGATAGATAGCTAGATGTGAGAAGAGGCTCGAATGGATAGATAGATAGCTAGATGTGAGAAGAGGCTGGAATGGATACATAGATAGATGTGAGAAAAGGCTGGAATGGATAGATAGATAGATATATAGATGTGAGAAGAGGCTGGAATAGTTAGATAGATGTGAGAAGAGGCTGGAATAGATAGATATATAGATAGCTAAATAGATAGATGTGAGAAGAGGCTGGAGTAGATAGATGTGAGAAGAGGCTGGAATAGATAGATAGATGTGAGAAGAGGCTGGAATAGATAGATAGATAGATAGATGTGAGAAGAGGCTGGAATGGATAGATAGATAGATAGATAGATAGATAGATAGATGTGAGAAGAGGCTGGAATGGATAGATAGATAGAAGTGAGAAGAGGCTGGAATGGATAGACAGATAGATAGATAGATGTGAGAAGAGGTTGGAATGGATAGATAGATAGATAGATAGATAGATAGATAGATAGATGTGAGAAGAGGCTGGAATTGATAGATAGATAGATGTGAGAAGAGGCTGGAATTGATAGATATATAGATGTGAGAAGAGGCTGGAATAGATAGATAGACGTGAGGAGAGGCTGGAATAGATAGATAGATAGATAGACGGAGATCTACTACATTTATTAATTATTTTCTTTTTTACTTTCAATTTTTGAGGGACGGAAAAATTGATTCAGGCTATGGACATATCTTCGTTAGAATATTTTCAATAAAAGGCCTCCAAATTTTCACGAAAGTCTAAAGTCAATTGCAGCGCAATTTTTCTTTAATTTTTACAATTCTATTTTTCTGATTAAATAAAAAGTGTAAATGGCTTCATAATTAATAAAAAAAAAATCCCATTTTCATAACTGTCATATTAGAAAAAATGAGAGAGGTACTATAATTATTAGGTACCTTTTTTATTTATTGAATTATCTCAGTTATGAACAAACTGAGATAATATAAAAGTTAATAATAAATAAAAATAATGCCATAAAATGTCATAGATGTATGTAAAATTAGGTACCTCTCTCTTATACAGTGCTGTTCGATAAAAGTGACTCACCTGATTTATTTTACTTAAAAACGCATTGTTTTTGGGGTCAAACTAATTTTTAATCTTACTCATATAAAGACCCCTTCCTGACCACCTAGTAAAAAAGTTTATTCACCCTAAGGTATTCTATTGATAATTATAATTTTGGATATAAATGAGATTTAGGGAAAAAAACTCTGTGCAAAACAAGTGACTCACTTATTTCCTGCAACTAGTAATCAATAGAAACATAACCGAACAGCTTTAAATAAAGAATAATAGAGGTATAATTTATTTATAATAGGTAATATAGTTCGAAATATTTAATAATCTATGGGTCCTCCTTTATTTTGAATAACCGTTTCAACCCTTTTTGGCATTCACTTGATTAGGTTCTGGCAAATCTCATCTCCAAGCATTGAATTCCATTCGGATATGAAATTCACAATCAAATCCTCTTTGTTGCTCAACTGCCTGTACTTTATAATGCTCCATAAGTTTTCTATGGGGTTGAGGTCAGGAGATTGGGGTGGCCATGTCATAACACTCACCTGCTCCTCATCAAAGTATTCCTTCATCAATTTGGATTTGTGACAGGGAGCATTATCCTGCATAAAAATCAGCTTGGTGAGGTCGATTTGCACCGTTTCAGCAGAAGTGAGCAGACAAGACTCTAAAATTCTCTTGTACTGCTCGCTCCTGAGTTTTTTCAATAGGTTTTAAGAAACCAGTTCCATGAAAAGAAAAGCATCCCCAGAACATTATACTGAACGGATGCTTGACAGTACTTACTGCTAAATTCAAAGAGCTTTCAAAGCTTCTTCTTCGGATTTTAAATCGCATATCCTTTGAATTTAGCTCAACTTTCGTTTCATCGGAGAAGAGAACATTTAATAAAAAAATAATCAGGTGAGTCACTTTTATCAAACAGCAGTGTAGTTTATATCTGTCTCAATTATGAAATTTTAAATTTATTTTATTGTTAGTATTTAAAATTTTATTTTTCCAGTAACCTCTTCAAACGTAAGCTAAAGTACCTAAAAAAATGAATAAAATATTAGAGTGTTGAAAATATTTCATTTAAAAAAATACTGTGTAGTTAAATAGTCTGGTTGACTTCTAATTAAAAAGAAAAGTTCAATTCAGACCTTCCTTCCGATAAATTCCCCTGACATAAGCTGTTAATAATCGATGTAACTGTCAATTTACATCTCAAAACAAGTCACCAGAGTTAAAGTTAAAACAGTCTTCTCTTATTTTCAACTAAATTTCTTCTGCTAAAAATTAAGTAATGTTTGTTTCCAAGTTCCATTAAGTAAAGTTTAAATTTTCTAATTTTCCTCAAATAAATTTTGAAAAAGGTATAATTGATTTGTACAAGATTTTTAAACAAAGAATTTAACTTTTGTTCGAAATTTCTCAGAAATGGCGGACATCATCAATTTCATGGCAATTTCGCTGACTAAAAAAACAAACAAACAAGAATTTTAATTAAAATTTCGGACGTGCTAGCAAGGGTTAAAAAATGTAAAAAAAATAATTAAAAAATACTTTGGTTTATTCTCTTAATAATAACAAACATTTAGACGATAAATCCTTTTCTTCATCAAGTTTGGCGTGTTTCTTCATCACGGTATGCATTTTTTAAGAAATTAGTGGTAATTCCTATAAAACATATCTGTTAAATGACAACCTGAATAAAGATAAAAGGAAAATTTTTCTTTACCAATTCGTTTTGTCCTCCGACGGAATTTATCAAGGTGATAAATATCCGTGATAAAGTCCATAAAGGACGAAATTTGTTGGTAGTTTTCATTTTTTTCTTTTCATATATATATATATATATATATATATATATATGAGTAAGTGTGTATGTGTGTGTCATGTGTGCAGACACAAATTACTTAGCAATGTGGTAAAACAAAAAGGAAAACAAAATTAATAAGCAGCTCCTAACTCTGACTCATCTAACATCTTTGCTGTATTTCAATCTGAATTAAAATTCAATGGAATGATTTTCTTTATTATCAGTAAAAACGCTAAAATCGGTTAATTTTTACAAATCTGTCAACATAATGTGATTCTCTTTATTAAAAATATTTGAAAAATAAAATATAATTTTCTGAAATGTTATTTGAGGAAGATTAGTTGAGTTTAATTAAACTGATTTATAAATGCATGAATCTCAGGTGATATTTTGAGTTTTATTAAGATTTTCACATTTCTAAATTACTATCACTTTTCAAACTCAACAGTTGTGGTAGTAGTAGTTGTAAATGTATTATTAGTAATAGTAGGAATATTAATATTAGTAGTAGTATTTTTTCGAGCAACAAGAACAATCTTTCGATTTTTGTGAAAATAAATTTGGCCATATTAAGTTTTGTAATTTTTTTCCATTTTGCCGAAAAAGGTTTTGTACAAATTTCAGTAAAGTATCTAAAGGTTTTTCAAGGACTTTTGCTTTCAGAAAAAAAGTTTCTGTCTTAAAGTAAAGACGTTGGAAAAAATATTTAATGAAAATTTTCAAAATTAACTTAAAAAAAAAAAATTAAAAAATTTTTTTTTACGAAGCAATTTTGGTATTTTTTAAAATTTGTCAATAAATTTTATTTATTTCTAACGATGATTTGTTCGTTTATATTTGTTAATTTTAAAATGAAAATGTAAATTTGGTGTGAATAAAATTGTTTTGATTGCTAATTTTTGGATTTTATTGCAGGTTTTTTCAACAATTAAAATTCTGATGTCAGTCAAAGAATCCTAGAATTTTTTTTTTTATTCCCCTCATATCTTTTACCTTTTCTATTTTTCTTTTTTTTTTATTTACGTTTTCTCTCTTTCTCTCCCTCTTTGAATTTTCCTCTTTCTTTTTTCTCATTTTTCTCTTTCTTTTACATTCTTTTTCTTTCACGGCCCCCGCCCAAGGTTATCTATCCTTTCCGCCTCACACTTTTCGCCTTTTTTCACGTTTTCTCCGCTTCACTTGAAGCTAGAGTCACGGAAAAATTTAACTGGGATTATTTATTCATAAACTTAAAAACAAAAAAAACTATTCAATGAGGGGGGAAGGCAAGAAAAAAAAAACAAAAAAAAATATATGATAGAAAGAACTAGAGCCCAATCACATTCAAACCCAACAAGCAATCTCTCTGCTTACAGAGAGACGTCCTGCGGGATTTGATGTAAATGGACTCAAGAACCTTCAAATGATATGCGGAGTGTGACTTCGCAAGAATGGAAAAACAGTCAACACTCAAACCAGCAACACATTCCCTGCTAGTTATAGATGACCCGGATGTATTCACTAGTTGGCTTTTGTTAGCGGCCGGATTTAAAATTCTGGGGGGTAAATGTTGTTTAATTCTAAAATCCAAGCACTGAGACGTTTTGAATAGTTTTTTGTTTTTAAGTTTATGAATAAATAATTCCACTGGGACGAAACCGGTTGTTTGTTTTAGTTCTTAGTTTTCATAATTATGTCCTTTCCATTCCGCTTATTCCTTGCTATAATAAAATTTTGTACCTGTAAGAATCTTTTCAATATATATATATATATATATATATATATATATATATATATATATATATATATATATATATATATATATATATATATGTATGTATGTATAATTGTATAGTTATTGATATTTATGTTTTCATTTCACATTTCTCAAGGTTAATAAAAAAGATATAAGTTCGAAAGAGAAAAAAAATTATTGAATGGTGAAAGCACAACGTTGGAAATTGACAAAAAAAATATCCAAAAGAAAAATATCACAAAAAGCAATTAAAAAACAATAGATGAAAAAGAAACTGACTTTAAGAATGTTCTAAATAGAGATTTGTGTTACGTTCAAATCTTTAATCAGGTAGACAAGTGGATTGAGTAACAAGAAAATATTGCGAGAATCTGTTGTGAATGGAAAGAGATAGAAAAGATACAGAATATTAAGAATATTGGCTAAAGGTATGAACCCAACGATTAGATTTACATTAAATGAGAAAGTGACACTAGTGTCCCTTTCTGATTCAACGTAAAGGAGGTAGTTTGGTCCATGGCTAATATTTCAAATTGAGGGAAGATGTACATGAAAAGCCTACAGCTGCATTGGAAAGACTTGGAGGTTCGGCTAGAATTTAGGTTTTCATTGAAAGAGTCGACCAACGCAGCTTAGAAGACAATAGGGGGGGGGTAATGTTCTGTGTTAGTATTGTAGATCGCAAAAATACACGGAATTGTTGGAAATTCTTGGATAAGATGCCTTTTTAGTGGAACACATCACAACCAAAATGAATTTGGCTAAGGTGCATATTTAGGCTTGATAAAGTTCGTTCACATTCTGAAAAGCTGACTCTTGCCCACTTTACCAAAAAGGAATTCAAAGAAAGCAAAATCATTGAATAGAACCTTCTTTTTTAGATATGAATCGAACAGAAAACTTGTGGCCATGATTATATAACTGAACACCGCTAAAAAAAACTCTTAAAATGCAAATGTAATGTAAAATTCTGGCCTCTGGTGTTGTATTAGATTTATGTTTATTGCTAACTAAATCTCTGGTCGTCTTGGAGGTGGTACTAATGATATTAATGCTGGCGATAACTAGGATACACTTTTGTTGATAGAATGTTGAAAGCTAGGACGATGTTAGGTCATTACCAAGGGAGTTAACCCGTTCCCTTGATATGGAAACAAAGTTATTCCCCTTGATCAGAAAGCTTGAGGAAAATTTCAATATAGATGTTGGATATTTCCTCATGTAATTCACTAGCCAGGTTTACATCTAGACTTTACCAATAATAGAAAAATGTATAAATGTTCGATTTGTGCCTTCTTTCTTATTTGACACCAATAAACACACCTACGGATATAGCAGTTTATAAATTGTGATGCCTTTCTTGTGGAAATATATTAAATTTTCATTGTTACCTATTTGTTCTTTATTCTAAAAGATAAAAGTAAATCTTGTCAATTTCTCCATCATTTGTTGGTGAATAATGTAATAATTCTAAGAGGGGGATCAGTTTATTACTTAATAACAATAGGAAACCAATCCCCCACTTTATGCCCAGTGAAACATATATTCATATTTAATGCAAATATATCTTGACAATTTTCGCAAGTTGAAGTGCTGAACTATTAGGTTGGTGCAAAAATAATGACGTAATAATGTCGTTTTTGACGTTAAAAATACGTCAAAAAACGACATCATTACGTCATTATTTTTGCACCAACCTAATACTTGTTAATGATATCTTCAAAAATTTGACATCTTTCCATGGGTTTGGGGCAGATTTTGTCTTGGGGCAGCGGTTAAACAGTTTTGCCAAGAATGAAGATAGTTTGAGGCAAATGTTCTTGAGAGCAACTACAAGGATTTTGTCCCGACCAGTAGCCTTCATAGAGGGAAATCTTTTGTTAACTGTGAAAACTTTTCGATCTGAAATAGCGATATCACAATGCTTGTTCTCCGTCAGGTGAAGACAGTTAGGGAAGGAATCACCCATATAGTCTAACGTGGTGATGGAGGAAAAAGTTCATTGCAAGAAGATTAGCCTAACCTGATTAAGATTAGATAACTTCAGGGCCATTTATAACCTCTTCGAAAAACCAAAAATGACGTCGACTGCTAACGCAAAATATACAAGATATTTAACCAAAATTTCGAACCTGTTAGAAAGGATTAAAAAAATTAATAAAATAATAAAATACTTTGGTGTTTCCTCTTAATAATAGCAAACATTTTGACGATAAATCTTTGTTTTTATGACATCTGTGGCCTTTTTCATCATGCTATGTTGATTTTGAGCGAAAACGTGGAGATACCCAGAGAAAACGACTTCCCACGCCTTCTAACATTGTCCTCAGATGCGACGGTTCTGGGAATATGTTGGCGGCTCGTATCGATCCCAATCGTGTGCGATAATGTGTCGTCCCCCCCCCCCCGTTTTATGTGGTCAAACGGATGGTATTTCTAACGTTGCTAGCCGTGACATGAATGGTGGTGTGGACATCTCGGATGGAGGGAATCCTGCTATACAAAAGCTATTTTCATCAGAATCTGGTCGGATTCTTTGAGTATCATTTCAAGATGAAGATCAGAACTGATAAAAAGCGTTTGTTATTGACAGATTTAAGTGAAACTCTGGCAAGCTACGGAGCTAGACTTGATTTTCTTTTTTTTTAAGGTCCCTTTGTCGCAACGGGGCAGTTTCCTGTGAACCCTCCCCCGATTAAGTAAGACACTATTTGTTTACCTAGTTAATGTAAGAGTTGTTCCCACCTTCATCCAAACCTTCTCTTTTCTTATGGCGAAAGAGTAAATTATAATGAATGAATTGGTCGTGAGTCTGTTTAACTTAGTCTAGGATAGTTAGTGATAACCAACCCTACCATCGGCCGTGATGCATAAAATAGATATTTTTTCATTTATTCATGGATTCTTCCTGACCAGAAAAGAAGTCATTATGTACATTTGCCTTAGCTTTTTAAGAAGTTAATTGCAGCGCGAATTTCAGTTTTACGAATTTCGGCTTTTTCGTTCAGTTTAGATGAAAAAAAAAAAAAAAAAAAAAAAAAAAAGCCATGTAGGGATACAAAATGCAAATATCTCCACTTGGTTGAGATGAATTCACGTGATGTCCCTTCATATATCACTCTGCATTGAGAAGTATTGGTTATAAAGATACCAACATTAAATACATGAATCCAATTAATATTGACCATAATAAGAAGCGAAGATCCTGGAAGATTATCTGGTCACCCCCCCCCCGCTTAATCTCATGTTTCAAACTAAGTTAGGACAAAAGTCTTATTAATAAACATTTTCCTAAAACGAATAGGCTTAGTAAAATTTTCAATAAAAATACTCTTAAACTTAGTTACAGTTGTGCGGATAACCTTGAAAAAATAATTAAAAAACATAATAATAAGGTATTTAAAAGAAATAAAAACTAAATAAATAAGGGCATGACGAACTGTAGTGATGCGTTAAGTAATACTAAATATCATAATATCAATACTAGTGGATGTAATTGTAGGAATCCCAATGATTGCCCATGACAAAACAATTGCCAAACTAATTCCCTGCTTTATCTTAATACTATTTCTTCAATTGAAGACACGAATATTTAAAAAAAAATACATTGGTAGTACTAAAAATCAATTTAAACACCGTTGTTATCAGCATGTTTTTTTTCTTTCAAAAATAGTTCTCATAAACTGTCCAAGTACTACTGGAGTTTAAAAGAGAAAAACTTCCACTGTTAAATGGAAGTTAATTAGAAGATCTCTTACCTGTAATTCTTCAAATGTACTATGTTACCTCTGTCTCAATGAAAAGCTAGAAATTATTAAATTTAAGGACAAGAAAAACCTATTGAATCAAAGGAAGGAGCTCACTGTTAATTGCAGGCATAAATTATCTTTTAACTTTTTTTTTCTATCTAGATAGAATATTGTATGTAAAGATGAAATGGTATTCTAAGTCTGCATAATTCATTTTTTCATTAAATTTTTTTAATTATTATCCACCTTTATTTGCTAAGATTTCAATATAAAATCGATTATTAAATATTGAATAGTTGTAACTCTTATTAAATTAAACTTGCATAGGATCAGAATTTAATATGGCTATTTTAGTAATGATCTTTGTACGAGAGTACATTTGTTTCTACTCCTGTTCTATACATGCGTACTTTTCTAGGTGCTTGGTTTTTTTTTTATCTTCATTTACATCTGTTTTTTTATGGGTTTTCATGTTCGTAAATATATATATATATATTCTTTATTGATAATTTATTGTTGTTTGCTTATGTATATGTATATTATTTATATATGCTTTTATATGCATTGTTGTGTCTAATATATGTTGCGTTCATTGGTACTCCCTCTCAACGGCATCGAATTTAACTGATAAACTGATACTTAGATATGAATAGTAATAATATAATAATGAAATAATGTCTATTTATATATAAATATATATAAATGTCTATTTATATTGTATATTTATTTTTACTTTGTTTTTATAGACTAACATATGTCTTTCTATTTCATTTTTCTTAATTTACTTGATAAAAAGAATTTATTTATATATATGTATGTGTTTTTTTATGTATGTTTATATATGTATGTGTATATATGTGTATATATCTGTATGTAGGTATGTCTTTATATATATGTATATATGTGCGTATGTTTATATATTTGTATATTGATTTTCCATGTTTGTGCAATTTTGACGGGTAGTTTGCGTTTGTTGTGGAGTGATTTCGCAGTGGAGGCTTGTATTGGTACTAAGTCGGTCCTAAAATAGGTTCGACGTACAAAACATTAGGAACTTGATGTAATAGGTATAACGCAGAGTAATCTAGTTGTGGTCGCTGATACTTTAGTATTCAACTAGCTGTCGTCCGACATCGACAGACTCACCGACCGACTAACTGACGATATTCAGTCACCCACCCCCACGAGGGTGTCATGTGGCACAAGGCCTTTTTAACGTGGGCACTCCGAGCCCGTAGGCTCGGTCAACAATATGCCCATTGAACCCGTATAAACGGGTTCAGGGCCGGTCTACCTCCCCGAAGGAGACTCCGCCCTTCGGCGTAGCCTTCTTCGGGTTCCTCCCGCCTGAAGGCAGAGAGTTCAACCGAACAGCCAGTCGACTGACTGACTGACCCTCCCTCGTTATTCTTACTACTCCTACTTATTATAGGTGGGAGAGTCTATTAACTATAGAATAGCTGTATTCCACTAGAACAACGTTGTCTCTCTTGTTATTTGGATGATTGAATCTTGATGAGTCTGTTTATTTATCGTTCGTATATTTGCATGCTCATATATTCAATCATATTTACGTGTGTGTGTATTATGACGTCATGTCTGTCTGTCTTGTCACCAATAAACTTCTCTCCCTCGTCCACTAAATCTCTAATCCCAACCCTGTCAATGTAACTCATTTTTCTAGCCATATATTTCACCGCTTACTCTTCGGGCGGAAAATTTAACATATTACGAAGAACAATGCATGAAAATTTCGGATTTAAAAAAAAAAATTTTTATAAGTTTCTAAACTTAATGTATGGTAATATTTAAAGTTTAATATTCGTAAATTTTATTTTTTAATTACATAATAAATTAGAGATTAATTAGTCGTCCTGATTTCCTATATAATCTAATATTAATTTTAAAGCATTAATAAATTGTATCTAGGATCCGTTGTCGCGTTATTTGAATTATATACTTGTAGTTTGATTGACCATTACATCTTACGTAAAAATGTTCCCCCTAGTGAAGGGAGTGGTTGGTTTTGAACTCTTTAAAACCTTTTATTTTGCAATCAACACCATCACTTGACAAGATACCAGAAGTGTTGAAACAAAATGATTATTTTTGTAGTGATGTTATAACATATTTATGTTATAATTTTTAAATAAATATTATTCGCTCTACTTTGTATTGAGTACTTTTTTAGAAGTAGTGTTTTTGGTTATTGGAATTTTATTCCATCTATACCAACCATGTATTATATATATATATATATTCCTAAATTAATTCAGTAAAACTCAAAATATTATTTTAAGAATTGCTACTGGCATAATTTAATAAAAACGTTACTTTTTTTCAGACTGGACAAAATAAATCTACACTTAATATCAATTTATTTAAAAAAATGACTCGTAATTTTTCACTGCGATTTTGAAATTCCCTCCGTTGCCACTCGTCGTTAGAATTCCTTTTCTTAAATAAAGATTCAAAAAATGTCAAGTTTAATGCCATTTTCGAGAGTGAAACTTTTTTTTAATAGAATTTTAGTTTTTCTTTTAGCAACTGTTAGTTTAATTATTATATGGATGTTAAAAAATAACATAATTCTAATATTACACATTGACTGCCTATTATTCAATATCGGAAGTGTGTTATCTAATTTCATATCTCCTGTTCATTCAGTTTTTGTGTAATGAATGCAGTTTTCCGATCCATCGTCACGGGTGTTTTTTTTTTCCTGCATTTATTTACAAATTCTTCTATACTTCAGTCATTAAACAGAAATTGTTCTTTTAAGTTTTCTTATTCTAAAAACAAATCTAAAGAGTACAGAATTAAAAAAAAATGATATTCTTAAGCTACTGGTTAAAGAAAATTTATTTAAAAAAATAAGAAACTATTGATTATGGCACTGCTGGTCTGCCGTATTTAGATTTTATTTTCACTTTTTGCACGCTTTCTTGGATGCAATTAGAATTAATTTTTGTTGTACCCTTTGACCCCGACAGGCAGCCGTGCGTAAATAATACGTTATTTTCATTGTATTTTAAGGAAAAGTAAACATTACATTAAGAAAATTAAATTAATTAATGCTTAAATTTACTAAGATATTTTGAAACACATCTCTCTGATAAATATTGGATTTGAAAGACAATTTTAAATTTGTTGCTTCCATCTTTCGTATTTAATAGCGGTTTGTTGAATGTATAAGTGACGAAAAAAGTGCCAAACGTGTAAAAATGCCTAAAAAGTTAATTTATATACGGAAATTAACTTTTTCTTTTAACTTGGATTAGGCCATTATCTTTCAAATAGAATGAAAATTTAAATTTATCGGATCAAAATCCTATCTTTGGCTTCAAACTAAATTGTATAACAACGCATTCTAATTGGCTAAAAATATAAATCACATGTTTTCAGCTACATCCGAATATGCCGACGGCATTTTTGACCCGAGGGAAAATAGATTTGCGCGAACGAATTCCGAGCCTATCACGTGACACATATTTTCTATTTAAACGGCACCTAATCCAGCAACCGTGAGAGTGAGGTGGAAATTTTCAATCTGAAGCTATACCGCGCGTGTCGTTATTTTCATATTCAGACTAAACGTGAAAATTCTTTTTAACATCAAAACAGTCTGCAATATTTTTACAACACAAGCAAATTACTTTCACAACACAAGCAAACTACTTTTCGATAATTAATCAAAGAAAGACAACCCAGTAAAACCCGAAGTAAGTCAATTACATTAACACACAAATTACGTCAAATCAAATTGTTTATTTTCGCCATAGACACAATTGTATTATAATACATTTTCTCATTTTCACAACTAAATCTTTCTAACCAAACTTTCCTAAAAATTTAATCCAAACTTATAAAGTCATTTGAACTTTTTAAACTACATAGACATCAAGTGTTTGTACCTTTTTGTTATATAAATATTCTATTCATTGTTGTGATAAAAAGTCTTGTTCAAATATTATTCTTTTGTTGTTCGAATTACTTTGTTGCATTTGCGAGAATATAAATCCGTAGGAGGGTTATTGACGTCTACCGATAAGCACTCTAGACATGCACCTCAATACCGTACAATTTCAAAGAAGACATTTAAAGTATTTAAAATGCGTTTTCCGTTTTTCTATATTTTTTTTTTATATGTGGTTAAAAAATAATTCCACTTTTTTGGCTTTTTTCAAATATATTTACCGGTTTCAACTTCTTTAGAGTTTTCTCTCCAAATACCAAAAGCGAATGGTTCTGTGTTAGATTAATAATAGATTTATTAACGAATTTCTGTCAATTTTATTTATAGATTTAAATAGAAATAGAAAAACAAAAAGCGTTAACCCCTGCAAATAATGATTTAATTCAAGGGGAATAACTGTAATTATTATTCAGAGTTATTTCCCTTAGATTGTTTCAAATTAAGTTTCCTTTTTGTTTCTCAGTGTAAAAAGGAAAACTTGGATGGTTTTCAGAAAATAACCCATATATATATATATATATATATATATATATATATATATATATATATATATATATATATTAGTTTTAAAAATTAGGAATTTATTGATTTTAATTTTATTATAAGGCCCTTTCAACCAACATCTCATCAGGAGACAATCGTTGGATCATTAATTAACGAAAAGAACAGTAACGAAAATAAAGAGCAAAAAAAAAAAAAGAGGGTGGGGAAACACGCTGAAATAACAAACAGTGTATATACTTGTAACGGGGGGAGGGGAAATAAGGTGTAAATAAATTAGAGAGGGACAGTTAAAATAAAATATCCCCCAACAGATTAAGGGACTTTACAAATTCTTTCTGCCGGCAGAGAGAAGGTTTCCTTAATCCTATACAGACTGATTCCAAAATCTTCAAATGATTGTTGGAACCATCCAATATTTATCGATCGACTCACGAGGATAGAATGTGGCACAAGGCCGGTTTAATGTGGGTATCTCCGAGCCCGTAGGCTCGGCCAAAAATATAGCCTTTTTGAACCTGCCTAGACGGGTTCAGGCCCTGTCAACCTCCCCGGACGAAACCTTGCCCTTCGGCAAAGCCTCGTCCGGGTTCCTCTCTGCTAATGCTGAGAGTTCGACATATGCCGATTGTTGGAATCAGCCGTATGAATGATTTTAAACCACTCTTTTTTATACGACTTGGCACAGGCTATATTCTCAACTAAGTGTTGAGCAATAGCCGATTCCATATTTATGGTGGGGGGAGATAACACATTTTATCTATCTTACAAAGTCGTATTTTAGACGGTATATGCTGGTTGATTCTAGTTTCCAAATGCAAGGTTGTACGCCCCACATAACCAGCAGCACACTGGCAATTAAACTCATATACTAAATTACTCAATTTGATGTAGGGCAATACATCCTTGCGAAACGACGGAAACGCAAACCTAGTTCGAAAAATGCAACGTAAAGTTTATTGCAACTTATCAAATCTGGCAAACTGGACATCTTCCGTCCTTTGTGTTCAATCACCTCGCTATAATACCAGTCAATTGGATTCAGCTTAATATTTTGTTTAATAGAAAGAAAATGCATTAATAAAACAGTAAATATGGCTATGAATCAAAACTATTTTTGTCTATTTCCTTATTCAATTTAATCTCCCTTCTATATATAATGGGTTTATGACTCTCCACAGCTTCCTCTTTGATTATCTGGAATGTAAATAAGTACAACTTAATTAGAAAACTAATTGTTTTTTCTTTAAAGTTTTCCCTTAGACTGCTTAACTTTCAGTTTTCTTTTCCTTTCGTTTGCGGTCATCGAAAAATGGCAGACTTGGATGACTTTGAAAAACATAAGCAATATCGAGAGAGGGAAAAAGTCGGGGGTAGAGAAAATAAAAAGAGAAAAACAGTTTAAGGGAGAGGAAGAAAGGGAGGGATGAAATTTTGAAGGGAGTGGGGAGGGTCTGTGAAAAAGAAAGGATTTTATCAGTGAAATTATTTCATTTTTTCTTAATTCTGATGATGATTGTTGTTCCGAGTCCATTTACCCCCACCCCCACTGTTTGCTGTTATTTGCTTTCCGGAAGTAGACAGGTCACACACTTTCCTAGCGACTTAACCATCTAGTCAGGACCCAAGAGATATCAGTCTTAAAAAGAATCCTCCTTATCCCTGGGGCATCAATATGACCAAAGAAAAAGAGAGAAACAAACGAACAAACAAAATCCCAATTATTGACTCATCTCATTTGTTATCAGACGTAAAAAAAAAAAAAAAAAAAAAAAAAAAAAAAAAAGGAAAAAATTCATTGAGAGAGAGAGAGAAAGAAAGAAAGAGAAAATCCTAATTATTTACTCATCTCATTTGTTATCAGGCGAAAAAAAAACAACAAAGGGAAAAATTCAAAAATTCATCGGTAAAAAGAAATTTTATTTTTCTGTAGAATTTCAAAAATGTCATTTTTTTTTCTGTAAAAAAAAAAAAAAAATCGATCAATTTTTTTGATTTTTTTTATTAGTTCCATTTGGAAATTAAATCAAATTTAGTTCCACATTTTTTGTCAACCTTTGATAGTCGGAGAAAAAAAAATGACATCAAACGAAAATATCTTGTAAAATCCATCATTTTCTTGTTAAAATTATTGAAGAATTTTTTAACAGTTATTTGCCTCGACTCATTACGAAAAATGAATATTTTTTCACTCTTTATTTACCTGAACTTATATTGTAAAAAATTTCCAATCGAAAATTTATTCACATTAAAATAAGTATCTCTACTTGGTCACGTAAAAAATAACAAACAAAAAAACAAAAACAGCAAAGCATGATAAAAAAGGCCCTAAACTCAATAAAAACAGTTTTGTCATCAAAATGTTTGTTGTTATTAAGAGGAAAGACCGAAGTATTTTTTGATTATGTTTTTGAAATTTTTTACTCTTAACACGTTCGAAATTCTGGTAATTTTTTTTAAGACAGTGGCGAACTAGAGAAAAAAAGGTTTGTTTTATTTTGCGCTTTTTCCGAGGAAAACACATTGATTTGGAAATTCTTGCAAAAATTCAAATAATTGTCGGGTTTTAATGAAACATTCAAGACGTATTCAGAAATGAATTAAATTATTTTTGAAAATATTTTTTTTCTTTTTACATATTTTACCACACGCTTACATCATAATTTCATGAAATTTCGAGAAATTAGATTTTTAGTGGGGAAGGGGTTTGTTAGTTAAAAACAGGACTCTCCGGAGAAAGTAAATCATTTTTTTTTTTTTGTAAAACAGTTACCTGTTTCATGGAAAATCTGCTCTGAATTGTAAAAAAAAAAAAAAAAAAAAAAAAAAAAAAAGGCAATAAAACTATGACATTAATTAGAAAAGCTTTTAATTGCTTTTGTAAATAAGTTATATTACGGTCATTGTCTGAAGAAATAAAAAAAAATTATTTTTTTAAAATTTTAATTATAAGTTCAAAAATTCAAGAATGCAATTTAGTGATATCGTTAAGTGAAAAGTAAATTTACGAATTGAAATTTGAAAAGCCCATAACAGTCATTTGAACCCGAATATTTTATAAATAATTCTTAAAATAATTTTTAGTGAAAAAAATCGTTCTTATTTTCTACCTATGGGAATCTGTACATGACACAATCCTCAAAAAGGTCGAAGCATTTAAGTGTCGTCTGACGCACTGCAATTATTTCACTTTTAATTCAACTGTTTCATCATTAACGTCTTTGTAAATCAAACCTTCAAAATATCAACAAAAATAAAAAGATTTACTTTTCTCAATTGCTATTTGACTACATATTTTTATTTTATGTATTTATTTTAGTTTGGGTCATACTTCAATTAATTATTTTTTTGTTTAAGATAGTAAAGTTAACCTAGAAACGAAATGCAAATTTCATAAAACTTCTTAAAAACTTAATTAAAAGTCAATAAAAGATTAAATAATTGCTGAAAATGTTAATTTGTAAAAATTACAAGGTAGTTAAAAACTAAAAAACCAAAACAAAAAAAAAAACCCCCGTTCACTTAGTTTTCGTAAATATGTCATTTCTGGTCATCCATAAGTGCTGTCATCACCTGAAGTGTTCTCCATAAATCAATAAAGATCATCGTTACCAAATGCATGTATATTGGGGTTTTTTATGCAATAAGTAATATTTATGTCAAATCAAATTAATTTAACTCTAAATTTTCTAATTTTAATCAAATAACGTGTCATCAAATCTATAATTTAATTTTCAAAGAATTTAAAACCCGATAAATGAGTTTGTTCACAAATTTCTTAAAAATTAAGAAAATGGCTGCTTTTAAGAAAATTAAAAAAAAAAAAATAATCGAGCAATTGTTTGACATTGCAATCTATATAATTTCTATCTCAAATACACCAGAATATTTTATTTACTTGAAATAACAAATTTAATCATTTAGCTTTCAATTAAAACCAGAATAAAATCTTCAAAAATGCTTTTTCATTTTTAAAATTTAATTTTAAAACTTAGGGTGGTGTCTACATTAAACTGAATTAAAAAAAGAAGAAAAACGGAAAAGAATTTTGATTAAAATAAATTTTATTTTTAAAATTCTTAAAAAAAAAAAAAAAAAAAAAAAATTTGTCTATAGAAAAAAGTTCATTTTTTAAAAATTATTTTGAAAATTTTCATTAAAATTTCTCCGTCGTTTTTAAAACAAACATACAATTTTTTTTTCCAGAAGCAACAATCCTCGGCCAATTTTCAGATTTTTTGGAAATTTATACAGAACTTTTTCCGGTAAAACAAAAAAATTTCTTCGTCGTTGCAGAAATAAAAATGACCAAATTCGTCTGCATAAAAAATCGAAAATTTCTTCAGTTTTGACGGTTTGAAGAATTTTGTCCATTTTGATCAAAGACAAAGATTTCCGACATTCCAAATCTTGTCGCCGACAAATTCCCAGTCGTCAGATCGACACGAAGGAGGGGGATTGAAATAGAACCCGACGACTTTTCAAGTTGGATTCTTTTTATTCGATTTCCTTCTTTAGAAAAACAAAGAATTACTTTAAAAAAACAAATCACAAACGAAAATTTGTTCGTCCATTTGACACAAAGAACAAAATGGCGTTTCTTTTTTGTGTCGGTTATTTTTATTTTTTCTAAAAATGGACTTTTTTCGCGCCAAAAACAAAAGTTCTTCCACACAGAAACAATGATATTGTCTTTCGAAAGACAACAAATGGTGAGAATCTTTCGTCCTCGAAGGAACATTGGCCGACGAATTCCCCAGAATCCGAGAATTCCTTGACCAAATCATCGTCTCCATCGACAACAAACACGTGACCGTCTTCGTCACTTCCGGTGATCGAATGAATCCGCGGGTTCGAATCCTGCAGGCGGCATTCGCTTTGCAGTTCCAATTTCCTTGGGGCCATGTCTCTACCGTGAAATTGACGATTTCTTCTTGAAGTTGGTTCAAAGATCGCTGGTACCATTCGGTAAAGGTCACCACAAAATTATCTTTCTCTACAGAAGCCAACGAATCGTGGAGCCGCGATGAGAGCTCCGCTCCCATCGATTCTACACGACAAACAATGTCCTCGTCGTCGTTGCTGTCGCCTAACAAATGATGCAAATCGATGAGCCACTTTTCCGTCTCCTCCAAAAGCTCTTCTTTCTCCTGGACGGATTGGCACCATTTGCTCTGCTGTTCAGTCGTCTTTTCTTTCATTGTCTTTTCCAGAAATTCATCGAATTCCTGCCAGACTTTTGAACAATTCAATTCGCAATCGATTGAGAATTGTTCAATCGATTTCTTCGTTCGTTCAATCCCTTGACGGAGCTGCTTTTTGAAATCTTCGACATCTTCCTGCAAGTCGAAGAGCCGCTTTTTCGCTTCCTTTATCTCATTCCTCAAAGACGAAGCCATTTTTTGATTTCGTTCAGGAAAAATAAAATCTGAAAATGCAAAGACAAAAAAATAAAATAAAAATAAAAATAAAAGAAAAAGGTCAAAGTTCAAAACCATAAAAAGTCGATTTCTAAAAGAAAAGAAAATGAACCGAAATTTTTAGATTTTACAAGAAAAACAAATCAATTTCCTGAAAATTTTAGTTTGCTTAGGTAACTTCATGAAAATCGATAGTATGACAAAAACGGTCTGAAAATTAATGAAAAAAAAATTTCCTCGTGTTAAATGTATATTTCATTATTGAGAAGAAACATTAAAGTATTTTTTGAATATTTTTTGAATATTTTTTACTCATACTTAACATGTCCAAAATTTTAGTTACAAATCTTGTTTACCAAATAACGAAAAAAAAAAAAAAAAAACCCGATTTAAGCCATTTTTAAAATTTTTAAAAATAAGTTAAATTCTTCGTTTAAAAATTAAGTATACGTATTTCAAAATTTATTCGAAAAAATTTAGAAAATTTGAAGTTTATTTAAAATAATTTAAAAGAAACTTTTACTTACTTTCTTCGTAGAAAAATGTTTTTTAAAATAAAAGAGCCGATTTGAACCACGCGTGAATTGACAAGTGCGAATTGATGCCGTCTATCAATTATTGACAGCTGACGTGAGATTCGAGTTCCCCTACGGACGTACAGAATGGACATATTTTTTTTAAGCAGACCTGCTTAAGTACTACCTTGTAATAATTAAAGTAAAAAAACTTTCGCCATTCCGTTTTTTTTTGTTTTTTTTTAAGTACTGTACCATAAGTTTGTTGATACTATCTGGAGAAATTATAAATACTATAATAAAAAATAAAAAAAAAAAAAAAAGAAAGATACAAGTGCTCCACTGTTGACGTTTTTTATTTATTGCACGCACGATACTTCCGGCTTCCGTATATTTCATTTGGTAAAAATTATTGACACAAATTAAGTTTTTTAAAATATGAGGGGTCGTTAGTTTGTAATAAGCTTTGGAAATTATAATCTGTAAATATATATCTACTTAAAAACAGCATTCGTTAAGTTCTACAAGCTTTTCCATAATTTTAGAAGAATTAACAACATAATGTAAAAATAAATATTACAGAAATAAATAATCGTAGGTAATTGTTTTAAAAATTCATTTTTCATCGAAATATCTTTTTGCTTTCAGACAATATTGTCCATGTTTATTGGAATAAATAAAAGCAATTAAAAGCTTTTGAAATGAAATAATATTTTTGTTTTGAGTTTTCTATGTTACACTTCAGAGACGATTTTCAGGTAGAGGGGTTCCAACTAAAAAAAAAAAAAAAAAAAAAAAAAAAAAAACATGATTTGGTTTCCTCAAAGCATTGTGCTTTTAACTAATATAATCACTAATCTTCTCAAAATTGAAATTATAGAGTTTTCTTACAATTAGTTAGAGGGGGTAATGCATATGAGAAAAAAATAATTCTGCCAGGACTTCACTAAAAATAAAAGAATTTATAATAAGTTCCATCATTTATGAATAGTTTCTGAAAGTTTCGCTAAAATTCGACAATTATTTTTATTTCTGCAAGATTTTCGAAATTAATGTGTGTGAAACAGGAAAAAAACGCGCTAAAAATGTTATATGTTATTTTATCAGCCAGGTTCATAAAAAGAGAAACAAGGTTTTTTTAAATCAAAATTTACAATGTTCTAAAAAAAAAGGAAAAATTTTAAAAAATAAGTAAAAAATACTTTGATCTTTCTTCTCAATAATAACATAAGCATTTAGATGCTAAAATTTTGTTTTCATCAACTTTGGCGTCTTTTTCATCATGCTATGCTCTGTTTTTAGCGATCTCATGAAAGTACCTAAGTTTGCTTCTAAAATCACAAATAAATGAAGACTGTGGGTAAGAGAAAAAAGAATATGAGAGTGAGATGGGGGAATAGCGGGAATGAGAGAAAAATAAAATATATAGAGAGTGGAGGAAGGATATATAGAATGCGTCACAGTGAATGAAAAATGAGAGAAATCGAAAGAAACAAAGGAGAGAGTGGTTATCGAGAAGGAGAGAGACGAGCAATGAGAGAGAGAGAGAGTCCAATTTGCTGCCTTCACAATCACTTTTAACATTCAGATGTGAAGTAAATTGCTTCAGTATTCATTTCACCGAACACGCTTTAAGAAATTTCAAAATGGCGCATTTTTATCGTCTGCTTACTAAACGATATTTTTTTTTAATAATGACAAAATTGAACCCATCTTAAATAAACTGGTCCACTCATTTAGAATGTGTTTTTTTTTTTTTTTTTTTTTTTTTTTAAATGGGGTCATTTTTGGGGGCCTGTGAATTATTTTTTTACATTAGCATTTATTAGACTTTCAAGCTACAACGATTGTCAGAAAAATTGTACCCTGTTTATAATATCGATAAAGTGTAAAATCTATTCCTGACTTTTACACATTAGACATTTTTAAATGTTTATTTTATTACAAAAACTTCGTTTAAAGAAGTAGAAGAAAAAAGAAACCCAAGGTTTTGTATGAAAAAAAAAAATAGTTACGTAAATTTAGATACTGCCACTGGATTTTCGACACCCAAGTTTAAAATTAATTTAAAAAAATGAAAAAGCACTCTGGAAGATTTCAATTTTAGCGCTAATTGATAGCTAAATGATTAAATCTACTATTTCCAGTAATTAAAATATTTCTGGTGTATTTTAAATAAAAATTATATAGATCGGAATCTCAATTTTTTGACCGATTTAAGAAAATTCTTAAAAGCGGCCATTTTCTTAAGAAATTTGTAAACAAAACAAAAATATCGATTTTTTCCAAAAATAAAATACATATTTGTGACACGTTATTTGAGTAAAATTAGAAAATTTAAATTGAAATTAATCTGATTTGAAAAATATTACTTATATATCATAAAAAATACAGTATACAAGCCTTTCTTAACAACGGGTCCTTCTTTTCATCATGTCTTTGACAGTATCGACATCACTGAGAATTTATGAGGCGATGAGAGTTAGTATGGATGACCAGAATTGACAAATTTAAGAAATCGAAGTGAACACATTCCTTTTGATTTTTAACTACCAAGTAATTTTTTTAAACAAATTAACATAATATTTTCAACAATTATCTAATATTTTATTGACGTTCAGTTGGGTTTAAAGATGCTTTACGAAAAAAATAAAATTTAAAATATAAAATTTTCTTACATAATTTTAAAAAATTTAATAAAAGAAATAAAAATACCCTGTTAGAAGTCAAAATCAATAATTTATGAAATGTTACGGTATTTTATTCATTATTAATTGTTATCATGACGATTATTTTATTTTTAAATTTTTAATGTACTTTAAATTTCAAACTTACTTTGAAATTTTGGAGATGATTTGTAAAGACGTTAATGACGAAACAGAACTGAATACGGAAAGTGTCAGACGACATTTAAATCATATGACCTTTTTAAGGATTATGTCGTGTATAGATTCCCATAGGTAGAAATTGAGAATGTTCTATACACTAAAAATATTATTTTTTTTTTTTTTGAAATTCTTTTAAAAATACCTTGGCTGAAACGATTGTTATGAGCATTTCAATTTTAGACTTGTAAAATTAATTTTCAATTAACAATATCACCTATCAACCACCTTGAAAGCAATGAAGCATTTTAAACGATTCTTTAAATTGTTTAATTAAAAAAAACAAACAATTTTTGTAAAAATTCATTATTCGCCGAAAAAATTCACCTTAAGACAATTGAATAGTGTGTTTAATAAATCTTATTTCTCAAAGTAATTTAAAAATAATCTTTTCTAATAATATCAGTTTTTTTTTTTGTAATTTTTCAGAGCAGGCTTTCGATGAAAGGGCCAAATATTTAAAAAATAAAATAAGAAAGATTGATAATTTACTTTTTTCAAAAAAACAAAAAAATTCCCCCTAAAAATCTAAGGGGGTGGTAACATTATGTACAAAAAAAAAAAAAAAAAAAAAAAATTACCAAAATTTAGAAAAAAAAAAAAAATTTTTTCAAATTTCATTGATTTCGGAATATATCCTGAAAGTTTCATTAAAATCCCACAATTTGATTTTTAAAAACATTTCCAAATCAATATATATTTCACCGGAAAAAGCGCAAAAACAAAAAGTTTTTTTAACCAAAATATAAAAAAGTAAAATATTAATAATAATAATAATAAAATATTTGGCCATTCCTCTTAATAATAATGGCAATTTATTAATCATTATGCTTTGCTGTTTTTTTTTTACGCGACCAAGTGGAGGTACCTACATAAATTATTAATCAAAATCTGAATTTGTTTATCCTTCATTTTTAAGATAAATAATTATTCCTCAGTCTGTGAATTGCTTCCCAACAAAAATATATTCTCGAAAAAAAAAAAAAAATATGCAGATATCTCTGATGAAGGTAGAGTTTCAAACATCACATTTAAGTCCAATAATTCTTCGAAAGTCAGGGACCGATTTTACACAATATCATTATTATGAAGAAGACCCTCACTTTATAAAAAAAAGGATCATTTTTAGATTGCAAAGTGAATTGAGCGGGCAAGCTCTATGACGTCATAGGGGTTTAAGGCATTTCATTGGACGAGAATAATCACACCACTGGATTGGCGTGAGTTTCTTAAGATAACAAAGGAGGGAAAGTATAGAGGCGGTAAGAGAAGGGGAGGAAAGAGGAATAAAAGAAAAAAGAGTGTGAAAAAAAAAAAAAAAAAATCAATATTGCCAATTTCAGACGAGTTTTTCTGTCCGGTAGTGACCAATTTTTGGATTCTGTCGTGTTTTTCCTTTCGGATTAACAAACTTTATCGGCCCACAAGTTATTCTATTCAGTTAAGTTATTCGTTAAGATTTATTTTTCTTTCTTTTTTTTCTTTCGTTCGAATTGTTTTCTGGCTTTGGCCAACTTTTTTTATTTTTAGTCCGGTTTGAGTTGACAAAGTCTTACCGGACTACTTTTTTTTTTTGTTTTCTTTCTGTTTATTTTTTTTACAGATCTCTTGAAAAAATAAGTACGTTTTAAGAAAAGAAAAGAGAAAAAAAAAGTTTTTTGATTTTCAACTCCTTTTTAGTTTTTACACCCTTCACCGTTTTTATTTTTTCAAATTAATTCCACTCGATTTATTTTTCTTTCTTTAGCGACTTTGGCCGCAAACGTTTATTTTAATTTTCGTCTGACTAGCTTCAAACCAGTTTTTCTTTGTTTTTCTTTATTTTCTTTATTGACTTCGATCGCAAACCAATATATTTCTTATTTTCTGGTTTGACTAGTTTCAAACCAGACTTTTGTATTTCTTTTCTTTTTCTTCTTGCATTTAATAGTTTACGTTAATTGTTGACGTGTAAAAAAAAAATAAAAAAAAATAAAAGATCTTTTATTATTTTATTATTTGAATTTTGAAATTTAATTTTTCTTTTCTTTCTTACTTAACTTTTTCGTTTGTCTTTTTTGTCGGCGGCTTCGGGTGCCATTTTGAATTCTTTTAACTTTTAATTTTTTTTTTACCAGGTTAGTTAAATTTAAATACTTTATCAGTTTTATTTATTTGTAATTTGGGTTAAATTTTTGTTTTCTCTTTTTTTATTTACCTGCCTTTATTTTTAAAGTTTATCGCCTTTCCTTTTTGTTATTTATAAATAGTTTTATTTTCGTTGTAATATTTGTTTAATTTCTTCTATTTTTTTTAGAATCTAAATTTTTATTTTTTGTATTGTTCCCCCCACCATCCCTTCTCTTTTCCAATTTTACATTTAAATTGAACAAACATTTAAGTCACGATGTGTGAAGTTTTTTCCTTTTTTAAAGATGGCCGACGATGAAAGTCGGTCGGTAGTAAAAAAAAGGACCTTTTTGGGGCTGCCGCTAAGGCTGACCCCCCCCCCCCCCCGATAAAAGAAAATCCAAGGTTACCTTTGAAAATCCTTTAGAAAAGCCGGGTGTGTTGGAGTCTGCTAGCTCTGGAAAAGAAGAGACTATGACGGTTTCATACTCTACCAATGATGTCAAGGTGCCGAAGGAGGCAAAAGTTAAGGAGACAGCCGGGAAATTGCCCTCTTGCTGGATATCCCCACCGAGTTGTGTTGTGAATATCGCGGAGTTCTTGGAAAAGGCGAAGGGCTACGCTCATCTTGTAAATGAAGGTGGGTCCCTTGAAAACGTCCAAGAGTTTAAGGTATTCGAAAAGAGAATGGTGTCGGTCTTCGTGGTGGACAAGCGTACGCGCAAAATTTGTCGCTCCACGAAAGACAGTGATCAAATCACTTTTGTCCCTGGGGATAAAACCCCAAAGAGATAAAACCCCAAAAGGTGCTAAGTTTTTCATGTGGGACGTACTGCTGCCCACAGACGAAGATTGCCTAGAAATGGTTAAAAAAGAACTCATCACAAAGGATCTCATACTAAGAACAGAATATGAGGGTCGGCGAAGGACCAGCGTAGCCGTATTTGAAGTCCCTCTTCAGGTAACGAGAGAACACCTGGCTGCACATTTTATGCAGCACGGCCAGATTTTAGGGGCTCTCTCCGACAACCTGAACGGGGGATGGACTTTCGATATAATGATAAATCAGGCGGCCTTCAAAGCCATCCCCAACTGTTTGGATTTAGGCGACCGGAAAATGCCGGTCATTGTGACCGGTAGAAAACCTACTTGCTGGAGGTGTGGAGAGACTGGTCACCTCTCCTCCTCCTGCCCAGGGAAGAAGGACTCTGGAGTTCCGGCCGCTGACGACCAAAATCCCCCTCTGGCCGAGACTGTTAAATCCGCGGCGCCTGCAATGGGCCTACCTGAGAAACGGACCGGTGAGGAAAAGCCCTCGGTTGGGTCTTCACCCACATTACTCCCAAAACCGACCCCTTCCACAAGTGTAGATAAGGAGAAGGATGAGGGGGAATGGCGTGTCGTAGGTAGGGGCAGAGGGAAGATCCGAACAGCGGGGCCTCTGTCCCATCATGAACCAGGCGATAAAAACACCTACAGCCACATTCCCTCTATCAGCTCTGAGGGCGATGCCTCGGCGTCATATAAAAAAACGGTATCTGGCACTCAAAAACTTAATGAAACCAGCTGGCAGAAGTTACTGGACTTGACAACATTGAAAGAAAATTTGGACGCGAAGCGGGCAAAGAACGGAAAGTCGCTGGTGGCGCCTTGTCCCTCATCTTCTCCTCCGTCTTCCCCTTCATCATCGAATAAACAGTTCGCAAAACCACCTCCGCCCAAATCAGTATCCAAACAAGTAACTCATTCAGACTATCCTTCAGATAAGCCTTCCCCTATCAAGACCCCATCTGGCATCACACCTTCCCACACTCCTACATGTACTCCTACGCCAACACCTTCACAATCCCCTCTTAAAAAGAGGAATAGAAGTCCTGATTTGCAAGTTATAGTCAAAGAAAAAAAAAGCAAACCAACATATCTCCCAGGGGAAGACGTCTGCCGCATATCGCGGGAACAGGCAGAAAGGGTCTTCGGGCAAACGAAAAATCCCAAGTACTTTTAAGTACTGTGGAATTTCCGGCACATCAATGGCGTCGATGTAGAAGTGCCGGAAAATTTCAAAGATGCCCGAAGAATGCTGACCGTCATGAGATCTGGCCCCGGTACGCGGGAGATTTGGGGCATGATAGAGGAGGCAAACGTGTCCCTGAAAGTGGTACCCCCAGCGGCCGTACTACTGGAAGAGAATTTAGACGAAACAAAAGAATGTAAAGGGAGGGTCCCTGTTTTTGTTCACCCATCCCTTTATAGGGCTCTTAAACTGACATATCCTGCGGACATCGGCGGCTTGTCTCATGATGATACCGTCGATATTGAGATGGCGTCTGGATTAATGGGACAAACTGTCGGTGTCCTCACCCCAGCCATGTTCTACCCTGAAGGACAACCCTAATTAATTTGATAATGTCTCTCTGGTTGGCTAGTGTGAATGCCCGAGGCCTGAGGTCGGAGTCTCAAAGGGTGAGGCTCGCTCGCGACCTTCAGAGCTTAGTGGTTAATATATGTTGTGTGCAAGAGACCCGTTTTTCTTCTCGCGATTATGAAGGCATTCTGTCTAAGGGGTTTACTCTTTATTCAGCATGTTTTGATGGACGCTCGAGGGGTGTCTCTTGGCTGGTGAGCAAGTCTTTGAAGGCTACGTGTGCTCTTGTCTTGGCAGATCCGGCGGGCAGACTTTGCGTGCTGGATGTTACCATAAAGGATAAGGCTTTGCGTCTCATTGAGGTTTATAGGCCCCATGCCCAAGCTGAGCGGTCTGCTTTGTTTCGGCAGATCGAGCCGTTTATGACGACATCACGACAGGTAGTTTTATTTGGGGGTTGGAATGCCATCCTTGACCCCGATATAGATCGTATACGGTCAAATTCAAATTCGGGTACTAACAACTGGGGCGTGAATCATTTTCGCGACTTTGTCGACAGGTTTGATCTTGTCGACAAATACCGGAATGAGCACCCTCAGAGGGTAGTTTGGACTTGGACGAATAGTGGTAGCTCGGCTGTAGATGTGAGTGCTAGCTACCTCGACCGAGTTTTAGGAAAGTCTATGTAGGGCTATTAGGGTGTCCAAGTTTTCGTTATATAGTTTATTCGGATCATAGGCTTGTCCGGGTCTGTGTAAACTTAGATAAGCCTAAGATTAGGATGGCTGGCTACTGGAAATTCAACTTCTCGTTATTTGGCGAGCAGGAATTCCGGGACCAGCTGCTACTAATGTTACAAAGGGAACTGACGGGGGCTGAGGTGGGAAATGCCTGGTGGGACAATTTAAAATCTAAAATTCGAACGTTTGCTGCCGATTTTAGTCGTCGACTCAATCTAGATAGATTAGCGGCGCAAACGGCTTTAGAGCAGAAAGTTGATCGGGCAGTTAAATCCCGTGATAGTGGGGAAGTAGACTTAGCTAAGGCAGAGTTGGCCTCCTTGCTTATCAAGAAGAATCAAGCTCTGGTAGTTAGGGCTAGGCTAAAAAGAATGTCCTCTGAGGCGACGAATATGACCGCAGAATTGCGTGCAGAGGAAAATCGGAATGCATCACGGTGGCATATCGCGAGCGTCACATTGCCGGATAAGCGGACCGTGACTACAAACTCGGGCATATGTGAGGCTTTTCGGGATTATTTTCGGGATCTTTTTACCAGGGAGCCCGGTCTGAGCCCTGCTCAGTTCGTCGCCTATTTAGCCGACTTTCCCTGCCTTGAGGCAGCTGAAGCGGCTAGGTGCGAGGGAAGCGTTGAAACAGGTTAGCCTGGATAAGTCTCCGGGATTAGATGGTCTTCCCTACGAAGTCTACTTGAGGTTGTCGCCCGTTTTGTTCCTTTGCTGGAACTGATCTTTAACAACTGGATGAAGCAGGGGTCTATACCTCAACGCTTCACCAGGGGTGTGATCAAGTTGCTGCGTAAGGACAAAAACAGTGGGGATGGGATAAGTAATTTTCGGCCTTTAACTATGTTAAATACAGAGTTAAAGATGTTGGCAAAGATCTTAGCCAACCGTTTGCAGGCCGTCCTGTCTTGTCTGATTGGCTCCAAACAGACTTGTGCTGTGAAGGGCAGGACTATTCAGGACAACCTTCATATGGTCCGCTTGACCATAAAATCGACAGTGAAGCCGCGCTGATCAATTTGGATCAGTCCAAGGCCTTTGATAGGGTTGACCATCGATTCCTGGAGGCTGTTCTTTCGGCTGCCGGTTTCGGGCTGTACTTTCGCTCCTGGATCCGTCTTCTGTATGCGACTCCCGGTGCGCTGGTGGAAGTGAACGGGGTAAGATCGGAACCTTTCGTATTGTTTCGATCTATTCGTCAGGGTTGTCCGCTTTCGCCTATGCTTTACGTTCTTGCTTTGGAACCTTTCCTTCGCAAGTTAAAGGCGAATCCGGCCCTGCGCGGAATTTCTCTACCTGGTGCTACCACCTCGGTCAGGTATTCTGCCTATGCTGACGATGTTTCGGTTCTTGTGTCGAGCAGAGCCGAGATTAACGAAGTCAGCAAAGAAGTCAGTGGTTATGAGATGGTGACCGCGATAAGTCTGTTGGCTTGCGGTTGGGTGCGTGGAAGGGAGTTTCTCTTCCCGGACCTTTCCACTGGACGGATGAACCGGTCAAGATACTCGGCGTCTGGTTCGGTCCAGATATCCAGTTGGGAATGAATTGATCGGAGGTACAAGGGAAGGCCGAGATCGAAATTAATTCGTGGTCTCGGAGGAATGTTTCCTTAAAGTGGAGGGCGGAAGTATGTTTTGGCGTTAGTGAAGCTCTTGTTCTCCTTCTTGTAGGGAGGCAAGGCTGCCAGAGTCTCTCGGGAGATCTGTTGCCTTCACCCATCTGAAGGCGGTCTAGGTATGCCTAGCATTGAGATCCGTCTCTATATGCTTCGCATCGGGTTCCTAGATCGTTTGTGTCGCGAACGAGATGAGGAGGGCGCCTTCTGGAAGGAAGACGCCCGTAGAAATTTCCCATCCTTGAGAAGTGTGCACTCGTGCGAGGAGGAGGCCCGCCGTTTACCCCGAGCCGAGTGCTCCTTCTACCGGGAATGTCGTCTTGCTCTGAAACGCCTCTTACGGGCGTCGGATGGCCTCTCCAACGTCCAGACGTTGTCTCGTAGGGCATTATATTAAGTGTTAGGGGGTCCGTTCATGATAATCTGATTGACGAGCTCGGTCTTACGAAGCAGGAGGCTCGCTCAATCTGGCCTTGGGCTCCCGGATTGAAATGTCTCAATAACGATGAGGCATCCCTCACCTGGCTGGTGATGCGTGGGGCCCTCTGGGTCGCCAAAAAGTTTTGCGCAGCGGGCTTGGAGAAATCTTCAAACTGCCGACGCTGTGATGGGGAAGTCGGGACCCTTGGTCATGTCTTCTTTCATTGCAAGTTGGTAGCACCGTTGTGTAAGTTTGTTGAAGGCCTCATGGTTCGCATGTTGCAGGGAAAGTTTTTTGTCCTTGAGGCTTCTTCAGGTTGTAGCAATGTGGCGCCGCCGTTGACGAAGACTGAACTTTGTGTTCCACTGCTTGCTAGGAGATATGAGAGTCGTGATTTGGTCGACACGTCAGAAGGGATTCTATGGAGGGGAAAAGTTCATTTCTTCCCAACTGATAATGTACTTTAGGCATCAGATTAAAGTCAAGATTAGGACGGAAAGGCGGCGACCCTCTTCATCAGAATTCGGCAAAAGGTGGGTAAATCTTGCGCGACTGTGTAGAATGAAAGGGGCTGACCTTGAGTGGCACTTTGATGTCGGTTAGGTAAAGGATTTTATCTTTTCTGGGTTGAACAGAGTCAACCCGTTCCGATATTAGGGTAGTTTAGTTTTTTAGTTTGAATCTTTAGTTTCCCGTTTCTGGTTAACTTAGCTAGGGTATGTATGCTCATTGGCACCCTTTTATTTCTATCCCTATTTTTCTTTTGTTTAATTCACCATCCCCTCCCTCGTTAGGTGGTCAGTAATGTCAGTTCTCTGGTTGTTGCGGGATGACTTTCGTTTCGTGTGTGTGTTTTCGTATTTGTTGTTGTGTCGTGTCAAAATGAGGGCGGGCTTGTGTGAGTGCTTTTTGGATGGATGATTGTTATTTATACTTTTATAATCCCGCAATCTTTTCGTCCAGTTAACTGATGTTTCTGCCACATTTAGGGATTGTGGCGGTTTTTATTACTAACCTTATTTTGTTTTTGTTTCCATGTAAATAGTATTATCGCATATTGTAAATAATCATTGTTTTTTTTTTAATTGTTGTTTTTTCCCCTCCCCCCACAGACATTTCAGTGTACATATGGGGACAAGTTAGGATTTCATAGAGAATTTGAGATATTATGGTGAATGTAGTAAGAAAGGTAGGAGAGATTGTGTTGTTTTGGTGATAGGACTATTGTTGGTATGTTTGGGTCCGTATTTGTGACTAGCTAAGTTTAGAATTAAGACAGAAGGCCGTCCTTCCCCAACACCCTTTTAGGCCTCGTGCCACATTTTGTACACAAGTGCAAATAAATATAAATATCAGCATTGCATTGTCAATACTTAACTATAAAAATAGAAATCGTCTATCTGCTGAACAGCAGCCGAATTTAAAATGTAGACAGACCATAGACATAATAATTAAATATTAATTATTAGTAAAGATAATTGGGTAATTTGCTTTTTAAGCCCCGCCCAAAGTATCTAATAAAAAAATTCTGGAATCGTTGTATTTAGGTGTAAGTAAATTCATATGCTTAATTCGAAAATAACAAAGAAATTGATAAAATCTACCGTTTAGGCCTTTTTGTGTTCTTACATGATTCAATTACTTCGCAACTGAGGACTTATTGCTTGTGCAATAATAAAGATTGTTCCGCTGTAAATATATGCAGACAACGCCAGTAATGGCTGCCGCGACGCGAATGAGTCCGAAATTCTATTGTCAATAACTCTAAAACGGTAGATATATATAGTTTAGCATCTTGAATTTACGATCTTCGTCTGCAATTCTACGAGCGTTATCGTCGCATAGCAAATTTCTACGTGAAAAATAACAAAAATATCATATTTGACGGTGGATAGCTTTGTTTCATGTCAATATAGCAACTCTGAGGATGGCTCATGTGAGCTGAAAGCTTAGGACCAACTTAATAAAAAAAATATCCAAATGTTGGATAATTTTTATCTTTATTTTCACCCGAAATTAAAGCAAACATTCGAACATTAGAACGGCCCATAATCAGACATAAAAGACAAACATTGTCTGTTATATTTAATAAGATATGTTTAAATAATGATCTCCTGTCGTAATACAATATGTGTGTGCGTGTGTGTGTGTGTGTGTGTGTGTGTGTGAATAAACACTGAAGTCAACACTGAGCGGCGATTGTCTGTTTCACGCTTAAACGCAAGCTTCAGGTCATATAATATATGTATATATCTATATATATATATTCATACATGTTTCATTAAATAATATAGACAAGTGTTGTCTATTTATTTTATGTAAATTACTTTCATAACGTCTAATCAGTTAAAAATTATCATTGAACGAAAAAAAATTTCACATTATTGATCCATATTTTTTAATACAATCTAAGCTTTCGGCTTACATAAGCCATTATCAAAGATGTCAATTACAACATATTAGGCAATATACGGACAAGACAGTGATGACAGTCTGTGAATGTTTACATAGATGATTTCTAAGTAACGATAAACACGTGCATATAAGACGTTAGAAGCGAAAATCGCATCGCATATCATGACGTCACACATGACTACGCGAGAGTGAATTGGAGAAGTATGAAGTATGGGAAGCCATTGGTACAAACCAATGGTCTCCGTCACCAACTACAGACATTTAAGGATATTTGTAGAGATTACATAGTTGATTTTGTTTAGGTTGGGTTTCAACTGTTTAATGTATAATGCTTCAAGGATTTTTAGTGTTTGTCTATTGACTTCATGCCGAAGTATAATTGTGTTTTCGACAAGTATTTTACGGAATTGTGAGTGCGGGCAGGCATGTTGTTTTAAATGCCTAAAAATGTTTGAATTTTCATTCAAATCTAGTGTCAACCGTCGTGAAAGCGAGTTTGTGGTCTAACCAACATAAATATTATTTAATTCGTTGGAGATCAGAACACCAATGAGTATTCAAAACACGAAATCAGAACACCAATGAGGATGCAACACTCGAAATCAGAACCCAAATGAGGATGCACCACCCGAAATCAGAACACGAATGAGGAATCAAAACATGAAAATCAGAACCCAAATGAGGATGCAACAATCGCAAACAGAACTCAAATGAGAATGCACCACCCGAAATCATAACACCAATGAGGATTCACAAACCTAAATCATAACACTAATGGGGATTCACAAACCGAAAACATAACACTAATGAGGATTCACAACACGATATCAGAACACCAATGAGTATTCACACCCCGAAATCAGAACACCAATGAGTATTCAAAACACGAAATCAGAACACCAATGAGTATTAAAAACACGAAATCAGAACACCAATGAGTATTCAAAACACGAAATCAGAACACCAATGAGGATGCAACACTCGAAATGAGAACCAAAATGAGGATGCACCACCCGAAATCAGAACACGAATGAGGAATCAAAACCCGAAATCAGAACCCAAATGAGGATGTAAATATCGCAAATAGTACCCAAATGAGGATGCTACACCCGAAATCATAACATAAATGAGTATTCACAAGCCGAAATCATAACCCAAATGAGGATGCACCACCCGAAATCATAACACCAATGAGGATTCTCACCCCGAAATCATAACGGCAATGACGATGCACCAGCCCAAATCAGAACCCAAGTGAGGATGCACCACCCGAAATAATAATAGAATGAGGATGCACAATACGAAATCATAACCCAAATGTGGATGCACCACGCGAAATCATAACACCAATGAGTATTCACAACCCGAAATCAGAACCCAAATGAGGATGCAACACTAGAAATCAGAACCCAAATGAGGATGCACCACCCGAAATAATAACAGAATGAGTATGATCCACCCGAAATCAAAACCCAAATCAGTATTCACAATACGGCAGATATCATAACACCGCCCGATATCATAACACAAATGAGTATTCACAAAGCGAAATCATAACACAAATCAGGATGCACCACCCGAAAACGGAACCAAAACTAGGATGAACCATCCAAAATCAGAAAACCAATAAGGATGCACCATCCAACATCATAACACAAATGAGGATTCACAACCCGAAACAAGAACCCAAATGAGGAAGCAACACCCGGAATCATAACACAAATGAGTATTCACAACCCGAAATCAGAACAGAAATGAGGATGAACCACCCGAAATCAGAACACAAATGAGTATTCAAACCCAGCAATCAGAACCCAAATGAGGATGCACCACCCAAAATCATAACCCCAATGATGATACACAACCGGAAATCAGAACCCAAATAAGGATGCACCACCCGAAATCATAAAACCAATGAGGATTCCCAATCAGAAATCAGAACCCAAATGAGGATGCACCACTAAAATTCATAACATCAATGAATATTCACAACCCGAAATCATAAAACCAATGACGATGCACCACCCAAAATCATAACCCATATATGGATGCACCAACGGAAATAATCAATGAGGATGAACCGCACGAAATCAGAACCCAAATGAGGATGCACCACCCCAAATCATTACACCAATGAGGATTCACAATAGGAAATCAGAACCCAAATCAGGATGCACCACCCGAAATCATAACACAAATGAGTATGAACAACCCGAAATCAGATCCCAAATGAGGTTGCAGTACCCGAAATCATAACACCAATGAGGATTCACAACCAGAAATCAGAACACAAATGAGGATGCAACACCCGAAATCGTAACACTAATGAATATTCACAACTCGAAATAAAAACACAAATGAGGATGCACCAACCGGAATCGTAATACCAATGAGAATTCACAACCAGAAATCAGAACCAAAATGAGGATGCACCACCCGAAATCATAACACAAATGAGGATTCACAACCAGACATCAGAACCAAAATGAGGATGCACCACCCGAAATCATAACAAAAATGAGGATTCACAACCAGAAATCAGAACCCAAATGAGGAAGCAGGACCCGAAATCATAATACAAATGAGTATTCACAACACGAAATCAGTACACAAATGAGGATGCAGCACCCGAAATCATAACACAAATGAGTATTCACAACCCGAAATCAGAACCCAAATGAGGATGCAGCACCCGAAATCATAATACAAATGAGTATTCACAACCCGAAATCATAACACAAATGAGGATGCAGCACCCGAAATCATAACACAAATGAGTATTCACAACCCGAAATCATAACACAAATGAGGATGCAAACCTAGAAATCAGAACCCAAATGAGTATTCACAACCCGAAATCAGAACCCAAATGAGGATGCAGCAACCGAAATCATAACGCAAATGAGTATTCACAACCAGAAATCAGAACCCAAATGAGGATGGAAACCTAGAAATCAGAACCCAAATGAGGAAGCAGCACCCGAAATCAGAACACAAATGTGTATTCACAACCCGAAATCAGTACACAAATGAGGATGCAGCACCCGAAATCATAACACAAATGAGTATTCACAACCCGAAATCAGAACCCAAATGAGGAAGCAGCACCCGAAATCATAATACAAATGAGTATTCACAACCCGAAATCAGAACCCAAATGAGGATGCAATCCTAGAAATCAGAACCGAAATGAGGATGCAGCACCCGAAATCATAACGCAAATGAGTATTCACAACCCGAAATCAGAACACAAATGAGGATGCAAACCTAGAAATCAGAACCGAATTGAGGATGCAGCACCCGAAATCATAACGCAAATGAGTATTCACAACCCGAAATCAGAACCCAAATGATGATGCAATCCTAGAAATCAGAACCGAAATGAGGATGCAGCACCCGAAATCATAACGCAAATGAGTATTCACAACCCGAAATCAGAACCCAAATGAGGATGCAATCCTAGAAATCAGAACCGAAATGAGGATGCAGCAGCCGAAATCATAACGCAAATGAGTATTCACAACCCGAAATCAGAACACAAATGAGGATGCAAACATAGAAATCAGAACCGAAATGAGGATGCAGCACCCGAAATCATAACACAAATGAGTATTCACAACCCGAAATCAGAACCCAAATGATGATGCAATCCTAGAAATCAGAACCCAAATGAGGAAGCAGCACCCGAAATCATAATACAAATGAGTATTCACAACCCGAAATCAGAACACAAATGAGGATGCAGCACCCGAAATCATAACACAAATGAGTATTCACAACCCGAAATCAGAACCGAAATGAGGAAGCAGCACCCGAAATCATAACACAAATGAGTATTCACAACCCGAAATCAGAACCCAAATGAGGAAGCAGCACCCGAAATCATAATACAAATGAGTATTCACAACCCGAAATCAGAACCCAAATGAGGATGCAAACCTAGAAATCAGAACCGAAATGAGGATGCAGCACCCGAAATCATAACGCAAATGAGTATTCACAACCCGAAATCAGAACACAAATGAGGATGCAAACATAGAAATCAGAACCGAAATGAGGATGCAGCACCCGAAATCATAACGCAAATGAGTATTCACAACCCGAAATCAGAACCCAAATGATGATGCAATCCTAGAAATCATAACCGAAATGAGGATGCAGCACCCGAAATCATAACGCAAATGAGTATTCACAACCCGAAATCAGAACCCAAATGGTGATGCAAACCTAGAAATCAGAACCGAAATGAGGATGCAGCACCCAAAATCATAACGCAAATGAGTATTCACAACCCGAAATCAGAACACAAATGAGGATGCAAACCTAGAAATCAGAACCGAAATGAGGATGCAGCACCCGAAATCATAACACAAATGAGTATTCACAACCGGAAATCAGAACCCAAATGAGGATGCAGCAACCGAAATCATAATACAAATGAGTATTCACAACCCGAAATCATAATACAAATGAGGATGCAGCACCCGAAATCAGTATACAAATGAGGATGCAGCACCCGAAATCATAACACAAATGAGTATTCACAACCCGAAATCATAACCGAAATGAGGAAGCAGCACCCGAAATCATAATACAAATGAGTATTCACAACCCGAAATCAGAACCCAAATGAGGATGCAATCCTAGAAATCAGAAGCGAAATGAGGATGCAGCACCCGAAATCATAACGCAAATGAGTATTCACAACCCGAAATCAGAACACAAATGAGGATGCAAACCTAGAAATCAGAACCGAATTGAGGATGCAGCACCCGAAATCATAACGCAAATGAGTATTCACAACCCGAAATCAGAACCCAAATGATGATGCAATCCTAGAAATCAGAACCGAAATGAGGATGCAGCACCCGAAATCATAACGCAAATGAGTATTCACAACCCGAAATCAGAACACAAATGATGATGCAATCCTAGAAATCAGAACCGAAATGAGGATGCAGCACCCGAAATCATAACGCAAATGAGTATTCACAACCCGAAATCAGAACCCAAATGATGATGCAAACCTAGAAATCAGAACCGAAATGAGGATGCAGCACCCGAAATCATAACACAAATGAGTATTCACAACCCGAAATCAGAACCCAAATGAGGATGCAATCCTAGAAATCAGAACCGAAATGAGGATGCAGCACCCGAAATCATAACGCAAATGAGTATTCACAACCCGAAATCAGAACACAAATGATGATGCAATCCTAGAAATCAGAACCGAAATGAGGATGCAGCACCCGAAATCATAACGCAAATGAGTATTCACAACCCGAAATCAGAACCCAAATGATGATGCAAACCTAGAAATCAGAACCGAAATGAGGATGCAGCACCCGAAATCATAACACAAATGAGTATTCACAACCCGAAATCAGAACCCAAATGAGGATGCAAACCTAGAAATCAGAACCGAAATGAGGATGCAGCACCCGAAATCATAACGCAAATGAGCATTCACAACCCGAAATCAGAACCCAAATGATGATGCAAACCTAGAAATGAGAACCGAAATGAGGATGCAGCACCCGAAATCATAACACAAATGAGTATTCACAACCCGAAATGAGAACCCAAATGAGGATGCAATCCTAGAAATCAGAACCGAAATGAGGATGCAGCACCCGAAATCATAACGCAAATGAGTATTCACAACCCGAAATCAGAACACAAATGAGGATGCAAACCTAGAAATCAGAACCGAAATGAGGATGCAGCACCCGAAATCATAACGCAAATGAGTATTCACAACCCGAAATCAGAACCCAAATGATGATGCAATCCTAGAAATCAGAACCCAAATGAGGAAGCAGCACCCGAAATCATAATACAAATGAGTATTCACAACCCGAAATCAGAACACAAATGAGGATGCAGCACCCGAAATCATAACACAAATGAGTATTCACAACCCGAAATCAGAACCCAAATGAGGAAGCAGCACCCGAAATCATAACACAAATGAGTATTCACAACCCGAAATCAGAACCCAAATGAGGATGCAATCCTAGAAATCAGAACCGAAATGAGGATGCAGCACCCGAAATCATAACGCAAATGAGTATTCACAACCCGAAATCAGAACACAAATGAGGATGCAAACCTAGAAATCAGAACCGAATTGAGGATGCAGCACCCGAAATCATAACGCAAATGAGTATTCACAACCCGAAATCAGAACCCAAATGATGATGCAATCCTAGAAATCAGAACCCAAATGAGGAAGCAGCACCCGAAATCATAATACAAATGAGTATTCACAACCCGAAATCAGAACACAAATGAGGATGCAGCACCCGAAATCATAATACAAATGAGTATTCACAACCCGAAATCAGAACCCAAATGAGGAAGCAGCACCCGAAATCATAACACAAATGAGTATTCACAACCCGAAATCAGAACACAAATGAGGATGCAAACCTAGAAATCAGAACCGAATTGAGGATGCAGCACCCGAAATCATAACGCAAATGAGTATTCACAACCCGAAATCAGAACCCAAATGATGATGCAATCCTAGAAATCAGAACCCAAATGAGGAAGCAGCACCCGAAATCATAATACAAATGAGTATTCACAACCCGAAATCAGAACACAAATGAGGATGCAGCACCCGAAATCATAGCACAAATGAGTATTCACAACCCGAAATCAGAACCCAAATGATGATGCAATCCTAGAAATCAGAACCCAAATGAGGAAGCAGCACCCGAAATCATAATACAAATGAGTATTCACAACCCGAAATCAGAACCCAAATGAGGATGCAATCCTAGAAATCAGAACCGAAATGAGGATGCAGCACCCGAAATCATAACGCAAATGAGTATTCACAACCCGAAATCAGAACAGAAATGAGGATGCAAACCTAGAAATCAGAACCGAAATGAGGATGCAGCACCCGAAATCATAACACAAATGAGTATTCACAACCCGAAATCAGAACCCAAATGATGATGCAATCCTAGGAATCATAACCGAAATGAGGATGCAGCACCCGAAATCATAACGCAAATGAGTATTCACAACCCGAAATCAGAACCCAAATGGTGATGCAAACCTAGAAATCAGAACCGAAATGAGGATGCAGCACCCGAAATCATAACGCAAATGAGTATTCACAACCCGAAATCAGAACACAAATGAGGATGCAAACCTAGAAATCAGAACCGAATTGAGGATGCAGCACCCGAAATCATAACGCAAATGAGTATTCACAACCCGAAATCAGAACACAAATGAGGATGCAAACCTAGAAATACGAACCGAATTGAGGATGCAGCACCCGAAATCATAACGCAAATGAGTATTCACAACCCGAAATAAGAACCCAAATGATGATGCAATCCTAGAAATCAGAACCCAAATGAGGAAGCAGCACCCGAAATCATAATACAAATGAGTATTCACAACCCGAAATCAGAACACAAATGAGGATGCAGCACCCGAAATCATAACACAAATGAGTATTCACAACCCGAAATCAGAACCCAAATGATGATGCAATCCTAGAAATCAGAACCCAAATGAGGAAGCAGCACCCGAAATCATAATACAAATGAGTATTCACAACCCGAAATCAGAACCCAAATGAGGATGCAATCCTAGAAATCAGAACCGAAATGAGGATGCAGCACCCGAAATCATAACGCAAATGAGTATTCACAACCCGAAATCAGAACAGAAATGAGGATGCAAACCTAGAAATCAGAACCGAAATGAGGATGCAGCACCCGAAATCATAACACAAATGAGTATTCACAACCCGAAATCAGAACCCAAATGATGATGCAATCCTAGGAATCATAACCGAAATGAGGATGCAGCACCCGAAATCATAACGCAAATGAGTATTCACAACCCGAAATCAGAACCCAAATGGTGATGCAAACCTAGAAATCAGAACCGAAATGAGGATGCAGCACCCGAAATCATAACGCAAATGAGTATTCACAACCCGAAATCAGAACACAAATGAGGATGCAAACCTAGAAATCAGAACCGAAATGAGGATGCAGCACCCGAAATCATAACACAAATGAGTATTCACAACCGGAAATCAGAACCCAAATGAGGATGCAGCACCCGAAATCATAATACAAATGAGTATTCACAACCCGAAATCATAATACAAATGAGTATTCACAACCCGAAATCAGAACCCAAATGAGGATGCAATCCTAGAAATCAGAACCGAAATGAGGATGCAGCACCCGAAATCATAACGCAAATGAGTATTCACAACCCGAAATCAGAACAGAAATGAGGATGCAAACCTAGAAATCAGAACCGAAATGAGGATGCAGCACCCGAAATCATAACACAAATGAGTATTCACAACCCGAAATCAGAACCCAAATGATGATGCAAACCTAGGAATCATAACCGAAATGAGGATGCAGCACCCGAAATCATAACGCAAATGAGTATTCACAACCCGAAATCAGAACCCAAATGGTGATGCAAACCTAGAAATCAGAACCGAAATGAGGATGCAGCACCCGAAATCATAACGCAAATGAGTATTCACAACCCGAAATCAGAACACAAATGAGGATGCAAACCTAGAAATCAGAACCGAAATGAGGATGCAGCACCCGAAATCATAACACAAATGAGTATTCACAACCGGAAATCAGAACCCAAATGAGGATGCAGCACCCGAAATCATAATACAAATGAGTATTCACAACCCGAAATCATAATACAAATGAGTATTCACAACCCGAAATCAGAACACAAATGAGGATGCAGAACCCGAAATCAGTATAGAAATGAGGATGCAGCACCCGAAATCATAACACAAATGAGTATTCACAACCCGAAATCATAGCCGAAATGAGGAAGCAGCACCCGAAATAATAATACAAATGAGTATTCACAACCCGAAATCAGAACCCAAATGAGGATGCAATCCTAGAAATCAGAAGCGAAATGAGGATGCAGCACCCGAAATCAGAACGCAAATGAGTATTCACAACCCGAAATCAGAACACAAATGAGGATGCAAACCTAGAAATCAGAACCGAAATGAGGATGCAGCACCCGAAATCATAACGCAAATGAGTATTCACAACCCGAAATCAGAACCCAAATGATGATGCAATCCTAGAAATCAGAACTGAAATGAGGATGCAGCACCCGAAATCATAACGCAAATGAGTATTCACAACCCGAAATCAGAACCCAAATGAGGATGCAATCCTAGAAATCAGAACCGAAATGAGGATGCAGCACCCGAAATCATAACGCAAATGAGTATTCACAACCCGAAATCAGAACACAAATGAGGATGCAAACCTAGAAATCAGAACCGAAATGAGGATGCAGCACCCGAAATCATAACGCAAATGAGTATTCACAACCCGAAATCAGAACCCAAATGATGATGCAATCCTAGAAATCAGAACCCAAATGAGGAAGCAGCACCCGAAATCATAATACAAATGAGTATTCACAACCCGAAATCAGAACACAAATAATGATGCAGCATCCGAAATCAGTACACAAATGAGGATGCAGCACCCGAAATCATAACACAAATGAGTATTCACAACCCGAAATCAGAACCCAAATGAGGATGCAAACCTAGAAATCAGAACCGAAATGAGGATGCAGTGCCCGAAATCATAACACAAATGAGTATTCACAACCCGAAATCAGAACACAAATGAGGATGCAAACCTAGAAATCAGAACCGAAATGAGGATGCAGCACCCGAAATCATAATACAAATGAGTATTCACAACCCGAAATCAGAACCCAAATGAGGATGCAGCACCCGAAATCATAACACAATTGAGTATTCACAACCGGAAATCAGAACCCAAATGAGGATGCAAACCTAGAAATCAGAACCTAAATGAGGATGCAGCACCCGAAATCATATCACAAATGAGTATTCACAACGGAAATCAGAACCCAAATGAGGATGCAGCACCCGAAATCATAATACAAATGAGTATTCACAACCCGAAATCATAATACAAATGAGTATTCACAACCCGAAATCAGAACCCAAATGAGGATGCAGCACCCGAAATCATAATACAAATGAGTATTCACAACCCGAAATCATAATACAAATGAGTATTCACAACCCGAAATCAGAACCCAAATGAGGATGCAGCACCCGAAATCATAACACAATTGAGTATTCACAACCGGAAATCAGAACCCAAATGAGGATGCAAACCTAGAAATCAGAACCTAAATGAGGATGCAGCACCCGAAATCATATCACAAATGAGTATTCACAACCGGAAATCAGAACCCAAATGAGGATGCAGCACCCGAAATCATAATACAAATGAGTATTCACAACCCGAAATCATAATACAAATGAGTATTCACAACCCGAAATCAGAACACAAATGAGGATGCAGCACCCGAAATCATAACGCAAATGAGTATTCACAACCCGAAATCAGAACCCAAATGAAGATGCAAACCTAGAAATCACAACCGAAATGAGGATGCAGCACCCGAAATCATAACGCAAATGAGTATTCACAACCCAAAATCAGAACCCAAATGATGATGCAATCCTAGAAATCAGAACCGAAATGAGGATGCAGCACCCGAAATCATAACACAAATGAGTATTCACAACCCGAAATCAGAACCCAAATGAGGAAGCAGCACCCGAAATCATAATACAAATGAGTATTCACAACCCGAAATCAGAACCCAAATGATGATGCAATCCTAGAAATCAGAACCGAAATGAGGATGCAGCACCCGAAATCATAACGCAAATGAGTATTCACAACCCGAAATCAGAACCCAAATGAGGATGCAAACCTAGAAATCAGAACCCAAATGAGGAAGCAGCACCCGAAATCATAACGCAAATGAGTATTCACAACCCGAAATCTGAACCCAAATGAGGATGCAACCTAGAAATCAGAACCCAGATGAGTATGCACCACCCGAAATCATAACACAAATTAGGATGCACCACCCGAAGTCAGAACCCGAATGCGTATTCTCACCCCAAATGATAACGCCAATGAGGATGCACCACCGAAATCATTACCCAAATGTGGATGCACCACCCGAAATCAGAACTCAAATGAGGATGCACCACCCGGAATCATAACACCAATGAGGATGCACCACACGAAATCAGAACCCCAATGAGGATGCGCCACCCGAAATGAGAACATCAATATTTATTGACAACCCGAAATCTGAACCCAAATGAGGATGCACCACCGGAAATCATAATACTAATGTGTATTCACAACCCGAAATCGGAACCCAAACGTGGTTGCACCACCGGAAATCAGAACCGAAATGTGTATTCACAGCCCGAAATCAGAACACCAATGAGTATGCTCCACCCGAAATCAGAACCAAGTTAGGATGCACCACCCGAAATCAGAACCCCAATGGTTATGTACCATCCGACATCAGAACCCCAACGCGGATGCACCACCCGAAATCAGAACACCTATGAGTATGTACCTCCTGAGATCAGAACCCAAACGAGGATTCACCACCCGAAATTAGAACCCCAACGAAGTTTCACAACCAGAAATCAGAACCCAAATGAGGCTGCACCACCTGATGTCAGACCCCTAATGATGATTCACAACCCGAAATCAGATCTTGATAGATTGTATTTACCAAAACCTTTAGAATGTCGAAGTCTAATCCAACTTGAATTAACTCAAAAAACTGCAACAATCGAATTGGGAGCCTACCTCACAAAATTGCATTGGGACCCCCTCCTACAAATAGTAAAAAACCAAATCGATTCCATCAACAAAAAAGATGCGCTGTTAGAGAAACAATTTAATATAACTGGAATCCTACCAACAAAAAGCGAATCACATACAATCTATGCCAAAACAGAAGACAAAACAAGTTGGCCAAATGAAATTACAACAAGACCTGGGAGGACAAGACGTTGGATTTCAAATACATAAAAAGAAAGAAAGAAACATGTGGATCAACAGAAAACACATCATTGGTTGAGGTGAATCCCGGCCTGATAACCGAGACAGAAGGTCTAATTATTGCAGCTCAGGACCACAGCCTCGCAATCAGATCCTATCACAATCACATAATCAAGGATGGAACTAATCTGAAATGAAGAATCTGCGGAAAATATGATGAAACAGTCTTCCATATTATCTCAGGATGTCCGGAACTGGCAAGAAAGGAATATATCCAGATATAACAAATTGGCAACATATGTGCACTGAAAGATATGCAAGAAGCAGAAAATCGAAATCACTGAAAGATGGTATGTCCACCAAGCAGACACAGTTGCCCCCCCCAATAACTATCCCCTGGGACATGCCAATGCAAACTGACAGGGAAATAAAAGCCAATAGACCTGATATTATTATAAAAGACAAGAAATCTAGGAAGTTTATACTTATTGACATAACATCTGAGAGGAACATGTCCATAAAAATTATCAAGAAATTATCCAAATACAAGGACTTGGAGATCAAGATTAATAGGATGTGGGGAATGAAGACTGAGACTGTCGTACCAGTAGTAATCAGATCTCTGGGCCTCGTGAGAAAAGGAATGGACAGTTTTACTAAGAGTGTCCCAGGTAATATAATCATACAAGTCGCCCAAAAAGTCGCTCTACCAGGAACATCCCATATATTAAATGCTGTCAATGAAATTCCCCTGTAGAGCCAAAGGACGATAGTTTGGACCCGACTCTACAGGATAAAAAAAACAGGAGACATAAACACAAACAAGAATAATAATAATAATAGTAATAATAATAATAATAATAAATATAAAAAATCTCAAATTGTTTGCAAAATGAGAAACAAATAATATTAAAAATAATAATGAAAACAAAAAGAATGACGCGATAAAGTGACCCGAATTTTTAAGGATTTTATAAGAAAAACAAATCGATTTCCTGAAAAATTTTAATTTTCTTCTAAAATCACAAATAAATAAAGGTGGGAGGGTGTTAAGAGAAAAGATAATGAAATATGAGAGAGTGGGGAAGATAACAAGGGAGGCGGTTAGTGAAGAGGAAGAAGAAGGAATAAGCGCTGTGACGTCATGAGTGTTTAAGGCATTTCATTGGACGAGAATAATCACGACCAACCCGGACTGGAGGGAGTTTCCTTCGAAAAAAAATGGAGGGAAAGTATGGAGGGGTAATATAAGGGGGAGGAAGGAGGAATAACAGAGAGAAAGAAGGGAGAGAGAACGTGAAAAGAAAGATAGAAAGAAAGAAAGGTTGCATGATGTAGTGGTGGGAGGAATTTTCTTTTTTCCTTGTGATAAATATTAATAAAATCGAATTTAATTCCATTAAATATCATGTTATGTTAATAAAAAGAAAATGTTGAATTAAGTTTGAATTTATATAAAAGTTTATTTTCTAATTTATTTCATAAAGTATATGCGTGTTTTATTTGGAATCGATTTAATTTTCTTTTTTGGAAATCGAACGAAAAAAAAAAAGAAAGAAAACTCGAAGATAAATTCGAAAAGATTTGTTTAATATAAAATTTACATTGTAAATAGATGACAAAAGTGAAATAAAATGAATCCAACTTGATGGAAATACAAGACGGGATTCATTGTAAGAAGAACGAAAATGTCGATGAATACAAATGGAATTCGTACGTATATTCTAGAATAATTTTCATGAAAACTAACAAGGAATTACTTCTAAAATCTCATAATAAATAGAAGTTGAAATCTAGAATTTATATAGCAAGAATAAAAATCCAAGTTAACTTGTGTGATTGTTTTTTTTTTAAATGGAAAATTCCATGATGCTATTTCTGACCAGAGGTGTCTGTTCAGGACATGGAAAGAAATCAAGGGAAATAATAATAATAATAATATGGATGATCTCAAACCCTTTGCCAAAGTCGACAATGAGTTGAAGGGCCTCCTCAATATTGTAAATGTGCAAAAGTAACATTCAAGAAAGGTAGAATTACAGAAACACCCTTAATAGATTTAGATTTTGTCACAAAGATTAGGGAACTGGAGCATGATGAAGCTTATAAGTACTTAGGAATTAGCGAAGGAGATGGCATACAATATCCCCAAATGAAGGAAAAAATAAGAAAGGAGTACTACAGGCGTGTACGTCTGGTATTAAATACCGGGCTAAACTCAAAAAACAGAATATCAGCCATAAACACGTTGGCTGTCCCTGTGGTGTAATACAGCTTTAATGTCCTTAACTGGACAATAGCTGACATTAAGCGAATGGACGCCAAAACAAGAAATCGCATGCATCATCCCAAAGCTGATGTTGATCGTCTGTATGTGCCCAGATCCGAAGGAGGCAGAGGATTAGTTTAACTAGAACTGTCCTACTAAACTACAACAATTGGCCTCCAAAGATACTTGGAAACTACAGAAGGCTGGATGATGGTATGCGTCAAGGAACATGAAAGTAGTAAGCGTCTTTACTCCGTAATAAAAGAAGCCAACAAATTTAAAATGGAGTTTCAAATGGGCGCAGAAATGCAAGTACAGCACAATAGACAGGCTGAAACTGCAAAATACTTAAAAAAGACAGCAAAGACAAATGCAACCGACTAGATACAGATCTGCACTGGAAAATCTGCAACTTCAACGGGAAGAAAACTGAAAGAAAATGGTATGAACACCACCCAGACCCGGTTACGGAGATATGACCTGTTACAATTCTATGGGACTACACAATACACACTGACAGAACAATCAAAGCCAACAGCCTAGACATTGTTATTAAAGACCACAAACAAAAAAAGAGCCAAAATCGGTTCTTGTGTCGAGCATGGCCGAAATTAACGAAGTCAGCAGAGAAATCAGAGGCTATGAGATGGTGACAGGGGCCAAGATCAACCGCGATAAATCTCTTGGCTTGCGGTTGTGTTTGTGGAGTGAAGTTTCTCTTCCAGAATCTTTCCTCTGGACGGACTTTGTGGAGTGAAGTTTCTCTTCCCGAATCTTTCCTCTGGACGGACGGGCCGGTGTCTGGTTCAGTTCCGATATCCTGTTGGAAATGAACTGGTTGGAGGTTCGTCTGTGGTCCCGGAGGAATTTTTCCTTGAAGCGAAGGGCTGTAGTATGTGACTCGTACATTTACCCGATTCTCCTTTACCGACTCTCCCTAATTTCACTCCCGTCTGACACTCTATTGGCATTTGTATGGCTATCGTTCTCCTTCTTGTGGGGAGGTAAGTCCACCAAGGTGAACCGCGAGATCTGTTGCCTCCACCCTTCTAAGAGCGGTCTCTGGGGTGCCTTGTGTTGAGATTTGTCAACATACGCGTCGCATTTCTTACCTCGATCAGATATGAGTGGCGAATTCTGGAAGGAAGACGCCCGCAAGAACTTTCCATCCTTGAGATATGTACGCTCGTGCAACGAGAAGGCCTGCAGATGACACAAACTCGAATGTCGGTTTGCATTCAAGTACCTCTTAGGGACAACGGATGGCCTCTCCGATATCCAGCCTTTGTCTCTTAAGGCATTATATAATACCAGCCGATTTGATGCAGTTTAATATTTTGTTTAAAAAATGCGAACAACCAAAATGGATTTTTTTTTTTCTAAAATGAAAAAAAAAAAATCGCTTTCAAAATTTTAGGAAATATTTTTGGGAGTTATTTTTCATATCATTTCTTGCATAAATTTAATAAAACAAATTATTTTCTTTCAGATTTGACAGCGGTTAATTTATTTTTGGTATGGATGTACAAAATGAGCATAAATCTTATATCACACAGACTGACTATGATTCAAAATCGGAAGGGTATTATTCAATTCCCGTCAGTCACGTTCAGTCCGTTTTTGTATAATAAATTCAGTTTTCCGATCCATAATTAAGGTTGTTTTGTTTATTTGCGTGTCTCTGTTTTCTTGCATTTATTTCCAGATTCTTCTATACAACAAAAACCAATTCTGACTTCTGTCATTAAACAGAAATTCTACTTTGAAGTTTTCATTATTTTAAAAGAAATCATTCGGAATAAAGAATCAATTCAAGGGGAATAAGAAAAAGAATTAATCAGAGTTATTTCCCTTGGATTGTTTAGAATTCAGTTTCCAATTTGTTCCTTTCCTTCTGATATCGTAAAAGAGAGAGAGGGAGAAAATAAAGAAAAGATAAAAACAATGAAGTGGGGAGAAAAGAGAAGCTGTCGTTATGGGAGGGGGGGGAGCGTGTGAAAAAGAAAGTATTATTGTGTCATTAAATTTATTTCATGGAAATTTCTTCCTAATTGTTAAAGATGACGATGACGATGCTATCACGTCGATATTTTTTCTACTACAACACTAACAACAACAACGACGACGTTATGAGTACTTCTCTTCCCCGCCCCCTCTCTGTTGCTTTTCTCCCCTTCGGAAAAGAACGGTTGGCCCCTTTAATTCCGAACCTAAGAGTAAGCGGTTATGGACTCCTTTTTTTATGCAATGTCATTTAATCTTTAGAGTATGGAGTGGATTCCCAAAGTCTTTTCCCTTGGCTTGTCATTCAAGGCTAGACAGGTCAGTCTACCCTACTATGTAATTCTTTCTACCTCCCCTGATGATGACTTATGAATGTTGAAACACACACACACACACATACATATATATATATTGTTTATTGCAACTGATCAAAACTGGCAAGAATGGAAATCTTCCGTCGTTTGTGTTCAACCACCTCGCTATAATACCAGCCAAATGGATTCAGTTTCATATTTTGTTTATTAGAAAATGCATTAATAAAACAGTAAATATGGCTACAACTCAAATCTATTTTTATATATTTCCTTATTCAATTTCATTTCTCTTCAAGATATAATGGGTTTATGGCTCTCCACAGCCTCCTCTCATTTGATTGACTTAAAGATTTCTCTTGGATTGCTTGGCTTTCATTTTTATTTTTCTTTCGTTTGCGGTCATCGAAAAATGGCAGAATTGGATGACTTTGAAAAACATAAGGAAATATATAGAGAGAGGAAAAGTCGTGGGTGGAGAAAAGAAAGAGAGAAAAGCAGTTTAAGGGAGAGGGAGGAATGAAATTTAGAAGCGGGAGGAGGAGAGTCTGGAGGAGTATCCACTGTGACACGTGTCCTCAAGGACACATGGCACAGTGGATAAAGGCGTTGGTTAGATCCAGTGACAGACCCAAAGAGTGTGAGTTCAATACCCGGTTAAGGCAGTGGAGAACTTTCAGAGGGAAAATTAACAGGAGATAACTGATAACTGACATCCATTAAACATGGCACGTGGAACTAGAACAGTCTACCCCAGTGATCGAAATAAAGGGTTCAGTTCGAAATTCCAACCACCTGAAGAAGGCCGGAGCGTACAACGGCCGAAACGTTGTGATAAGTATGGCGACAAAGATGAGGACAATAGTACTAATGTAAATACTGAAAAGAATTTTAATTAAAATAAATCTTATTAGGTTGGTGCAAAAATAATGTGGTTTTCTCACATATGTTACTATGTGAGAAAACGACATTATTTTTGCATATATACCTAATATTTGTAAAATTCACGAAAAAATTAAGTTTTTTTTTTTTTTTTAAATTAATTTTGAAAATTTTCATTAATTTTTTCCGTCGTTTTCAAAAAAAAAAAAAAAAAAAAAAAATTTTTCCAGAAACAAAAATCTTCGGACAAAATTCAGATTTTGTCGGAAATTTGTGCAGAACTTTTTCTGGTAAGACAGAAAAAATTCCTTTCTCGTTGCAAAAATAAAAATAACCAAATTTGTCGGCACAAAAATCGAGAACTTCTTTTTCAGTTTCGACGATTTGAAGAATTTGGCCGTTTTGATTC